>CM038215.1:34286558-34829787 GCA_021442155.1 Cymbidium sinense
ATGATCTAACTAGGTCGAGTATATTTGAGGTTTAGAATAAGTCCCAAGAGGCTCCTTTCCTCTTGACTACATTTGAGTTGATATAAGTCCCCTAGTGGCATTCACTCAATAGTCGCCCTAGGTTGGATAACACCTTTTGAGCTGAAGACAGGCTATTCCAGCAATTAATTTCACTATTTGAGGATGTGAGTCCCCAAGATTTCTTCCTAGGTTGATTGTTGCAAATTGACCAGCACCTTAGGTTGGTTGATGTTTGCTATGTTGACAGCGACTCACCCGGTGAATACACCACTCTTGACAGATGTGAGTCCCCATGCTTTCTTCTTGAGTTGGCCACTGAATACCTATTTGATATATTATTAGCCATGTCATCTTCTCAAGGGTTTTGGATTAAGCCTTTAATGACCCCTCTCCCTACGGGCATTCTATTTGGATCACATCCTTTACGACCCCATTTAGACACTACCTGGGTTACTCTTAGATTGGACAGTCCCACTTTCCTAGTAGCCACCCCTTATGGTTGGAGAATTTGTTTAGCGAATGTGCAAATTCTCCCTTGGTTCAATAAATCTAAGATTAGTGGTAGAAATAGAATTCATGCCTTAGGGTGTTAGGAAAATTTCCTACCCTTTAGCTTAAACCATTCCTCACTTCCCTTCTTTCAAGTCAAACTCCAAATCTATTCTATTTAATTTTTTCCAAACTCAATTCAATTCTATGATTAAAGCCATGATTGAACTCCATGATTCAAATCCATGATTGAACGATATGATTGAAACCCATGACCAAAATCCATAAAATATTCTTAAGTTCAAATTTCCTAAGTCCTTAATCCATTCTTAAGGACTTAGCCAAAATCATTCAAATCTTTGAGATTTTCTCATGATCCATTTATATTCTCATTTATATTTATGTAGAAACGAAATATAAATTCAAACCCATCAAATCAAATTTAAAATTCCAAATCAATTTATGAAAATTCTCTTAAGTCCCTTTAATTTTCCATTAAAGGACTTAGCCAAAATCAACTCCAAACCTTGATCAAATCACTTCAAATTCATGGGATTTTCTCAAAACTTATTTATATCCTCATTTATATTCTCATATATAAATGAAATATAAATATAAATCAATCAAATCAAAGAAAAAAAAATCAAATTTCAAATTTAAAATCCTTGAAATTCCCTTAAATCTCTTAATTTTCCATTAATGGATTTAGCCTAAACTTTGATTAAACCTATTCAAACTCATGGGATTTTCTTAAAATTAACTTATATTCTCATTTATGTTCTCATATATAAATGAAATATAAATATACATCAAATAAATCCAATCCAAAAATTAAATTTCAAATTAAAAATTCCCTTAAATCCTTTAAATTCCTTTAATGGATTTATCCCAAATCATGATTAAACTCTTTCAAATTCTTGAAATTTTCTCATGATCAATTTATATATTCATTTATATTCACATATATAAATGAAATATAAATTCAAACAATCAAAACCTATTCCAAAAATCAAACTCAAATCAATTCAAAATCAAATCTAAGCCTTTCAAGACAAAATCTTGAACTTATCCAAATCACTTTCAAATCAAGCCAAACTCTTGATTTTCTCTCATGTTAATCAATCTACAATCATGAGCTCATATATAAATCCAAACCTCAATCAAACAATCAAAACCCAAATCAAAAATCAAACCCATGACCCCTTCATATTCTTCCTTTGAATATGAAATTTTCAAATGGATAAAAATCCATTTGACTTCAAACCTTTTGTAAATAGATTTATATTTCAATCATAAATCCATATACAAGATCAATCAACTTCAAATCATGCTTTGACCAAGCCATTTGACCCACTTAGGCTCACTTGACCCAAGTGACCTAAAGTACTCTTATGAGCTAACTTTTGATCCTAACCAAATTGGATTAAACCAAACTCATACTTGCCTCTCATCATGATCAACAATCATCATGGGATGATCAATCAATCAAATTGGGTCAAACCAAGAAAAACCTAAGGGTTGACCAAGTCAATACTTTACCTAAATGAAACCTAACATAGCCAAAATCTACCATAGGACAAATTGATTGAAACCATTGATCTAAGTTCACTCATGACCTATGTTTGAACTTGACCAAGCCAACATTTTAGCCTAACCTAGCCCAATTGGCCCACTTGACCCATTTTGACCTAAAGGGCCAAAATATGTCAAAACTTGATCTAAGCCAAATTGATTGAAACCAAAGTCCATCCCAAATCACTTGTGGAACTTGACCGAAGCCTCAATTGGCCAACTAGACCCAACCTAGCCCAATTGACCTTAGACCCAACATGACTAAAGGGGTCATGTTGAGCCAAAATTGAACCTAATCCAAATTGATTGGAAACAAAGATACCAATCCACTCCATATGACTAACCAAACCTAAACCTACCCTTGACCTAACCCCAATAGGTCAAATGGGTTAAATGGGTCAACTTGACCCATTTAACCTAAATGAAGGCATATGAGCCAAAACCAAATCTATACCAAATTGAACCAAACCAAAGGCACCGAAACATTTCAAATGGCATATGAACTTGACCCAACCCTTTGACCTAAATGGGTCAACATGAGCCAAACCCTATCAAATGGATTCCAAATCCAGTGAAACTTGAGAAAACCTATTTTCTCAACATGCTAAACATACCCAAATTAAAAAAAAAATAATAAAATGAACATTTTACCCCTAGGCCATAGAACAAATTTTGGCCTAACCCATGGGTATTTTTGGTCATACCCTCTTCACAATCACTTGAGGCTTTACTAAAAGCTCAAGGAGACTTAGTGATGAGTGGTGCACCCAACCCAATGGGTTTGGATTAGCCCATTTGGCCCATAAACCAAACCCGACCACCTATGGCAAAATTCAATTTTTAAACTCCCTCCTAAGCTCAATTTGATGCACATGGGAGGTTGGCATTCCACTCAAGGGATCAAATTGACCATGTGAAATGATCTAACAACCAAAATAGATCACTCCATATGCTCAATTGAATAAAAATGGCATGGACATCGGATCCGATTTCAAGGGAGATATACTCCCCTAATTCACTTTCAATTCACCCTCACTCGATTGAGCAGTGAGGAGCCATTTGGAAGTGATCTAGCTTCTAGCGGGAATTCAATTTCCATCTTCTCTTTTCTCCATTGAAAAAAAGGGAGTCCATTGAAGAGCCAATTTCTTCCTCCACATTAATCCAATTCTCTTGCACACTCCATCGGTCAAGTCAAGTTTCTAAGCTCTCTCAAAGTTCTAAAGACAAGGGGAGACCAATTGATCAAAGCCGCAAGGGTGGAGTTGTCCATATAATACACTCAATCTCAAGTGCTCAAAACTTCAGCAAGGCTTCATCTTAACCAGATGAAGCTCCTCTAAGGGAATCGAGCATTGATGATCACCTCCAGTGAGGTTAGTGATTTTCTGAGCTTAATTCTCATAGGTGTTGGTCCTTTGTGAACTAAACTTTAATTTCATAGGATCTTAGCCATTGGATGTATTGGTTATTGCATGATGAAGGTGTGGGATAAATTTTAGCCTAATCTGAGCTCAATCGAGCTTGGATCAAAGCCTAGAAGGTGGATGGATCTCATTCTTCTTGAACTTTGGTAGGGATGAATCTCTGGCCATCCATCCGCATGTTTTGGATGGACGACCAAGATTATTCCCACATTTCTATACCCGTTATCCATTTTATAAATCGCGGGGAGATCTTTGGTCGTACGATCTTTGATCGGACGGTAGAGATCAAAAGCACGTGCGCCGCCAGCTGCCTTCTCGATGTGATGTTTAAGTGAGCGGCTCATGGCGCGACACATATAAAGTGTACATCACGCCGTATGCACGCAGTGACACAGGTATTAATAAGAGATTAGTTATTTGCTTAATTAATTCCTAATTAATCCCTAGATATTCTAAAATTCATAACTCTTCATAGAAAAATCAGAAAAATAAAATTAAAATTATTATGGAAAGATAATTTCATCTTGAATATTTTAAAAATATTTTCAATGGATTTTGAATTCTCCTTTTCTCTGAATTTGGGTTTCTTTGGGAATTTTAATTAGCTAATTACTCTTTAATTGAGTCATCAATTAATCTCAAATTTCTAGGGTTCATTTTAGGGATGACCTTTACCTGCCCTAATTTTCTTGAGATTTATTGAGGGCTATTGGGAAAATTGCTATTTCATTCTCTAAATACCCCTTTCATGTAATTAAGGGTAATTGAGGTGTAATTAGTAGATTTTCCCTATGCTTAAGTTTGATTAAGGTCAGATCCAGTAAGTAGGGGTTTTATGGAATAATTTTGGAGCATTTCCCCTAAGCTATTCCCTAAACCCCTTTTTCTCACCTTAATCCCCTCTTAATTAAGGGTTAGCTCATTAATTATCCCTTTAAATAATTTTCAAAAATTCTAGAAAGTTCTAGAACTTAATTAATCTACCTTGGGTAGATGCTTAGGTGTTTAATAGCCTAAGTTCAATTAAGGAAATTAAAACCCCTTTCATAAGTTTGAAAGGGTGTTTTAAAGTTCTTAAAATCCTTAGCTTAATTAACTTTTAATTGTGAGCCAAATTGCATTAGTCCTTTTCATTGCTAGGTGTATTGAAAATTTAAATTCCTTGTGGTTTTATGTCATCTCATTGGCTCATAACTACTTAGTTAATTTTTCTAAGGTGGTGTAGGTAAGGGTTAATTAAGCCACTTAATTCATACCTTAATCTAATCAATTCTTAAAAATGGATTTAATTATCTAAAAATTAAACAAAAATGCAAAATACATGTGGGAATGGGTTAGAAACAACAAACTCATCTCACCTTTTTAAAATTAAATCAAACTTCAAACTAAACAAAAATCATTTTAAAATTCACTTTGATTTATTCTAAATTTTTTTATTCCTTAAGAATGTCTTTAGGATTTAAGTAAAGTGAGTTTGTTCATATTCTTTCATTACTTTGGATCTTTTGCAACATGTTAGGTTGTATGTCATTTAATTCATGCATTCATAATTTCATGTTTTCAAAATTTTAAAATGAAATTGTTTACTTTATGTCAAATGTGCATGTGTTGGCTAAAGTAAAATATGAGTGACTATTATCACTACTAAATCCAAAATATTTTTAAAACATATAAATGAAATATTAAATCTGAAAGTGTGCTATTCATATCTTAATTATAAACTTGCATGTGATAGATTATAAAGCCATGTTTAGTCTAGCCTCTCTTTCTTTCTCATGTTAGCATAGTTTTGAATAGGAGTTGGTAAGATGTAGGGTTCATTTGAAAAGAACCCAACACTTACTTAATCCTATACCCTATTAATCCTTATGCTATCATCTAATAAGGATTGCCTACACTTGCATGAATAAATTACATTAACAACATAAATCCGTTAAGCAACTTTTGCATCTTTCTTTTCCATTTCATTTCTTTTATATGCATGTTTGTATTTAAGGAAAGTGGTATATTAGTCTGGACAACCCCAAGGTTGCGAGGCTTTAAGTAGCCCTAAGTAGGTCTTGTACCTTACACCTCTAGTTAACAATGGCTACTCACTTATGCCTTTCTTACTTTCATGCATATATGTGAAATTTTGGATAAGGAAAACTTTTTCTACTTAAGAAAATCATACATGTTTAACTTCTAAATTTTTTGAAATAGATTACTTAGCATGCATCATAAAGTGTGTTAACTACTCTCATTTGCATGTATAGATATGCTTAGGATCCATCCATATGCATGTTATATATGTTGGGAAAGAATTGAAGTAATGTGTGTTATGTGAATTTTGATTCATTTTATTTAATCTTAAAATGCCTTTCTTTTTGAATAGGTTTGTTTAGAGTTCATCTAAACTTAGGATTGATTAAAATATGTAATCAAAACATTCACCTAAATGAAATTAAAATGTGAACTTACCTTAGAAATTACTTAAGGATTAGGGAAGGAAAGAGAAGTTCTCTTCTCTTTCCCTCTCTTCATAACTTAGTAATTAATTGTAGGTTTCACTTAAACCAAATCAAAACATGAAATAAAACAAAATAAAAACATTAAACAACTTAAATGAAACCCTCCTCTAAGTTGAATATGCCCTTCACACTTAGAAAACTTGAACCTAAAGTCTTAAATTAAGCATACCACACAATCCTTTAAAGAACACACATTAGCCTAAGTCACCACTTCTAGCCTTAGCTTAGGTCGGTGCATGGTTTGATGTTTGTTTTGTTTTGTGATCTATATTTTAGACTAGATGTTAGGGTGTATACTCATAGAATGAATGGTAGGTTGTGCTTAGTCTAACTATTCTTTTCAATAGGGGATTGTGCTTAAGGGGCGCTATCATAAATAAAAATATAATTACTTCTTGCATGCAAGTGCTTATACCCCTTTGCATAGTCCATAGGCTAGGTGGACTTAGTCACCCATGTGTAGGGTGAGAAGTCCAATATACATGCTTGGGACTTATGTGGTGTGATTTAACTAACCTTTATTTTGCAGGTGTTAGTTAGATTTCCCTTTCCCTTTTCATGTAAAAATTTGTATAAGTAGGATTTTGGAATGTTTTGTTATGGGGGATTAGGATGAACATTGGTCATAAGATCCCATCTTATGCACCATGTGAATCCTTGGAGCATCCACCTTCCAACCTTCCAAAGAAGAAAAGGAGGAATCAAAAAAAGAAAAGAAGAAAGAAAGAAGAAAGAAGAAAGAAAGAAGAAAGAAGAATAAAGCTTGAAGACCCCATAACAATGAATTCCTTTACTAATTGTAATTTAATTCATTTGTAATCCAGGTTGTATAAGGGTAGAGCGTACCCAATTTGATATTTTGGTTTGTGGTGTGCGACCACAACGACCATTTATTCTTTTTACGATTAGCTTTATAAATTGATTGTATATTTGTTTAGCTTTTGCATTAAGTGGCATGATTTTCTTAGTTTCTTCCTTACTTATGTATGGCCTGGATGTGGATTAGGCTCTTTAGGGAAAAATAAATCTTTTACTCCACTTAAAAATTTAAATTAAAATTAAATAACTCATAACCTCACCTAAAGCTTAAGATTAAAATCAAGATAAAAGATTTAGCAACCCCTTAGTTGGATGAGCTTTTATTTATTATATCATGCACAACAACATCTTATTTCATTCTTGATTGGAGGGCTTCCACCTTTGCTAGAGAACTTGACTTGACCTTTGAGGACTGTGGTGGAAACTCACCTCCTAGACTTCGATTTTGGCCAATAATTTGATTTCTCATGCATTAGTCATAAAAATCCTATTAGCTTGAGTCAAAATAAATTGTCCAAAAATGAAAATAAAATGAAATCTGAATTGCATTAGATTTAGGTCATTTAAAGCATGTCCCTTCACATGATCTAGTCTATTTACGGAGTGAGTTTAAGGACTTAGTCTCTTTCCAAATAAAAATTGCCTAGCTATCTTGCATAAGCATAAAGACTTGCCTATATGTATTTAAAATCGTAGGAGGAGTTAGTTGGTGGCCACCCCCACGCGATTGTAAGTCCAAGCTATCGGGTGGTTTGTCCTCTCTTGTGGTGGACAACCAATTACCCATTTTCACCTTAGATTTAGGTTGTGCTTCTGGCCCTCGGTGAAGCTCCCTAGGTTTAGGTTCTGAGGTTGCTTTTTCCCTTTGTGGGCCATAAGCATAATTTCTCTCCTCTTAGGCATTTTCTTTATCTATCAGGTGGTTTGTCCTCTCTTGTGGTGGACAATTAATTTTGCCTTAGATTTAACTTTTCTAAGCTCCTAGATTTAGGTTTAGGTTGCTTTTCCTCTTTGTACATTCTCTCTCTTAGGCATTTCCTTAATCTAAAATCTTAAGTCCTAAAATTCTAGTGAAAAATACAACTCAAATAAACTAAATCAATTTCTAAAATGTAAAGCCCAATTTTAGGATAGTTTGAGATGCTCCTAGGTTTCTAGCATCGTGAGCATCTCACATATTTCCATTTTGGCTTCGATAATAACTCTCTCTTTTGATCAATCCCATTTGATCTTCAAATATAAACCAATCGATTGATAGTCCTTCCTATTGAAATTTTTAGAGACAATGATCAATTACCTTAATCAAGAGTTCTCCTAAGAGATCCCATCCTTTACGATGTAATTAACTATGGGGGCTTGCCCCTGTAGAAAAGTTAACAAACTTAGTTTAAAATAAACCCTGCATTACTTTTTTCATGTAAAGTAGGGGAAGAATCTTTAGTACATATGCAGACCCATCATCTTTAGGAGTCCTTATTGAGGTGATTGGTTTCATTGAAGGGTAGTGACTTCTATCTTTCGAGATAATACACTATACCTTGATGACGTATATGATCACCTGAATAAGTACATCTATGGATCTGCGTGGCATTTTACCAAGATGAATTTCTAGAGGGTTTCCTCTTTCTTTTCTCCATAGATTTGAAAGGAGACACCCTATTAGAGATTTATTCACCACACCTACCTTGTGGTTGGTAGACTACTCCCTTTGGATTGGTAAGTTTGAGTTAGGTCTAGGCCTCTATGGCCCCTACTCAGTAAAGTCCCTCACAAACCGATGGGACCATCAAAACAATATAAAAATGAAATTAATATTGACTATATTGGAGTTGATCTAAGTCCCCCAGTGACATTCACTCAATAGTCAGCCCTAGGTTGGGTTGATCATTTGCCTTTCAATAGATCGATGGTTCCTACTTGGAGGATGTAAGCCTACTTTCTTCCTTAGATATTTTTTCGAAAGGCATTCCCTTTGGTCGGTTAGTCTTACTATGTGTCTTGTAGACTACCCCTTTGGATTGGTAAATCTGAGTCAGGTCTAGGCCATCGTGGCTTCTACTCAGTCCAACCATCACAAACCAATAGGGTCCATTTCAAAATCCAAAATAAAAAATCTGAAACAAATAAAATAAAAACAATCAGTCAATCCAAATCAAACATTTTTTCCTCCTTGAGATCTTAATCTTCCCAAACTAGAATTCTAATCCCTCAATAGATTTCACAACCTTCCCTTCCTTATGGATGACTTGAACTAGCCTCCCTAGTAGAGAGTTCACTTGTCTATCCTCAGTGGAGTCAAAATAAACACAATCAAATAAACAACAAATTGAAACAAATTCAGCCCTCTTCCCTAGCGAAACTTAATTAAACAAATCAAATTTCTCCCCAATAAGACTTAATTCAAACCAAACTTCTCATCCTTGACCAATTCAAATCAAACTTCTCATCCCCTTATGGATGACAGATTTCCATAGAAGATTCACATACTCTATCCTGGTGGATTCCCTCTCTTATGTCCTTAACATAAGTAGAGCCACATTAAGCTCTGATTCCTTCCATCTTAAAGGAGTAGATCATAGGCTTTGATGTTCGATGTTGTTGATCATTTTGATAAACACCTATGCGTGTTCCTTGTCAGTCACACCACACCTATTAGGCGCCCTTTGTTGACCTCATTTTTAGGATGTGCTCTCAACCCCTCCATCTTAGACATAGGACTTCTCTTAAACTTTAAGAGTTTCTTAGTCTTAAGACACTTCTAGTGATTAGGTGGACACTCAACCTAGCCCTAGAGACTTAGAAGAGTTAGCCATAGGAACAGGTCTTGCATTAGGGGTGTTAGGAAAAGTTGCCTACCCTATAGCTTGAACCACATTGCTTACTTCCTTCCTTCAAGTCAAACTCCAAATAAAATCAAACCTAAATCAATTCCAGCTTAATTGATTTTCTCCAAACCAAATCAATGCAAATGATTGAAACCCATGATTGAAACTCCAAATGATTGAAGCCCATGATTTAATCTAAGTCCTTTGATTCCCTCAGGACTTAGCTAAATCTAATCAAATCACTTCAAATTCAAAATTTTCTCAACCATTTATATTTTCATTTATATTCACATATATGAATGAAATAAATTCAAATCAATCAAACTAAATCCAAAATTCAAATCCAAATAAAAAATCTTTCTTTCCCTCCTTTGATTCTCTCTCTTATGGACTTAGCCTAAATCAATCAAACCACTTCAAATCCTTAAAATTTCTCATAACCCATTTATATTCTCATTTATATTCATATAAATGAAATATAAATTCAACAACAAAACCAACTCAAAATCAAACTCAAATTCAATCAAAATCCAATCTAAGCCTTTCAAGTCAAAATCTTGAACTTAGCCAAATCAATTTCAAATCAAGCCAAACTCTTATTTTTTCTTAATGATTCAATCAATTCTACAATCATGAATCCAAATATAAACATAAACATCAATCATCAAATCAAAACTCAATTAAAAAATCAAACCTAAATCAAGCTCATGTTCACCCCTTTGAACTTGAAATTGTCAAATGAATCAAAACCCATTTGACTTCAAATCACTTGCAAATGGATTTATATTTCAATCATAAGTCCATATGTGAGTTCAATCAAACTCAAATCAAGCTTTGACCAAGCCATTTGACCCACTTAGGCTCACTTGACACAAAGTGACCTAAAGAACCCTTATGAGCCAAATTCTAATTCTAACCACATTGGATTGAACTAAGACCACCTAAGCCTCTCATCATGATCAATCACTCAAATTGGGTCAAATCAAGTCAAACCTAAGGGTTGACTAAGTCAACTCTTAGCCAAAATGAAACCTTAACTAGCCAAAATCCACCATAGGCCAAATTGATTGAAACCATTGATCAAAACTCATTCATGATTAATGTTTGAACTTGACCAAGTCAACATTTGAGCTTAACCTAGTCCAACTGGCCACTTGACCAAAGTTGACCCAACTTGACCAAAAATTTTAAAATATGTCAAAACTTGATTTAAGCCAAATTGATTGAAACCAATGGGTCAAGTTCATTCCAAAATGATTGTTGAACTTAACACCAAAGCCTCAATTGGACCCAACTTTTAATTGACCATGAACTTGACCTAAAAGGTCAAATTGAGACAAACTCAAATATAAATCAAATTGATTGGAAAAAAAGATACCAATCCATTTCATATGACCAACAAAACCTATGCCAACCCATGAAATAACCCAAATATGTCAAATGGGTCAATTTGGTTAACTTGATCCATTTGACCTAAATGAACACAATTGAACCAAAACTAAATATAAACCAAATTGAATCAAACAAAACCACCAAAACATTTCAAATGGTCATATAAACTTGACCCAACCCTTGGTTTGACCCAATTTGACAATTCAACTTGACCCAAGTTGACCCATTTTACCTAAATGGGTCAACATGAGCCAAATCACATCAAATCAATTCCAAATTTGAAACTTGGCCAACCTTTTTCAAACATATCAAACATATTCAAATTGAAACCCAAGCAAAAACTATTTTACCCCTAGGACATAGGGTAGGTAATCCATAATTTGGTCAAATCCACTTGGAATTTGGTCAAATCCTCTTCATGACCACTTAGCACTCTCTTAGTGGACCAAGTGGACTAGGAGTGTGGTGGACCAACCCAATGGGTTTGCCCAACCCAACGAGGTCAAAATTGACCACCTCATTTGACATTAAGCACATAGAATCCTCCCTCCACCTTGTTTGAGCACATGGCTACCTCACCCACTCCTCCTCTGGCCAAACTGAATGCCATGCCACTCTAAATTGCTCAAACAACCCATTGGATAGGGTCAATTAGATCAAAATAGCCTTCTTCATGATCCTTCAGGGATATACTCCCCTAATTCATTGAATCTTAGATCTTACTGATTGAGCTAAGGGAAGCGGAACCATTGCCCGATCCCAAGATTCTAGAGTGATTTCAATTTCTCCATTTTTTAAACTCAAACCAAAATAGAGCTCCATTGAAATGCAAACCTCACTCAATACCAAGCAATTCACTTTACAAGTTTCATCGAGCTCATAGAGCTCACCAAGCTTTCTAAGCTCCAAAAAGGGAGGGCTACTATCAAGGAGCCTACTTGAAGAGTTTGGCCTCCAGATCCATCCAATCTCAAGACTTAAACTCTCAACAAAGCTTTGTCTCCACTAGACAAAGCTTCTCCAAGGGAATCGAGCACCGGTGATCACCTTCGGTGAGGTATGCCATTAAGCCGAGCTTATTCTAGATGTGATCTGGTCCTTTGTGAAGTAAAGTATCACCCCTTGAGATTCTAGCCATTAGATGTGATCTCCTTTATATGTTGATGGTGTGGGTTGAGTTTCAATCCAATCAGCTCAATCAAGCTCGGATCATGCCTAGAAGATGGATGGATCATTCCCAGAAATATAGAGAGATCATGGGGTCCATCCACATTTTGGATGGACGGCCATGATCAAAGACACATAGATCCCATAGATTATCCCTTTAGAACCACACATCTAACCTCCGCCATCTGATCCTTGATTAGACGGGTGAGGAGAAAGCGCATAGTGCCGCAGCTGACGCTGTGTTATGATGTGATAACTTAAATATCGAATCCCATTATGCCATGTGGAAAGCGCATCGCGTCGGTGGTCCATTTGGATTAAAACATTAATTAGGCTATTAAATCACCTAATTAATCATGGAAACTTCTAAATTCATATCTAAGCCTAGAAAAATAAAGAAATATGAAATAAATTACATTGGATAGATAATTGTACATAAAACATTCTAAAAATGATTTCAATGGATTTTGAATAATGCTTTTATATGGATATGGGTTTTATTGGGAATATTATTTTGTCAATTACCCTCTAATTACTCCACTGATTAATCCCAAACTTATTGTGCATAATTAGTGGGATGACTACTCCCTAATTTTCTTGGGCTTTATTGGTGGTTTAATTAGGAATTGATTCATTCTTTAATCACTCTCTTAATGTAATTAAGCTTTAAGGGTATAGTGGTCTAACCCTCTGATTGAGTCAATTAAGTTTTTCTTAAGTAAATCCCCTTTCTTTCTTAATCCAACTTGAATTAAGGGTTAATTCACTAATTACACCCTTAATTTATTTTATAAAATTCCAAAACTTTCTAGAACTCAATTAATATATCTTGGGTAGATGCTTAGGTGTTCAAGAGCCGATGTACAATTAAGGAAATCAGAATTCAACTCACATGTGTGTGAGGTGTTATGAAATTACTTAAAATAAACCCCTTAACTTAATTAATCCTTAATCATGAGCCAATTGCATTAGATACCTTTCTTTCCTAGGTACATTACTAATTTAAATTCCTTGTGTGGTTTTATGTCATATCATTGGCTCATAATTATTTGATTAACTATGCTGAAGTGGTATAGGTAAGGGGTAATTAACACACTTAATTCATACCTTAAACTAAGCAACATAAAAATCATCTAATAATCCTAAAATAAACTAAATCAACAAACATATGTGGGAATGGGTTAAGAATAGCAAAATCACCTCATATTTCTCAAATTAAATCAAACTCAAAACAAAATCAAACCTTCCTTAAAAATAACTTGATTTGCTTTAAGCTTTCTTATTTCATAAGATTGTCGTTAGGAATTAATTAGGGTGAATGAACTTACATTGCTTTCATCACTTTATTTCTTTCTTAGCATGCCAAATGTGTATATCATATGAAATTCATACATTCATATCTTTTAAAAGTCAAAATTAAAATGAAATGCTTTCTTTATGTCAAATTATATTTTTTGGCTAAAGTAAAAATATGAATGATTATTATCATTATTAAATACAAAACTATTTTAAAAATCTATAAATCAAACACCTAAAATTAAAAGTGTGCTACTTATAATTATTTATTAGTTTGTTTGTGGATATAAATATGAAGATGTGCATAGTGTAGCTGTATTTCTCTCTTCTTTTAGCATAGTTTTGAATAGGATTTGGCAAAGTCTATAGTTCATTTGAAAAGAACACAAAACATGCCTAACCTCATTCTTATCCATTCCTATGCTATTACCTAAGAAGGACATCCACACTTGTACATATAAATTGCATAAATAAAATAAACAAACAAATGCAAACTTTTTGCATCTTTCTTTTCCATTCATTTCTTTTATATGTTTGTATTTAAGGAAAGTGGTATATTAGTGGACAACCCGGTTGAGGCTTTAAGTAGCCCTAAGTAGGTCTTGTACCTTACACCCCTGGTCCTAACAATGGTGCCGTACTCACTTATGCCTTTTATACATCTACATGTGCATGTGAATAATGGATAAAAGAAACCCCTCTTTTCTACATATTGAAAACCATGCATCATAAAGCATTTTAGTTTTCTTAAGTAACCTTCCTTAGCATTCATCATAAAGTTTGCTAAACATTTCCATTTGTATGTACATATATGCTTAGGATTCATTCATATGCATGTTATACATGTTGGGAAAGAAATGAAGTGATATGTGTTTTGTGATATTAATTCACTTTACTTAATCTTAAAATGCCTTTCTTTGAATAGGTTGTTTAGGAAAATCTAAACTTAGGATTAATTAAAACACATAATAAAACATTCACTAAACAAAATCAAAATATGAATCCACTTTAGAAATTACTTAAGATAGAGGAAGGAAGAGAAGTTCTCTTCTCTTTATAACTTAGTAATTGTAATTCACTTAAACCAAATAAATACAAAACAAAATCAACCCAAATCAACTAAACAAATTAAATGAAACCACCCCTCTAAGTTGAACATCTTCACACTTAGAAAATATAAAGACTTAAAGCCATAGCTAAGCATACAATACCAACCTTTTAAAGTACACACATTAGGTTAAGTCACCACTTCTAGCTTTAGGTTAGGGCAGTGCATGGCTTGATATTTGCTTTTGTTTTTTGATGTGTTATTTCTAGTCTGGATGTTAGGGTGTATGCGCATAGAATGAATGGTAGGATGACATAGTCTAATCATTATTTTCTATAAGGGATTATGCTTAAGGGACAACAATAAAATATAAATACTTTTTGTGGGTGCTTATACCCCTAAGCATAATCAATAGGGTTGGACTTGGTTACCCATGTGTGGGGCTAAAATAATATACATGCTTGGGATTTGTATGGTTTGTTTAGCTAATCTCTATTTTGCAGGTGTTAGTTAGATTTACTCTTCTTTTTATGTAATTTTACAATTAGGATTTTGGAATGAATGTTATGGGGATTAGGATGAGCATTGGTCATAAGAGCTCATCTTATGTACCATGTGAAGCCTTTAGAGCAACCACCTTCCAACCATCCAAAGGAAGGAACCAAAAGAAGAAAGAAGAATGAAGAAGGAAGAAAGAAGAAAATAAGAAATGAAGACCCCCCATAACATGAATTTCCTTACTTGATTGTAAATTAATTCATTTGTAATTCGGGTTGTATAAGGGTAGAGCTTGGCTACCCAATTTATTTTTGGGTTTGTGCGGTGGTTCCCGACCACAAATGAACTTTTATTCTTTTGCACTAGCTTTATAAAATGTTTGATAATTTCGTTAGCTTGTGCATTAAGATGACATGTTTTCCTAGTTTCTTCCTTGCTTTGATGTATGGCTTGGATGATAATTAGGCTCTTAGGAAAAAATAAATCTTCTACCAAATTAATCAACTCAAAATTAAAAATAAACAACTCATAACCTCATTTAAAGCCAAGTTAAAATCAAGATAAAAGAATTAGCAACCCCTTAGTTGGATGAGTATTTCTTTTCTAATATCATGCATAAAAGCATATTGTTTCACTCTTGATTGGAGGGCTTCCACCTTTGTCAGAGAACTTGGCTTGACCATTAAGAGCCATGGTGGAAACACACCTCCCCCTTCTCGTTGATTTTGGCCCATAATCTTATTTCTCATGCATTAGGCATATGAATCCTATAAGCTTGAGTCAAATGATTGTCCAAAAATAAAAATAATATGTAACATGTTTTGCATTAGATCTAGGTCATTTTTCATGCCCTTACATGATCTAGTCTCTTAGGGAGTGAGTTTAAGGACTTAGTCTCTTTCTAAAATAAATAACAGCCTAGCTATCTTGCATAAAGCATAAGACTTATATATTTGACCTTCTATGTATTAGATTTGAGTTGTACAAGGTAGGTTTGCATGTCACTTCAAACTACTACTAGATTACAGTCACATATTTTTCCTTAGAGTTAGGTCGTGCTTTTGGCCCTCGCCAAAGCTCCCTAGATTTAGGTTCTAGGGTTGCTTCTCCCTTCTATGGGTCATAAGCATAAATCCTCACCTTTTAGGTATTTTCATAACCTTGTATTATAGAATTATAAGCCCTAAACTTCAAATAAAAATTTAACTCAAATAAATAATTCAATTTCAAAAATGTAAAGCCCAATCAAAGGGTAGTTTGAGATTCATACTAGGCTTCCTAGTATCTTAAGCATCTTTTACTTGTTTCCATTTGGCTTCGATAAGAACTCCCTCCTCTTGATCAATCCCACTTGATTTGCTAAAAATAAACTAATCGATTGATAATCCTACCTATTGAAATCTTTGGAGACAATGACCATTTGCCTTAATCGAGTATTCTAAGGAATCAATATCCTTAGGATGTAATTAACTATGGGGGCTTGCCTCAATAGGGAACTCAATGAACCCGATTTAAAATAAACCCCACTTTACTTTTCCATGTAAAGTAGGGGAAGAATCTCTGGTACATATGCATACTGATTATCCTTAGGAGTCCTTGTTGAGGTGATTAGGACCATTATAGGGTGGTGACTTCTATCTTTCGAGATAGTATAGCTCTCCTCAGTGTCATACTCGATCACCCTCAATAAAATTATTTGTGGATCTACATATGCATAAAAGGAAGTATATTTCTATCTTCATTTTATTCTGCATAGATTGAAGATGGAAGTATACATTCTTTAAAAATTTCAAAATATAAAAATTTCACCACAAATTTTTCTGGCGACTCCGTTGGGGAAGGTTCCTCTCTCCATCTTTGGTAAATGATCATTGTCTCCAATTATAGATAGTGGGTTTGTACTTTTGTATGAATCCAAGACTATCTTTATTTTTAGTTGACACTTATTTCATCCCTTAAGTTAAAACCAACATCTTTAGGTTTTAGGACCTCATCCGTGTGGTCTTTAAACCGCTTGGGTTCCCAATGGGTGAAAATAAAAGCTTAGTCATTAAGTGGATTTTATGAATTAGTTAAGATTGATTCATCAAATAATTCATTTAATTACCTTTTCTTATGCTTCTTTAATTTAATTAATAATTTATTTATGAGCTTTCAATGATATGCAAATGAGGAATTAAAATTGCAATGCAGTTAGAGACCTAATGAAATGAAGCTCATAATTAAATATTAATTAAACTAAATAATCTAGTTAAGTACTTATATAATTTTCCCACACTCATGGGTTAAACATAATTTCCTTAAGGGTCTTTATGTTATTGAACACATAAAGAGGAACCCATGAGCTGAAATTAGATTATCTGATTTAATTATCACTTTATTTTGATTTTATTTCATCATTAATTACTTAATTAACCCTTAAATAATATTCTGAGTTAATTACCCTCTTTAATGAAATAGATTTGGGAAAACCATTAAGAAGAGGTCCTAACTATCTCCCATTATCATCTCACTATTAATATGTGATTAATAATTATTAATTATTAAAATTTTACTATTTTACATTTTTAATAATTATTAAATGGCTTAATGTGGGTAATTAAGATTTGGATTTTAATTATCATAATTACCTAGCTAATAAATCTAAAGAAAATTATGAGAGGCATAAGACATTCCATTAAATTAACATTTCCAATTTGAGATTAATTTCCCAAGTAATTATGGCTTAATTAAGCTAATTGAAGAAATATTCAAGCCCTAATTAAGCTCTAATAATTATTCAAACTATTGGGAAATCATTTTTATTAAATTCTCATATGTTTACCCTTTCCAAATTAGGTTTACTTGCATTTTTTAATTTTTCTACAATTAGTTATGAATTTTTGAAGTTCAAAGTGACTAAAACACATTTTAAACCTTATTGATTCCCAGTCACTGCGGCAGAGGAGCTGGTGCGCTTTCCATGTGGCATCACACGATTGGCCACTTAAATGATCCGATGTGATGTGCTGAGTCAATGGTGACTGACACGCTTTCATCCCTGCCCTGATCTCAGATCGGAAGGTGGGGATTAATCCCACGGTTCCTAAGGATTAAATCAAATAAATTTAATCGAATTAATCATGGCTGTCCATTCCAATCATGCGAAATGGACAACGGATGATCCTTTGTCCCCTGAGTGATGGAAGATGGACACCACCCACCCTCCTCCGCTCGATCCAAGCTCAACGGAGCTCATGAGGCATCAGGATCGACTCCAAAAGCTTCAAGGGAAAGATCTAAAGGGATACTATGGTGGGATACGCACGAAATCATGATTTATTTCACAATAGACTAAGAACTTAGTGGATTTCTATGGTTTTCCAGAGTTTACCTCATCAAAGCTTAAGATCAACTCTCCCATGATTGAGATAGCTTCGTCTTGAAGAAACGAAGCCCTGTTGAGAAGCCTGAGACTTGCCTTCTCACCGACAGCTTTGTGGACCAAGGGTGGCTGAAAATGTCTCTGGAGTTGGTCTAGGGACGGTCTTCGGTGCTTGAATTGATCAAGAATTGATTCATTTCACCTCACTACAGCTTAAGGAATGTGTGGGTGAAGTCAATTTGAATTTGGTTGAGTTTGAGTGGGGTTGGACGGAGTGGAAGCTCTATTTCACTCAGGTTTGGTGTCGCTAACAATGGGTAGCTCAAGGGAGGTTAGGAAAGCTCTCGGGAAGTTTGTCTCCTCACTCCTCACTTTGAAGCTCTCTGAATGCCTTGGTGTCGCTCAGAATAAGATGTGGAGGAGTATACCCTCCTCTCCCTCAAATTGGATGGTGGGATTGCATTTGGTGGGGATGTCTGCATTTGCGTAGTGGGCCTGGGACGTCGGAGGAGGAGAGCCTTGAGTGGGTGACTTTTTGGGATGGCCGACCATGGCTTGTCCTCCTTCTCCTAGGTGTGACAATGAGAATGCAAGGGTTAGCTCACCTCCTTTGATCCATGGTTGACCCAACCAGCTTTGGGTCAGGTTAGCTAATGGTCTAAGGTTCCAAATCTAGCTTTGGGTGGCTACTAAGTGCAAAGGGGTAGGTGAGACCAACCAAATGGGGGGTTTTGTCCCATTTGGAGAGGTTTACCCAATGGGCCTTATCCAAAGGTTAAATTGGGTTAGTCTGATTGTTGACTCCATGGTGACCCAATGGGTCCATGGGTCATGTGTTTATTTATTTTGGATGGGTGACACCACGCAGATCGTAGGGGGATATTAATTGAAGTGATCGAGTACGATATTAAGGTATGATGTACTATCTCAAAAGATAGAAAAATCACCCTTTAGTATACCTAATCACCTAATAAAGACTCCTAAGGCATGATTGGTCTTTGAATATACCAGAGATTTTTCCTCTACTTTACATGGAAAAATAAAGCAGGGTTTATTTTAAGCCGGGTTCTTAAATTCCCTATAAAGGCAAGCATACATAGTTAATTATTTCTTAGGAAGTGAGATTTCTTAAGAATACTCTTGATTAAAATATACAATTATTATCTCTATAGATTTGATGGTTAAGACTATCAAAGGATTGATCATGTTTGGAAAATCAGGTGGGATAGATTAAGTGGAAAAACTTATTTTAGAAGCCAAAGGAAGATAAGTAGGGAATGCTCATGATACTAGGAGAACTATTATGCACTCTAATATATCATATGGTGGGGCTTTATATATTTGAAATTGAGAGGATTTATTTCATTTGAGTTGAAATTTTGTTAGGTTGCTAGGGCTTATAATCCACAAATACAAGATTGTGGAAATGCCTAAGAGGTGAGGAATTATGCTTGTAGCTCAATGAAAATAGCAACCTCAGACCCTAAATCTAGTGAGCTTTAATAGAAGTTAAAGCACAACCTAAATCTAAGCGAAAAGGTGACCTCCATGAGAGAGAATAAACTCATCCGACTTCTAGACTTATAACCACCTGGAATGGCTACCAGCTAACACCTCATATGTTTTAAACCATGTAGTTTGATCTTATGAAATTACGAGATAGCTAAGCTTATTATTTAATTGAAAAGAGACTTAAAACCCTAAATCCACTCCCTAAAAGACTAGAGCATGAGTGGTATGAGCATATGACTTAATCTAAAAAATGTAAATCTTTATAATTTTTATTTCATTTTTGACATAATATTTTGGACAAAGGCTTTGGGATATTTATGCCTAAATGCATGATAAAATTTGGTTGTTGGCTAAATCAAGAGAGAAAGAGGGTGAAGCTCCATCATAAGGGATTGCTCTCATAGGTCAAGCAGTCCCTAAAGTGCTGAAATGGAGGCCCTCATTTTTAATAAGAATTACTCAAGATTTTATGCATGATGTTAGACATATAACCATACAACTATTGGGTTATTACTTCTTTCAATTATCTTTCTTAGAACCCAGGCTTTATGATGAGGTTGTGAGTTATTTTAAAATTTTAATTACGAGTTGTTAGTTTGGTAAAAAATTAATTTTTGTCCCAAGAGCCTACTGCATCCAGGCCATACATTAAAACATCAATCATAAAGAAACTAGGAAAAAGATGTAATCCTGATGTGCAAGCTAAATACAACATCAAACATTTTATAAACTATCATGAAAGAATAAGAGGCGTATGCGATGCCGTCATTGTGGTGTTTATTTTTTTAGATGTGGGGGGGGACACTATGCAGATCATAGGGTGTGCTTATTGAAGCGATCGGGTATGACATTGAGGAATGATGTGTTATCTCAAAAGATAGAAACATCACCTTACAATAGACCTAAGCGCTTAATAAGAACTCTTAAGGCATGATGGGTCTTCGAATATACGAGAGATTTTTCTCCTACTTTATATGGATGAATAAAACATAGTTTATATTAAGCTGGGTTCTTAAGTTTCCTATGGAGGCAAGCCTCCATAGTTAATTACATCTTAGGGAATGAATTTCCCTAATAATATTTTTGATTAAAGTAGACAATTGTTATCTCTAAAGATTTCAAGGCTAGACTATCAAATGGTTGATTATGTTTGAAAAATCAATTGAGAAAGTTCAAGGAGAAGACTTAATTTTGGAATCTAAAGGCAAGAAGTAGGAAATGCTCATGATACTAGGTGGCTTTGTGAGCATTCTGATCTATCAAATGATGAGGCTTTATATATTCGATATTGTTGACATCATTTTTAGAATGAGCTCTCAACCTCTCCATCTTAGACATAGGACTCCCCTTATACACTAAGAGTTCCTTAGTCTTAAGACACTTCTAGTGATTAGGTGAACACTCAACCTAACCCTAGAGACTTAGAAGAGTTAGCCATAGAAATAGGTCATGCTTTAGGGGTGTTAGGAAAACTTTCCTACCCTATAGCATCCATTAAATCCTCACTTCCTTCTTTCAAGTCAAACTCCAAATCAATTCCAAATCAAATTTTAAATTAATTCCAACTTAATTGATCAACTTCAAACTCAAATCAATTCCAAACTTAATTGATTTTCTAAAATCCAAATTAACTTCAAATTCAAATCAACTTCAATTCCAAATCAAATTTCAAATCAATTCTAACTTAATTGATTTTCTCAAACCTTAAATCAATTCTAATGGATTTTCTCAAATCATGAATCAATTTCAAATGATTGAAACCCATGATTGAATTCCAAATTTAAAAAATCCTTCCTAAGTCACTTTGATTTCATCTTATGGACTTAGCTCAAATCAAATTCATATCAATTCAAATTCAAAAGATTTTCTCACAACCCATTTATATTCTCATTTATATTCACAAATATAAATGAAATATAAATTCAAATATTTGAAACAAATTCAAAACTCAAATCCAAATCCAACTTAAAACCAACCTAAACCTTTTCAAGTCAAATTCTTGAATTTAGGCAAATCAACCTCAAATCAATTCAAACCCTTGGATTTTCTTCATGATTCAATCAATCCTTCAATCATGAAACCAAATATAAACATAAACTTCAATCATCATATCCAAAAATCAATTCAAAACTCAAACCCAAATCAAACCCATGTTCACCCTTTTGAACTTGAAATTGTCAAATGAATCAAAACTCATTTGACTCCAAATCACTTGCATATGGATTTATATTTCAATCATAAGTTCATATGTTGATCAAACTTGAATCAAGCCTTGATCAAGTCAATTGACCCAGGCTCACTTGACCTAAAGTGACCTAAAGTACTTTTTTTGAGCCAAATTCTAATCCCACTCCAATTGGATTGAACTAAGCCTATCAAAGCCTCACATTGTGAGCAACAATCATCATAAGATGATCAATCACTCAAATTGGGTCAAACCAAGTCAAACCTAGCCTTTGACCAAGTCAACATTTGACCCAAATGAAACCTAAACTAGCCAAAATCTACCATAGACCAAATTGATTGAAACCATTGATCAAAACCAGTTTATGATCAATATTTGAACTTGACCAAGTCATCATTTGAGCCTTACCTAGCCCAATTAGCCACTTGACCCAAGTTGACCCAACTTGATCTAAAAAGTCAAAATGTGTCAAATCTTGATCTAAGCCAAATTGATTGAAACCAATGGGTCAAGTTCATTCTAAATCACTTATTGAACTTGACCAAAGCCTCAATTGGACTAATTAACTAGCCCAATTGACCATGAACCCAACTTGACTTAAATGGTCAAATCAAGCCAAAATCAAACCAAACCAAAATTGATTGAAACCAAAACTTTCAAAACATTTCAAATGACCAACCAAACCTAAACCAACCCATGATCTAACCGAATTGGGTCAAATGGGTCAAATTGGTCAACTTGACCCATTTGACCTAAGTGAATTCAAATGAACCAAAACAAAATATAAATCAAATTGAACCAAACCAATGATACCAAAACATTTCAAATGGTCACATGAACTTGTCCCAACCCTTGGTTTGACCCAATTTAACTAATTGGTCAACTTGACCCAAGTTGACCCATTTTGACCTAAATGGGTCAACATGAGCCAAATGATATCAAATCAACTCCAAATTCATTGAAATTTGGACCAAGCTAATTTCAAACTATTCCAAATCTGCCTAAATTGAAATCAAAGCTAAATGACCATTTTACCCCTAGGTCAAGGGGTAACCTATGGCCAATTCCACTTGGAATTTGGTGGTCACATTTCATCATGGCACCCTCTTAGTGGACCAAATGGACACTAATGAGAGTCTTGCACATGACCCAATGGGTTTGGGTTAGCCAAACCCAAACTAAAGCAAAAATTGACCCCTCCACTTGGAAATGAGCACATGGATTACCTCGATACTCTCATTCTCCACATGTGCAACTCAACACCACCTCTCATCTGCCAAAATTGAATCACATGGCAGCCCTAACCACCTAACAAAGTCAATCAATCAAGTCAATTGATCCAAAATGGAAGGATAGCTCACGACTATCCGATCCTTGTAGGGGGAGATATACTCCCCCTAATTCCACTTCATTCCACATCACTTGCACTCGATTGAGCGATAGGAACTCAGAGCAACCTTCCTCAAGCTCTTTCCAATTCTCCATTTTTGGATTTCTTCAAAGCCAAAATAGGGGAGCTCATTGGAAATTCCACTTTGCTCAATTCACCACCAAAAGCCAATTCCTCTTGTAAGCACCATCAGAGGACCCAATCGAGCTCACCCAAGTTAAATTCCAAGCAGTCAAGCCATGGGAAGAAGGGGTTCAACCAAAGCCGCAAGCGCTTGAAGCTCATCTTGGTCAATAGGAGGATCCACTTGATCTCAAGCCTTCAAACCTTGGCTTCATCTCCACTAGATGAAACTACCTCAATGTTTGGGAGCACCGGTGATAGCCTCCGGTGAGGTATGCCTCAAAACTGAGCTTAGGCTAGATTTTCTTTGGTACTTCATGAAGAGAAGTGTGATCACAATTAAAATTGACCATTGGATGTTCTTCCCCACACTTCTTGATGGTGTGGGTTGAATCCCTACTCAATCCGAGCTGAAGTGAGCTCGAATCAAGCCTTGGAGGATGGACGACCCCCATTTCTCATAGGCGAGAGCAGGGATGAATCATGGACCGTCCATCTCGCATGTTTTGGATGGAAGATCCTGATTAAATGATCTAGATCAAATGATTAATCCCTTTAGAAATCATGGGTTTAATCCGATCGTCTGATCTTTGATTGGAAGGTCCAAGAAGAAAATGCGTAGCGCCAAAGCTGATGTGACAACTTAAATAACCAATCTCGTCATGCCACGTAGAAAGCACGCTTCGCGTCAGTAGTCCATGTGGCATCGACGGGATTAGTTATATAATTAAGTGATTTAATTACCTAATAATCATTGAAACTTCAAATATTCATAATTAAATATAGAAAAATCAGAAAAATTTGAATGAGGGCTCATTTTAAAGATAATTCATTGTGGAATAATATAAAATTGTTTCTAATTGATTTTGAATAGTGAGTTTTCCTTAATTTAGGTTTACTTGAAATCTTAATAATCCTAATTACTCTAATTACTTCATTAATTAATTCTAAACTTCTTAAGCATATTTTGGGGGATGACCTCTGCCTCCGTTAATTTTCTTGAAATTTATTAATGGGTTAATTAGGAAAATCAATTAATGAATCACTAATCACTCTCTTAATAATTAAGGTAATTAAGCATGTGAATAGTGGTTTAATCATTTAATTAAGATAATTAAACATTATTTAAGGGTGCAGGAGGTTTATGGAATAATTTTAGAATATTTTCTTTAAGCTATTCCCTAAACCCCCTTTCTTCCTTAATCTAAACCTAATTAAGGGTTAATCCCCTAATAACCTTCTTAATTAACTTAATCAAATTTTCAAAATCAATTTGAACTTAATTAATCCTTTGGGTAGATACAACTGTTCAATAACCTAAGGAAGAAATCAAATCCAACCTACATGTGTGGGAAGGGTTATGAAAGTACTTAATTAAAATCTTTAGCTTAATTAATCATCAATAATGAGCCAATTACATTAGGCCATTTCTTTCTTAGGGTGCATTACTTATTTAAATTCAATGTGATTTCATGTCATATGTTGGCTCACAATTGTTTAAATAATTATGTTAAGGAGGTGTAGGTAAGGGGTAATTAATGAACTTAATTTACACTTAACCTAAAAAAATATAAAATCAATCTAATGTTTCTAAAAATTAAACTAAAATAACACACACATGTGGGAGATGGGTTAGGACCAGCTAACCTTTTCACATTTCCTAAATTCAAATCAAACTCAAAATAAAACTAAAAATTTCTTTAAACAATTTGATTCACTTTAAATGATATTATTCCATTGGATTGTCTTTAGGAATTAATTAAGGTGAATGAAATTACATACTTACATCACTTTATTTCTTTCCTAGCATGCTAATTGTGAATGTCATATGAAAATCATGCATTCATGTCTTTTGAAGAATCAAATTAAAATGATATGTTTCCTTTATGTCAAATTGCATGTTTTGGCTAAAGTAAGAATATGAATGACTATTATCACTACTAAATCCAAAATTAATTTCAAAACTTAGAAATCAAATACAAATGAAAGGTATGCTACTTATAATTACTTATAAGCTTGGATGTGAGTCTAATATGAAATGTGCATTATGTGACTTTTCCTTCTCTTCTCTTTTAACATAGTTTTGAATAGGGTTTGCAAAGTGTATAGTTCATTTGAAAAGAACACAACACTTGCTTAAATCCATTCCTTTTCATTCCTATGTTATCTTTTAAGAGGGACCTTTGCATTTACACATGCAAATTGTATAACCAAATCAAAACAAACAAACATAAACTTTTTGCATGATTCTTTTTCCATTAATTTCTTTTTGTACATGCACATGTATTTAAGAAAAGTGGTATATTAGTTAGACATCCCGGGTTGCCAGGTTTTAAGTAGCCCAAAGTAGGTCTTGTACCTTACACCCCTGGTGTAGAAAACAATGGCACTGTACTCACTTATGTCTTTCATACATGTAAATGTGCATATGAATAATGGATAAAAGAACCCCTCTTTTCTACTTACCAAAATCATGCATACATGAAACATTCCAAATTTCCTTAAGCGACACCTCTTAGCATTCATCATTAAGGTGTGTTAACATTTCCATTCATCATTAAGGTGTGTTAACATTTCCACTTGCATGTATAGATATGCTTAGGATTCATCCATGTGCATGTTACACATGTTGGAAAGAAATAAAGTATTGTGTGCTTTGTGTTAGTAATTCACTTTACTTAATCTTAAAATGCCTTTCTCTTTAAATAAGTTTGTTTAGGGAAAATATAAACTTATGATTAAATAAAACATTCACTAAATAAAAATCATTAATGAATTTACTTTAAAAATTACTTAAGGTAGGGAGGAAAGAGAAGTCCTCTTCTCTTTTCCTCTCTTTACAACACTTAGTAATTAATTATAGGTTCATTCAAACCAAATCAAATCATGAAATAAAACTTAACCAAATCAACTAAACCACTTAAATGAAATCACCCTCTAAGTTGAACCCTTCTTACTTAGAAATCCCTAACCTTAAAGCCTAGCTAAGACATACCACACAAGTCTTAAATGGCACACACATTAGGCTAAGTCACCACTTCTAGTCCTATGTTAGGGAGGTGCATGGTTTAATGCTTGATTTTATTTTGTAATGTGTTGTTCTAGTTTGGATGTTAGGGTATGTGTAGACTGAATGGTAGGACAATCATAGTCTAATCATTATCTTCTAGGGATTGTGCTCAAGGGGCGCTGTAATAAAATATAATTTTTTTTTGTTTTGCAAGTTGCTTATACCCCTAAGCATAATTCAAAATAGGCCAGGTGGACTTGGTTACTAATGTGTGAGGTGCTAAGTCCAATTTATTTATATACATGCTTGGGATTGTGTGGTTTGTTTAGCTAATCTCTATTTTGTAGGTTTTAGTTAGATTTACTTTTTCCAATTTTCATGTAATTTTATAATTAGGATTTGTAATGATCATTAATGGGGATTAGGATGAACATTGGTCATAAGACTATGTCTTATGTACCAAGTGAAGCCTTTGGACCAACCAAGTTCCAACTAACCAAAAGAAGAAAGAAGAAAGAAGAAAGAAGAAAGAAGAAAGAAGAAAGAAGAATGAAGAAATGAAGAATGAAAACCCTCATAACATGAATTCCTTCTCGATTGTAATTAATTCAATTGTAATCTGGGTTGTATAAGGGTACAGCTCGGCTACCCAATTTATTTTTTGGGTTTGTGCAGTGGAGCTCAATGATAAAAGGACTTTTATTCTTTTGTGCTAGCTATATAAATTGTTTGATGTTTATTTAAGCTTGTGCATTAAGATGGCATGTTTTCCTAGTTCCTTCCTTGCTTTGATGAATGGCTTGGATGTGATTAAGCTCTTAGAAAAATAAATTTTCTATCCAATTAATCAACTCAAAACTAAAAATAAATAACTCATAACCTCACCTAAAGCCTAGGTTATAAAACAAAATAAAAGATTTAGCAACCCCATTAGCTGGATGTTGAATGTTTTCACATCATGCATAAAAAAGCATCTTGTTTCACTCTTATTATGGAGGGCTTCCACCTTTGCCAGGGAACTTGGCTTGACCTTTGAGAGCCATGGTGGAAACACACCTCATTTCTTGCTGATTTTGGCCCATAATCCAATTTTCTCATGCATTAGGCATATGAATCCTAAAGCTTGTGTCAAATGAATTGTCTAAAAATGAAAATAAAATATAACAAAAATTTGCATTAGATTTAACTCATTAATCATGCTCTACATGATCTAGTCTCTTTGGGAGTGTGTTTAAGGACTTAGTCTCTTTCTAAATAAACAACAACTTAGCTATCTTGAAAAAGCATAAGACTTGCCTACATGCATTTAAAATCATAGGAGGAGTTAGTTGGCCACCCCTAGGTGGTTGTAAGTCCAACAATCAGGTGGTTTATCCTCTCTTGTGGAGGTAAACCAAATACCCATTTTCACCTTAGATTTAGGTCATGCTTCGGCCCTCGCCAAATCTCCCTATATTTAGGTTCAAAGGTTGCTACTTCCCTTTGCGGGCTACAAGCATAAATCCTCACCTCTTAGGCATTTCCATAATCTCATGTTATGGAATTATAAGCCATAGATTTCTAATAAAAAAAATTCAACTCAAACAAATAAATCACTTCAACTTCAGAAATATAAAGCCCAACCATAGGATAGTTTGGAATGTTTACTAGGCTTCCTAATATCCTAAGCATCCTCCACTTATCCTCCTTTGGTTTTGATAATAACTCCATTCTCTTGATCAATCCCATTTGATCTTCTAAAAATAAATCAATTGATTGATAGTCCTATCTTTGAAATCTTTGGAGATAATGATTATTTACCTTAATCGAGAGTATTCTAAAGGAATCTCATTCCTTATGATGTAATGAACTATGGGGGCTTGCCTCCGAAACTTAACGAATCCAATTTAAAATAAACTCTGCTTTACTTTTTCATGTAAAGTAGGGGATGAATCTCTAATACATTTTGAAGACCCATAGTTCTTAGGAGTTCTTATTAAGGTGATTAGGTCCATTGTAGGATGGTGACTTCTATCTCTCAAGATAACACATCATTCCTTAATGTCGTACCTAATCACCCTAATTAGAACATCTGTGAATCTATGTGGTGTCCAACACAAGAAAGTGTTTGAATATTTTTGGTTCTTCATTTATTTTTCTCTTCAAAAAGATAGATGAAGAATTAAAAATTTCACCATAGATAGTGAAGAGATTTTATTAATTTGAGTTGAAATTTTATTAGATTGTTAGGGCTTATGGTCCGCTAACACAAGGTTGTGGAGACGCCTAAGAGGTGAGGATTTATGCTTGTAGCTTGAAGAAAACATCTACTTCGGATCTTAAATCTAGTGAGCTTTATTATGAGCAAAAGCATGACCTAAATTTAATCTACAGGTGGACATAAGGGTTCACCTCCACAAGAGAGGATGAATCGTCCAACTTTTGGACTCACAACTGTCTAGAGTGGCCACTAACTAACTCCTCATATGATTTTAAAACCATATAGTCTAGTCTTATGAATTGTAAGATAGCTAGGGTAGTTATTTAATTTGAAAGAGACTAAAGTCCTAAACCCACTCCCTAAGAGACTAGAGCATGAGTGGTATGAGCATATGACTTAATCTACAAATATAAAATCTTATAAATTTTTATTCCATTTTGACAAGTCATTTTTGACAAAGGGCTTTGGGATTTTTATATGCATAAATGCATGATGAAATAAGTTATTGGCTAAATCAAAAGAGAGAGGGTCAAGCTCTGTCATCAGGGGTTGCTCTTATAGGTCAAGCAATCTTATAAGGATAGAGGCCCTCATTTTTACAAGAATGGTAGAAGATGCATGCATGATGTGAGATATATAATATTCAGCTAAGGGGTTGCTAAATCTTTTAATTATCTTGTTTAAAGCCTAGGCTTTATGATGAGGTTATGAGTTGTTTAAAATTTAGTTATGAGTAGTTAGTTGGGTAAAAAAATTATTTTATCCTAAGAGCCTACTGCATCCAAGCTACATATTAAAGCATCAATCATGAAGAAACTAAGAAAGAGATGCAATCCTAATGCACAGTTTAAGAAAATCATCAATTAATTTTATAAACTAATCTAATAGATTAAGAGGCCGGTGCGGTCAGGTATCATCATACAACCCGAAAAGAAAAGATGGGTAACCAAGGTCTACCCTTATACAACCCGAAGTATGAAAGAATAATTACAATTTGAATGAATACATGATATGGGGGTCTTCATTCTTCATATCTTTATTTTTCCATTTCTAATTTGGTTTTTCTTCAAAGGCATCACAGGGCCTCCTAGAACAAAGCCTTCTAGCCGTTGCACATACTAATCCCCCATATCACTAATCTTAATTTCTATTGTAAAATTATATTTATATAGGAAAAAACAAATCTAACTACACCTGCAAAATAAAGGTTAGCTAAACATACATATAATCCTAAGCAATTATGTGTATAATTTGGACTTAGCACCTTGCACATGGGTAACCAAACCCACTTATTCTAACTTAGATTATGCTTAGGGGTTTAAGTAACATACAAAGAGAGCATTTATATTTATTTTTAAGCATCCCCTTAAGTAGAATCCCCTATAGAAGATATGATTAGATAAGAGTGGCCTAACATTCATTCTACGAAGCATACACTCTAACATCTAGTCTAAAATACTACATCATATAAAATATATATATCACATCATACACTCCCTAACATAAAGCTAGAAGTGGTGACTTAATTCTAATGTGTGTGTTTAGATCTTGTGTGGTATGTCTTAACTAAGCATTAGAGTTGTATTTTTCTAAATTTGGAAATTATTCAAGTTAACATGATGGTGGTTTTCATTTGAAGTTGTTTATATTTTATTTTGTTTCATGTGATTTGCACTTAACAACTAAGTGTTATAAAGGGAAGGAGGAGGATTACCCTCTTTCATCCCTACCTCAAGCCACTTTCTAAATCATATTAATTTGATTTAGTTCTCTTTAATGAATGGCTTATTAAATGAATTTTTAATTAATCCTACATTTAGGTTACCTTTGAATGACTTATCCAATATGAAAGGCTTCTTAATATTAATCTACTTGAATTACTATCACAAGAAGTATACAAAGTCATTCCTTTCCATCACATATAACATGCATATGATTTAATACTTAGCATATCTATACATGCAATATGTTTTAGCACACTTAAATGATGATGAATGTGTATGTTCAAAATTTATATTTTCATTTTGGTTAATTTATATGAACATATAAATTAAAGCTTTATCCAAATTCTAATACCAAAATACATAAGTATGGAATCACATAAGTACGTGTCATTGTTAAACAAGAAAGTGAGGTAATCAAATGACCTCCTTGGGGCTAATTAAAGCCTCGTATTCCCGAGATGTCTAGACTTTATACTTATTAACATTCCAAACTTATGTAAATCTATACATGAATAAGGAAAAAAGAGCACTAATTCATATATAACATGTGCTAATGACTTAGGTGAATATGAATGCATGAATTTTTAATAGAAAAGGAGGTTCCTAATTACTTAACTAAATACACACATGTATGTATAAAAGATATAAGAAAGTACGTGCCATTGTTAACTAGAGAAGTGAGGTAATCAAATGACCTCTTTGGGGCTAGCTAAAGCTACGTATTCTTGGGATGTCCAGACTATATACTCACTTTATTAGATACATATAGATGTATAAATAACTAAAGGAAAGAGAATCATGCAAAGTTGTATTTTCATTTGTTTGAATTATTTATTTATGTGAATTAAAGTTTTATCCAATTTCTAATGTAGAAATACATAGGAATGAAATCAAATAAGTATGTGTCCTTGTTAACCAAGGAAGTGAGGTAATCAAATGACCTCCTTGGGACTAACTAAAGCCTTGCATTCCTTGGATGTCCAAACTATATACTTTTTAACATTTAAACACATGCAAATCTACACATGAATTAACGAAAAGAGAGCTTTACTTCACATATCTAAGCTATAAGTACATGTAAAACCTATATGCATTCATAACTACTATCGTTTCACATGTTGTTATTACTTTATAAATTTGGAAAAATAGATTTATATTTAATAGTGATAATAACCATATATATTAAGTTAAGCCAACACATGCAAGCTTACATAAAGAAAATTCTTTTGATTCATTTATATTTAAAAGGATGAATGCATGAAATCAATTAACATATAAAATCTAAAGTGATTGAAAAAGAATAACTAAGTACAAACACATGGTTCATTCAACTAAATTAATTCCTAAGGACAATCACATCAAATAAAGTCATTTAAAGAAAACCAAAGTTTCTTTATTAATTTAGGACTTAATATTTTGATTAAGTTTAAAGAAGAGAATAATTATTTGATATTTTAGTCCTATTCCCATATTGGTGAACTTAATTGGTTTAAGAAAAGGTAATTATGTAAATTTTTGATTTTTCTACATTTTTTATGAATTTTCAAAGATTCAGCCATTAAAAAAAGTTAATTAAGGCTAATTAAGCCTAATACCGTTGGTGCCATGCTGGTCGCTGATGTGACATGCTTTCCATGTGGCATCTCAGGATTGGTTATTCAAACACGATCGAGTTAGTGCTAACATGGCTGGGGGTGGATGCAGCTTCATCCCCGCCATTCGATCTAAAATAAGACGGCGGAGATTAAACCCGCAGTTTCCATAGAATAAAATGAGATCATATCTAACAGATTAATCATGACCATCCATTTTTATCATGCAAAATGGACAACAAGTGATCTATCATCCCCCCAAGTGATGAGAGACAGACACCGCCTATCTTCCTTCATTCAATCCCACTTGGGTCAGGCTACCAAACCTCAAATTCAAATCCAAATTCTAAAATTAAATCCAACTATCAAATGATTGAAGTTCATGATTAGATCCAAACTCCAAAATCTCTTCCTAAGCTATATGAACCACCTTCATATGCTAAGAAAACCAAATTTGGTTGATTTTTTCATAAATCAATCATTCCTTCATTTATATTCATAAATATAAATGAAATCCAAATTCAAACCATTCAAATCAAATCAATTCCCAAGTGAAGCCCTTTTGACCCACATCCCTAGATTTGGTCAAATTTGCTTCCAAATCACTCCAAACTCAAAGTAATTTTCTCATAACCCATTTATATCTTCATATATATTCACAAATATAAATGAAATAAAAATTTAAATGGTCAAAACCAAACCCAAATCAAATCAAATTCCTAATTTTAGCCCTTTTATCCAAATTCTTGAACTTGGCTAAATGATACCCAAATCAATTCAAAACTTATGGATTTCTTCATGATTCAATCATTCCTACACTCATTGACCCAAATATAAACATAAACCACCATTATCAAACCAACCCAAGTCAACCCAAGTCAAATCCATGTTGACCTCTCTTGACTAAAATTATCATATGAACCAAAACCTATTTGGCTCCAAACCAATCACAATTAGATTTATATTTCAATCCTAGGCTCATGTGTGAGTTCAACTAAACTTGAATCAAGCCATGATCAAGCCAATTAACTCAATTAGGCTCACTCTACCCAAAGTGGAGTAAATGAACCTTATTGAGCTAAGCTCTAATCCAACCCAAACCAGATTAAACTAAACCCTTCTAAACCTCACAACATAACCAACAATTACCCCAAAGTGACCAATCACCTTGAATTGGGTCAAACCAAGTCAAACTTAGCCTTTGACCAAGTCAACATTTAGCCCAAATGAAACCCAAACTAGCCAAAATCCACCATATGCCAAATTGATTAAAACTATTGATTCAAACCAACTCATAATCAATGATTAAACATGACAAAACCTTCACTTATGCCAAACCAAGGTTAATTGGCCATTTGATCCAAGTTGACCGAAATTGGCCTAAAAAGTCAAAATAGCTCAAATCACAATCTAATCCAAATTGATTGCAACCAATGGCTCAAGTTAATCCCAAATTGATTATTGAACTTGGCCAAAGCCATAATTTAGCCCAATTTGACCAATTGGTCAACTTGACCCAACCTAGTCCAAATTGACCTAAAGGTTCAACTTGGCCAAAATCCAAATTAAATCCAAATTAAATCAAACCAAAGTCTACAATTATTTTTAATGAGCCAATTGAACTTGACTCAACACCTAACCCATCCAAATTTGGTCAAATTGGTCAACTTGACCCATTTGACCTATATGAGCCCAAAAGAGCCATACTCAATTCCAATGCAAATTGAACCAAACCAATGACACCAATACACTCTAATTGGTCATGTGAACTTGACCAAACCCTTGGTTTGACCCAATTTGACCAATTGGTAAACTTGACCCAACCTAACCCAATTTGACCTAAATAGGTCAAATCAAGCCAAATCAAATCAAATAAACTCCAAGCCACTTGAAAATTGGGCTAACCCACTTTTGACCCATTTTAAATCTGTCCAAACCAAACCCATAGCGAAATGAACACTTTGCCCTTAGGTCTAGGGTATCCCATGAGATAAGACACATGCATATTTGGTCATTTCCTCCATTTGGCCACTTGGCACCCATTCATAGGTCCACCTAGGTACCAAGGACCATGGTTGGCCTGACCCAAAGGTGGTTGGGTCAGCCATGACTCATGGGAGGTGAAATATCCTTCCTATTCCCATTGGAGCATTTCAAACCACCAAGGACACCCACTTCTCCCATAGCAGCCACCTCCCACCCTTCCTCCACTCATATGAGGCCAAGTGGAATGATTCCCTGCCCAAATCAAGCTCACCATCTCAACCATTGATCCACCAAGCCGAAACCATCACCACCATCCAAGCCATGGAAGGAGGGGGTATACCCCCCTCATTCTCACACTAACTCATAGACACACACTCGATTCAATTATAACAGCCAAGAAACGAAATCCCAAAGCCTCCCCTTGCATTTCCCAAGCTTCCCAAAATCCCCATTTCTAGTTTTACGTGAAATTGAAATAGGGGAGAAACCGTGATTCCCATTTCCCCATTTTGTAATGAAAGTACAATTAATTTTGCACACACCATCCTTGGACCTAGGTGAGCTGAAATAAATTGTTTCCCAAGCTTCCCGACGGTCAGAGATTAGAGTTTGATCAAGACTGATTTCTTACGTGCCGTGCATTTGTCTTCCAAGCAAACTACACCAAATTAAGGCTCGTGCGGCTCAATAGGGCTTCATTTTTACCAAACAAAGCTTCCTCATTTGTTGGAACCAGGTCATAAGCTCCGGTGAGGTATGTCATTAAAATTGATCATTAGCTCAAAATAGGTTAATCCTTTATGAGGGAAACTTGTGTATCATGTGATTTCCATAGTAGGATGTGTTTGTTATGCTTCCATGAAGGTGTGAGATCAATTTCATCTCCATTCAAGCTCGGGTGAGCTCAGATCGAGTGACAATCGATGGAAAATATCCGTCGATCATCACTCGAGAGAAAATTCATGGACCGTCCATTCCACATGATTGAAATGAAAGATCATTATCTGATCAAACATAGAACCTCTCTTTTGCCCTTCAAAATTATGCATTTAATCGTTGTCGTCCGATCTTAGATGGGACGACCCACGGAGTTACCGCATCCGTCGCCATCTGAGTTAACCATCGGATGTGATAACTTAAGTAGCCACTCCCATGGCGCCATGTGGAAAGTGCGCCGCGCCAGCCGCCATATGGTCCAATGGGATTAAGGCTTTAATTAGGCCTAATTAATCCATTTTTAAGCGAAACTTCTAAAAATCATAACTAATCTTAGAAAAATCCAAAAAAAAAATTTGGGCTCATTTTAAAGATAGTTCAGAGTAGAATTTAGAAAAATTATTATTAATTAATTTTGAAAAGTTATTTTTGGCTTAATTAAGATTTAATTAGAAATATGATTAGCTTAATTATTCCTTAATTAATCACCCAATTAATCTCTAATTTTTTGTGGATGTTTGGGGGGATGACGTCTACCTCCCCCATTTTTCTAGGATTTTATTAGTTGCTTAATTAGGAAATCAATTGATTAAGTCTTAATCACTTTTCTAATTTAATTAGTGATAATTAATGAATAAATAATGGTTTAATTAATTATTTAGGCTTAATTACCTCTGTTGAATAGTAAGGGAGGTTAGGGAATGTGGTTGGGATACTTTTCTTAATTCATTTCCTAAGTTTTCTTCACTTTTTGGAATTTGATTAGTTAATGATTAATGAGATAATTAATTAATTAATCTCCAAGATAAAAATTAGAGCCTAATTGAGTGTTTGAAGTGACTTAGGGGTTAAAGATTGAGGCCTTGTCCTTAATCCCTTTCCCTAAGTTAATTTCATCATTCTAATCAAAATATAATCAAAGAATTCAATGAATTAATTAATAAGCTTGATTAGCTCAATCTAACATCCACTTCACACCTAAACAACCTTTAATTAATCATGGGCTGCTCTTGGGTGTTCAATAACCCAAAGTGGGAGATAATGATATTATGATTAGCTTACATGCGTGAGAAAACCATAAAAGTAGTTAAGTGAGATCCCTTAAGCATAATTAACTATTAATCATGAGCCAATTGCATTAGGCCCCTTTCATTTCTTAGGAGCATTGCAAATTTACTTTTCATGTGGTTGCATATCATATTGGCTCATTATTAATTAGTTAATTAACTTAAAGTGATGTAGGTAAGGGTTAATTAATTAGCATAAATCATACCCTAATCTAATTAAACCACAAAATCAACTTAATTACTTCTTCATTATACTAAATTAACTCACACATGGGGAATGGGATTACGATTAGAAAACCTCTTTCATTTCCTAAATCAAATCAAACTCAAAATTAAAAATGTCATTAAAGAACTTTGGTTTATTTTAAACAGCCTTATTTAGTGTGATTGTCCTTAGGAATTAATTGGAATGAATGAGATCATGTGCTTATGTTTCTTTATTTTTTCCAATCATGTTAAATGTTGTTTGCCATTCATAATCATGCATTCATTAAAATCAACTAAATGAAATGGTTTCTTTTATGTCAAAATTGTTGATTTAAATTAAAAATAGGTGTGGCTATTATTACTATTAAATCAAAAGTTATCTTCAAAAGCTCATAAATCAATTATAATATATGGAGTGATGTTAATTATAAATATTTATAAGTTTGCATGTGTTGATAATATAAGATATGCAATATGAAGCTTTTTTTTACCTTATATGGATTTGCATGGGATTTATAAATGTATAGTTCATTTGAAAAGAACACAACATCTATCTAAATCTACATCTATGCATCTCCATGCTAAGATTTAGAAAAAATTTCATATCACATATATAAATCATATAATCAAATCAAATATGACTTCTATGACTTCTCATTCTTGTGGTTCTTTTGTACATCCATATGTATAAAAAATGGTATATTCATATATGAGACTTTAAGTAGCTCAAGTGGTCTTCATTTAGTATGAATTTCTATTATTATACATATGTATGTATATATGACCAATGAATAAGAATCATAAATCACATAAATCAAATAAATCAACAAAAAACTTGCATGTTTTCCTATTATAGTTGTTATACATCATAATATATAAATAATACATATATATATATATAAAACACATATATATATATTATGTATATATATAAGAAATATATATATATATATAAATAAATAAATAAATAAATAAAACTATATATATATATATATATATATATATATATATATATACATATACATATATATATATATATATATAAGAAAAGTGGTATATTAGTTTGGACATCTTGGGGCGGTGAGGTTTTGAGTAGTCCTAAGTAAGTCTTGTACCTTATGCCCCTGGTGTAGAACAATGACACCGTACTCACTTAAAACTTTTATACATATGTATGTATGATATGACCAATAAATAAGAATCATAAATCAAATAAATCAAATAAATCAAATACAACTTTTCAATGGGTTTCATATCCTTATAGTTGCTTATAAATCAATATGTATATAAGAAAAGTGGTACATTAGTCTGGATATCCCAGGGCTATGAGGCTTTGAGTAGCCCTAAGTAGGTCTTGTACTTTACGCCCCTGGTGTAGAACAATGATGCCGTACTCACTTAAAACTCTTATACATACGTATGTATGATATGACCAATGAATAATAATCATAAATCAAATACAATTTTTGCATGGATTTTTCTATTCTTATAGTTGCTTATACATCCAAATGTACATAAGAAAAGTGGTATATTAGTCTGGTTATCCCGGGGCTGGGAGGCTTTAAGTAGCCCTAAGTAGGTCTTGTACCTTACACCCCTGGTGTAGAACAATGACGACATACTCACTTAAAACTTTTATACTTGTGAATGTGTACTTAGGTAATGGATGAAAAATCCCTCTTTTCTATTAAAAAGACATGCATTCATAATTCAATCAAATGAATTCTTTAAATTCCAAGCACACTTCTTTGCATTCATCATTTAAGTGTGCTAAGATATACATTATATGTATAAGTATGCTTAGGATTTAATCATACACATGATAAACATGATGGAAAGAAATGAATAAACATGTGTTAAGTGATAATAATTCATTGTAATTAATCTTAAGATGCCTTTCTTATTGAATAAGGTCATTTAGAGTGAACCTAAACTTAGGATTGATTAGAATATATAATAAGCGATTCACTAAAGAAATTGATTAATTAATTAACTTTAGAAGTGACTTAAGATAGGGATGAAAGAGATGTTCCCACTCTTTCTTCTCTTGATAAAAATTAGTTGTTAAGTATAGGCCATATGAAACAAAAGAAAACATTAAGTAAAATCTTTAAATCATATAAATCACTTGAAGAGAAATCAACCCTTTATAAATTTAATCCCTCTCACTTAGCAAATTAAAACTCTAAAGCCTGGTTAGAAAATATCACACAAGCCTTAATGCACACACATTAGATTAAGTCACTACTTCTAGCTTTATGTTAGGGTGGTGTATGGTTTGATGTATGCTTATTTTGTGATGTATTATTGTAGACTGGATGTTAGGGTGTATGTGCGTAGTTTGGACGTTAGGCTGATATTAGCCTAATCATGCTTTCTGTAAGGGGTTGTGCTTGAGTGGCCATTGTAATAAAAATATAAATGCTTTTTGCTATGCATGTTGCTTATGCTCCAAAGCATAATCCAAGTTAGGACAGGTGGGCTTGGTTACCCATGTGCAGGGTGCTAAGTCCAAATTATGCATATAATTATTTGGGTTGTATGGTGTGTTCAACTAACATTTATTTTGTAGGTTTATCTAGATTTTCTTTCCTTCTTTTAATGAAATTTTTCATTAGGATTATGATAAGTGTTATGGGGGATTAGGATGAGCATTGGTTATAAGACCAAGTCTTATGTACCATTTGATGCCTTTGGAGCAAGGACATCCAAATCAAGCCAAAGGGAAGAAAGAAATTGTGCAAATCAGATGAAGAAATGAAAGATGAAGAGATGAAGAATGAAGACCCCCATAGCATTCATCATTTGTAATTATAAGTATTCTCTTATAATCTGGGTTGTATAAGGGTAGAGGTTGGCTATCCATGTTTCTTTTGAGTTGTATGGTGGTACCCGACCTAATCGACCTTTTATTCTTTTACGATAGCTTTATAAAATTGTTTGATATTTTGTTTAGCTTGTGCATTAGAAAAAGCATGCCTTTTCATAGTTTATTTATGATTGGTGATTGTTGTATGGCCTGGATGCAATTAGGCTCCTAGGATTAAAATTAATTTTTATACCCAAACTAATAACTCATAACTAAACCCCTTAAATAACTCATAACCTCATATAAAAGCATAGGCATTAAATTAATATAATAAAATATTCAGTAACCCCTTAGCTGGATGTTGTTTATTTAATATCATGCATAATTATCTTATTTCACTCTTGTTAAGGGAGGGCTTCTATCTTTGCCAAATAGTAAGGGCTTAAACTTTGAGAGCCTATGATGGAAAAACACCTGTTTCCCTTTTGATTTGGCCCATAACCAACTTCTCATGCATTTAGGTGTACAAAATCCTATAGCCTATGGGGTGTCAAAATAAAGAGTCCCAAATTAAATGAAATTTGATAAAAATTTGTATTAGATTAAGTCATTATTCACCCCCCTCATGCTCTAATCTCTTAGTTTCTTTTCTAAATAATAACAACCTAGCCATCTTGCAAAAGCTTATGATTTGCATACATGGATTTAATGTATATGAGGTGTTAGCTGGCTGCTACTCCAGGTGATAATAAGTTTAGCAGTCATGTGGTTTACTCTCCCTTATGAAGGTAAACCATATACCACTTCACTTTAGATTTAGGTTATGCTTTGTCCCTCGCCAAAGCTCCCTAGATTTAGGATCTGAGATTGCTATTTCCTATAGGCTACAAGTATAAATTCTCATCTCTCAAGCATTTCCACAATCCCGTGTTGATGGATTATAAGCCTTAGAAATCTAATAAAAATTTAACTCAAATAAATAAATCTCCTCAATTTCAAATATATAAAGCTCAACCATATGATAGATTGGAGTGCTCACTAGGCTCCTAGTATCATGAGCGCTCCATACTCATCTCCTTTGGTTTCGATGATAACTCTTCCCTTTTTGATTCATCCCACTTGACTTTCTAAAACACAACCAATTTATTGATAGTCCTATCTTTGAATTCTTTGGAGACAATAATCGCTTACTTTAATTGAGAGTATTCTTAAGAGATTCATTTTCCTTAAGATGTAATTGACTATGGGGCTTGCCTTAGAACTTTTAGAACTGATCTAAATAAACCCTACTTTATTCATCCATGTAAAGTAGGGGAAAAATCTCTGGTATATTCAAAGACCCATCATGCCTTAAGAGTCCTTATTAGGTGATTAGGTCCATTGTAGGGTAGTGACTTTTATTTTTCAAGATAGCATAATATTCCTCAATGTCATACCCAATCACAATAAGTACACCCTCAAATCTACATGGTGTCCTCCCATACACATGAATCAAAAATAAACACCATATATTTTTGGCGACTCCATTGGGGATGGTTTCTCTCTCCATCTCTAGTAGATGATTATTGTCTCTATCTCTAGTGGACGATTGTTGGCACTTAGCTTATTTTATTCTTAAGAAAAGTTAGCCAACATCCTTTAAGTTTTAGGACCTCACTCCCTGTAGATCTTGAAACCCCTATTGGGCTCCCCAATAGGTGAAAAACAAAATTTATCAATGAATGGAGAGATTATAAAAAATCTAGAACCTTCTTACCACTAGCTTGGTGAGGCGAGGTTCATCATAAAATTTAAGAAAATAAATTCTTTCACAAAATGACACTTTTTTTTTAAAACAGACACCTTCATTCAACATACATAAATTTATTGAATGAAGATTCTATTTTCATATCATAACATAAAATTGAAACTTCACTCAACATATTTCACATATGCTAGAGTTGAAGTTTCTCTCTTTTCAAAATCAAGAAATCACATACATGGCAACAAAACATATCATTAAAATCTATTTAACATACTTAAGATTTGTTAAATAAAATATACCTCTATTTTGGAATCTTATTTGACATGCCACATTTGCCAAACAAAGAATTCCCCTCTCTTTCCAAAACAATAAAGAGAGCACATAAAATACATTTGGTTCCCACTTAAACATATCAAAGTTGTTAATTGAGAATCTCATTTTTCATATGCATTTGATTCCCACTTAACATGTCAAGGTTGTTAAGTGAGAATCTTATTTTCATGTCACTTAACATATCGAGTTGTTAAGTGATAATCTTATTTTCATGTCATATTTGATTACACCTAACATATCAAAGTTGTTAAGTGAGAATCTCACTTTCATATACATTTGATTCTAGCTTAACATATTAAAATTGTTAAGTGAGAATCTCATTTCCATGGCACATTTGACTTTCACTTAACATATCAAACTTGCTAAGTGAGAGTCTTATTTTCATAAATCATATTTGATTCCACCTAACATACCAAATTTGTCAAGTGAGAATTTCATTCTCATGACATATTTGACTTTTGACTTAACATACCAAATTTGTTAAGTGAGGGTCTCATTTTCATGTCACAATTGACCTCCACTTAACATACCAAATTTGTTAAGTGAGAGTCCCAGTTTCAAAACATATATCAATCACATTTGACTTTCACTTTACATACCAAATTTGTTAAGTGCAAGTCTCATTTTCAATACACATTTGATTCCTACCTAACATACCAAATTTTTTTAAGTGAGAGTCCCATTTTCAAAGAAAAGCAAAACATATATCAATCACACTTGGCTTTCATTTAACATACCAAATTTGTTAAGTGAAAGTCTCATTTTCAAACATAAATCAAACACATGTGCCTTATACTTGACATATCAAATTTGTTAAGTAAGAAGCCCAATTTTAAATCAACATTTCACTCATCACAAGCAAAAGGTATTTCACAAAAAATTTTCAAGCACACAATCACAACCTTTTCTTAGCATTCTCAAATTTGCTAAGTAGAGGTTCTTTCAAATCATTAATATTTTCAAACAAGATACAAAAAAATACAAATATCTTCAAGAAAATCTCTCTCAAATTTATGAACCCTGCCCAACCTACCTAAATTGGTTGAGTATGGGTTCTAAAATCAAAATGAAATGGCAAAGACTCTCCTCAATTTCAAAATCTCTCCAATGAACCCCACTTAACATATTTGAATTATTGAGTGTCGATTCAAAACTCCAAATCTATATTACTCTCTTGGGACAGTATTAAAGTAGAAATTTAACTCAAGTTACATTTAAACACATGCAGAGATACAGTGCAGACCAGTCAGTGTAGTTTATTTTCACAATCAATACACATGGCCTCCTAGAAGTTCATCTTTACCTTTTTGTTTGGGATGGATTTGGCCTTGGATCTAGCCGACCTCTGAGGCCACTCACCCACGTGGTTTTCTTCTGAGGATTGAGGGAGCATTGTTACGTGAGAAGGCGACCCTCACCACTATCGTCGGAAGAGGTGGGTGAAGCAGTCATCCATTGACATGCCCTCGATTGAGTACCCTGTTGAAGAAGGCCGATGATTCCCATGCCCCATTCAGTGATAGTTTCAGTACCTACCCATTTGGTTATCCCTACTATTGCTCTAGCAAGAGCTACTACCTTCTCGTTGGTCACCCCAAAGGGGAAGGCTATCTTAGCCTCTGAGATAATATTTTCCACTTTCAAGGTAGGTACTAGTTTCTGCTTTGCTTTGTTCACTCATACTCAATGCCTCAATAAAAATTAAAAGATTAAGTGGGAGCATGAGCAAGCAACCAGAGAGCTTGAGGCTGCATCCCATGTAGCCGAGGAGGGATCTCAAATTGAAGTTTCCACTTCTGACCAGCAATAAGTTCCACCCCCTCTCGACTTCAGATGGAGAGAAAGATTATTGGAGGATTGCTGCTCCTCCTTCACTATCAGCATACTATGACACATCGGATAGGGGACAGAGGCCTATGCGGACTTAGGGTTGTCATATGCTAGATTGAGCATCTGGTCTCGAGTTTGGTACTTTGTTTGATTTACGATCGGTGATCCCTAGAAGTGTTAGGGGTCAGATCCATAGAGAGAGAACCATGGAAGGTCAAGCATCTATTCAGGCAGGCAGGAGAGAGAAATAGAGGTATGCGGTCGGCTCTTTGATGGATTTTGTTGATATCATATGTCGTGATCATTCAGAAGATTTTTCTTATCACCTAGGCAGATATCTCGTTGAGGGGAAGTTGGTGTTACCTTCACACTGCTCCCCTCGTCATCCACCATCACCTGTACAGCTCACATCATCCACCACTCCTACCTAGATTTAGAAGCCCCCATTTGGGGAGAGACCTTCCCCTCTGGTGATCCATCTACGACCCAGAGATCCCACTCCCTCCATCCCACCTGTTAAGGTGAGATCGAGCTCCCCTACTCAACCCTCTACCTCAGCTATGGTTAGGTAGGAGTGGCAACCCACAACATTGTGGTCGCACCACCACCATCACCACCACCATCAGAGCCAGTGGTAGTGGCAATTGCAGAGGGGGAAGGGGATAATTTTGCAATTACCATGGCAGTAGATCTCCCCAGGGACACCACTCCATCGATGAGTAGTCATGAGCATATCTCTTCTAGTGAGCATGACCCTCCCAGAGCTAGCACTCCAGTGGCAGGTAATGTTAGATGTATCATCGTCAGTGAGCACAGTCCCTCTACTAATCAGCAACGTGTGTTTGTACCATCAGTTAGATCGCTCCTTAAATTACATTTTAGCACAATACTTTGCCAAAAAGAGGGAACTCTTAGGCAATGATTGCACAGATTTGGAGAATGATAGGGTAGCATTTGATCTTGATGAGGATGACCTTCTTGAGGATTCGGTCGAAGTCCACATGGCTGATATTAGGAGTTCCCACCATAGAGATCAACATAGACAGTAAGGTATTGCAGTTGAAGAAGATGATGCCATCCATTCAACTTAGCACCTCCTCCACCAGCTTAAGAAAAAAGATGATCACATTGAGAAGATGGGAAAGAAAATTTAGGAGTTGATGGTCATAGTTTCAACATTGTAGAATCCAGCCCTGATTTCACAGCCTTCTCCCATAATGGCCAACAGAGCAAAGTTGGCACATAGCTCAAATCATACTAGGTGCAATCCTGCAGAGGAAGATAGTGATGGCTTGCATAGGAAGGTGGTGGATAGCACCTCCATGCATTAGAAAGACATTAAGCACATGGTGGAATAATAAGTGAGGGATGCGTTGGCATAAGCCTGAGGTGGCTCATCTGTTCCAAAGGGTAGACCCTTCATAGAGGAATTTGATGTTGTCCAATATCCTAAGTGTTTTGTGCCTCCTTCCTTCAAAATCTTTGATGGTAGTGGGAACTCTCACACATTACACTTCAGGCGGCATTTACCTGGAGGTAGTGACGCCTACTTTTGTTGTTAGATCCAGTGTTGTATTTGATTGGTATGCTGAACTACCAGATGGTTCGGTAAGGACATTTGCTGAGTTGGAGCACCTCTTCATCAAGAGGTTTGTTGGAGCTTAGTAAAGGGTTAATATGGGTGACCTCGTTGTGATTAAGCAAAATCCAAATGAGTCCCTTGTTGATTATATTCTCAGGTGGAGAAACCTGAGTATGAAATGCGAACCACAGTTATGTGAACAACACATCATTGAGATTCTCTTAAAGATTATCCATGGCTCAATAAATTTCATGCTTAAGGGGTTTACAATCAAAACCTTTGAGAAACTAATCAACAAGGTGGATAGTCTACAAGAGGAAGCCAGACAGTTACCTTTTCATGACTAGTCAGCTAAGCCCAAACCTCCAAAGGCATTTGAGAAGAAGCCAGGGGCAGTCACAATAGTTGATAAGGGGAAGCACCCAACTAGGGTTCAGGCAGACAGGCCTCGAGCTTAAATGTCTCCTCTACCACCTCCTATGCTACCACCTTGACCATCATACTGGCCACCTCAGTTGCCACAGTGGCCTCCATTGCCTCCTCCTCTGTAGTATGCTCATCAGCATCATCAGCAGTAGTATTCCTACCCTCCACCAAGTAGCCATCATTTACCTACTCTTGTTGATAAATTGAATAAACCTTATTCATTCAAGAGGGAGACAGACAGGAAGATCTTTTAGAATCTCTTAAAGATGCCTGATTTCTAGTTACCAGAGCCTAGGAGGCCGGAGAAAGTGGGCAAGAGTCATGATCCAAACTATTGCCCCTACCACCTCATGCTAAGATATGTCTTAGAAGATTGCTTTACCTTTAAGGACTGGTTGAGCATAACTACAAGTCGGGTGCCATTATCATCCCTAAGGAATACCTACTAGAATAACCCTCTAATTTTGTTAGGGTAATCCTTGGGGATACATATGATCTTCTTAAGATAGAGGAAGGTTGAGATATCTCCCTATCAAACCCCAAGAAAATTATTTCTAAGATCAAAAAAATATTCTTGTAGGAGCCTGAGGCAGCACAAATCTCCAACTCTAAGGAAGGTTTGAAAGTTTCTAAGGACAACTTGAGGGTGGTAGAAGCCCAGTAACAATAGCGATAGGGCCATGTATATTCTTCAAGAGATTATATGAAGATGATCAATGACCTTCATAGTCTAAAGACCCTTGCCTACTTGGTGATTGACATCTCTAAACTCCAAGGAGATCAGATGATGTTGAGAGGATACAATGATAAGGCGAGAGGGCTTTAGGCTCTATAGTGTTACCATTGGAGATAAATGACTAGAAGATAGAAGCCAAGTTCTACATAATCAATTCAGATACATCTTTTACTACTTTGCTTAGTAGGCCTTGGATACATGGGAACAACACGGTTCCATCCTCTTTACATCAATGCATCAAATTTCGGAGAGGTGGAATCTAGTATTGTGTCAAAGGAGACTTGAAGCCATTTTCAGTTAGAGAGGTTAAGATATATGAAGATGAAGCCTACTATATTCCTCCAAATCAAAAAGTCTATTCTCATGAACTTGGTGAAAGTTTAAAAATAAAAGAAAAAAATAAAAGAAAAAAAAGAAAAAAGAAAAAGAAAAGAAAAAGGGAAAAGAAAATGAAAGTACAAGTGAGCGAGAATCAGACATTGATGAAGAAGTAGAGCCAAATATTGGATTTCACTCAAAGTTTGTTCCTTCATATGAACACATGGGTATGATGACTTGACCCCCACCAGGTAGAGGTATCTAGAGGCGCCTGGAGGTGGAAGACCTTCTTCCTGGTCCCTTGGAGCTATGTTCCCACTCAAGTTGCCTGCTATCCATATAGACTTAGAGACCAGTTCAAAGGATGAGTCTTATATGGTTAGCATGTGGACCAACCCCTCTCAGTGGGTCCCTTTAGAGGTGACATTTGAGCCAGAAAGCGATGAAGAACAGGCCTCCAAGCAAAGCATGAATGTATCTAAATCACTATTATGTAGAACAGTCAGGAAACAGTTGGGAACTTTAGCTCTAACCTCACGTTCTTCACAGAAAGTTGAAGGTTTAGTAGTTAAGGAGGCCCCCAAGTCATCCACAGATGTCAAGCCAAAAAGATTTTTGTTGGGAGCATCATCCTCAAGTCAAGAAGCCGATGTAAAACTTGAGGATGATTCATATAAAGATTTAATATAATTACCTTTTGATTGATACTCTCCTTGTGTTCTTAACTTAGCAAAGAAGGGACTAATCCCACATACTTGGTCTAAACATAGGTCAAATTACTTTGAAAGGTTATGGGATAACCAAAGCAGATATTCTCAATTAAGACTAGGACTTGGATTCAACATAGTGGGTCTAGTCGATGATGACAGCCATTGCGTAGTCATCACCACTCATTTAGTGATAGGTTCTTCTCAAATTATACTAACTTTTATGAGGAGGTATGTTTAGAAACTTTAGATGTTAGAAATGAGCTTGAAGTCAGAGATACACTGCCAGAGTTTGAAGAAGAGATCAAATCAACCATCGATGAGCTCAAAGAAATCAACTTAGAAATCAAAGACAATCCACGTCTGACATACATCAGTTCTTTGTTGAATGAAGAAGAAACCAATGACTTAGTTAGGCTATTAGCTGAGTTTAAGGACTTCTTTGCATGGAGTTATGAAGAAATGTCACTTTATCCCCTGACATAGCAGTCCACAAACTAGGAATAAAATCTAATGCTAACACTATCAAGCAAGCTCCTAGACGAATGCAATTAGACATTGAACACTAGGTCACTTCTGAAATCAAGAAATTGATCGATGCTGGCTTTAGCAGGGAAGAAAAATATCCTACCTGGTTAGCCAGTGTCATCCCAGTTAAGAAAAAGAATGGCCAAATTTGCATATACGTCGATTTTAGGGATCTAAATAAGGCATGTCCTAAGGATGAATTACCACTTTCTATACCAGAGTTAATGGTAGACATTACCTCATCTCATACAGTATTCCCCTTTATGGATGGGTCACTGGCTACAACCAAAACAAGATGGCCCCTGAGGATGAAAGAAACACTACTTTTTTGAACCACGGTTGAAATCTATTGTTATAAGCTCATGCCTTTCAGCCTTAAAAATGCTAGTGCTACATACCAACGGGCCATGACTTGGATCTTCAATGAACTCATTCATCATCAAGTTGAATGCTATGTTGATGATCTAGTAGTCAAAAGCAAAGAAAAGGAAGACCATCTCTTCTACTTGAGAGTAGATTTCAAATGATTAATACAATTTAACCTAAAAATGAATCCCCTGAAGTGTGCATTCGTAGTAGCTTCAAGGAAATTCATTAAGTTTATTGTCCGATACTGGGTAATAGAGATCAATCCAGAGAAGATCAAGGCTATCTTAGAAATGCCACCCCATAAAAGTCTAACTCAACTCAGATCATTCCAAGGATGGTTGGTGTATCTAAGATGCTTCATTTCCAACCTATCATGAATATGCCAACCATTCTCTACACTTATCAAAAAGGATACCAAGTTTAGGTGGGATGACAAGTGCCGGCATGCTTTTGAAGACATCAAGCACTATCTGATGATGCCGCCAGTTCTAGCAGCCCCTATCCTGGGCTAGCCATTTTTTCTCTACACTATTGCATTAGATGATTCCCTTAGCACTTTGTTGGCCCAAGCCAATAATGAAGGAAAAGAAAATGCTCTCTATTATCTCCGTCATCATCTAATCCTCACAGAGGCAAACTATCCACCTATTTAAAAGCACCGCCTAGCTTTAATCTTTGCATCCCAAAAGCTATGACATTACATGCTTTCTCATAAGGTGAACCCGATCTTCAGAGTCAATCCACTATAATATCTCATGACATGGCAGATGCTGTCCGGATGGTTGGTGCGTTGGTCCATGATTTTTTCATAGTTTGATATCACTTTCGTACCCCTCCATGCGATAAAAGGACATATGATAGCAAAATTTCTTAGCAGTACAACCACTTCCTAAAATTTCTTCACTTAGTGATGACCTCCCCGATGAACAAATCATGAACTTAGGGGACTCTAACATTCACCACTAGGAGATATATTTTGATGGTGTAGCTTCCTTTCAAAAAGGAGAAGAATAACGATCTACTCTTCCAAGAAAGGTGTAGGAATAGTTCTCCTAACTCCGGACCATGATTTGAAGAGATTCTCATATCATATGTCCAATCCATGCACCAACAATGAAGTTAAATATGAGGCTCTAATTTCCGGTCTGGAGTTAGCCATTACACTATGCATCCAAAATATCAACATCTTTAGGGATTCTCAGTTAGTCATTAACCAAATTGGTGGGTCTTATAGAGTTTTAAAGCCTAAGATCAATCATTATCATAAGTACACCATAGAGTTATTGACCCAAATCCTAGAGGTTACCATCTACAAGATTCTTTGAGGAGAGAACGTAGTAGCAGATGCATTAGCCAAGCTTTCCAAAGAGTTGGCATGTCCGAAAGATGAGTCCATACCATTAAGGGTCCAAAATAGACAAGTCTTATCTACTGTTGACATTGAACTCATCGAGAGATTCTCCCTTGAAGGGGAGGTTGTCATTGTTAAAAAAGATAATGAGTTGGATTGGAGGTAACCTTTCATGGACTATCTAAATATAGGCAAACTATCTCAAGAGAAGTCACTAGCACATCAGGTGAAGCAGAGAGCCCTTTTCAATGCTCTTGTGGATGACACCTTGTATCGATGATCTTTCAATCATATGAGGTTATGTTGTCTAATTAAACACGAAGCTCATAGGATCGTGATCGAGGTACACTCAGGTTTATGCGGAGCGCATCAATCCGGTCCGAAGATGAAAGCCAAGATCAAGAGACTAAGATACTGCTAGCCTTCAATGATCACAGACTACATGGATGTAGCTATGAGATGCCATGAATATTTGGTACACGGTGTGGTCTTACACCAACCACCCAACATATTCTACACCCTACATTGGCCTCATGGCCATTTGAGTGTTGGGATACCAACATAGTGAGTCTGATCAATCCTCCTTCTTCCAAGGGTCACTGGTTCATTCTAGCTGCCACCAACTACTTTTGCAAGTGGGCGGAGGCAATCCCACTCATAGAGGTCATAGCTCAGCATGAGCTCCAATTTTTAAAGAACCATATCATATATAAGTTTGGGGTGCCTCGATGAATTATATCCGATAATGGTACTGCATTTAAGAGCACTAAAATCAACTGCTTTTCCCGGAGACACAATATAGGTTGGAGATATTCCACCATCTACTATCCGAGGGAAAATGGTCTAGCAGAAGCCTTCAACAAAACTCTCATCTAGATACTGAAGAAGACACTTGACGAAAATAAGAGATAGTGGCATGAGCAGTTAGTTGAAGTCTTGTGGGCTTACCGCATTATATACAGAACTCCAACTCAATCTACCCCTTTCTCCTTATGCATGGGTTTGAAGCCGTTCTACCATTAGAAGTCTAACTCCCATCATTATGGATAGCTGTGGGTGGTAAAATCATAATAGAGCAAAACACCAAGCTGCAATTGGAAGAGCTCGAAGGTTTGGAGGAGAGACTCCTCCGGGCATGCTAGAACCTCGAATTGTACAAAGTTAAAATTATTCAAGCTCACAACAAGTTCATCCGTCCTAGAGCTTTTTAAGTAAGAGAGCTTATTTTAGTTTTAAGGAGACTAATTGTTGCCCGTCAAAAGATGGGAGGAAGTTTGAACTCACTTGGGAAGGCCCTTTTGCCATAGAAAAGGCTTGCCAAGGAGGATCTTATTAGCTCATAAATTGTAAGGGAGAGCGCCCGATGTTTCCAATCAACGGGCTCTACCTAAAAAAGTACTATCCATAAATCTTGTTTGAAAATAATTATCAATATATATTCTTTTCATATAAAATTCCATCTCTTATGTGTTAGAAATATCTTTCGCTTGCGAATGACCACATCGTGTTTAGGGTAGGTGTAAGAGAACCCAAGCGGCATCCTATCCTTCACAAACACAAACTACACATGATCCTCCAGTGCTATTAGGTTAGGTGTAAGGGAACCCAAGAGGGATCCTATTTTGACTAGCACAACTAATTTAAATGTAAGAGAACTCTAGCGACATCCTTTCTTGGTGGAGTCACAATTACCCCTATGGCACCATTTCATTCAGACTTCTATGTGTTTAGGGTAGGTGTAAGAGAACCCAAACAACATCCTATTCATTCTTTCTAACACAAACAAACATATCTTTTATCTTGAGCTATTTTGATGTGGGATAATGCCCCTTGCGGCACTCACTCATTAGCTGCTCTAGGTACGGCCGATATGCTACCTTGTTAGCATGTCACTGCAGTGGTCACTTGTCTAGTGGATGTAAGCCTACACACTTTCTTTCTAACTTGACCATTGTAAATCAATGAGTGCCTTATCAGTTTGGTTGGTCTAACTATGTAGCCGTAAGCTACCCCATGTTGACTTTGCTTAGGAGGATGTAAGCCTATACGCTTTCTTCTTGGACTAGCCATCATGCATTGACTGGGTAGAGTATATTTGAGGTTTAGGATAAGTCCCCAGTGGCTCCTTTCCTCATGACTACATCAAGTTTGGGTTTAGTCCTTACATAAGACTCCTCGCTTAGTAGTCGACCTAGGTCGAATGGCCCCTATCGAGCCAAAGATAGACTATCCTGGTGATCAGTTCCAGTTTAGGGACATGTAAGTCTACACGCCTTCTCTCTACGACATCGACACCATGGGAATGTTAGTTGGTTGTTTGTTATCTTAACAACCCACTGTGGATACACCACTCTTGGAAGATGTGAGTCTCTGCACTTTCTCCTTGAGTTGGCCACCGTATACCTATAGGCTTTCTTTTACAAGGTTTTGGATAAAGCCCCCAATGACACCTCCCCTGTGGGCACTCTATTTGGATCACGTCCTTGGTGACCCCATTTAGAAACTAGCCCAGTTACTCTTGGATTGGACAGTTCCCCTTACCTAGTAGCCACACATGTGGTTGGAGAATTTGTCTCATGGATATGCGATTCTTGGTCCAATAGTTTGAGATAGACTAGGCATGAGCTCTTCGATGTGGTCCTCGCAAACCAACAGGGTCCACGATATCATAAAACAAAATATATCTTTGCTTATAGAATAGGAATTTAAGTAGCAGAGGCCCCTTTCCCAAGCAGGCATCCTATCTTTAGGGTAGTGCCAGCAAAACTCCATATAGTAATTGCCTGAATACATTAAGTTGAGATAAGTCCACGGGCTGGCACTCTCTTAGTAGTTGGCCTTAGGTCGGGTTCAACTTGCCACCAAATTTCCCACGTCTTTTTCTTTGAAAGATATTACACATTCTTTCCCAATCAAACTCCACGCCTTAGGTTGATTTTGATTTATTGTGCAAGCAACTAATTGCCTCAGTGGTTCCTTGTGTTGGAGGATGTGAATCCCTAAGCTTTCTTTCTAACTTGACCATTGCACACCGAAAGGCACCCCTTAGGTTGGTTAACTCTACCCTGTGGCTGGTAGACTATCCTTTTGGATTTGTAAATCTAAGATAGGTCTAGGATGATATTAACCCCATCTTAGTAGATCCATCACACACCGATGGGATCCATCAAATTAAAATAAATAAAATTAAAACAAATATAATTTAATCAAATGACATTATCCTGACTACTTTCAAGCCAATATAAGTTCCCAAGTGGCATTCACTTAGTAGTCGGCTTAAGTCGGGTTTGATTTGTTGCATCCAACAGATCACCCAAGTGGTTGTCCCCAGCTTTTGGAGATATAAGTCTGCTATGCTATCTCCAATACATTGAAAAGGCAACCCCTTGTAGGTAATGTGGTTGGTGGACTAACCATTTGGAGATCTGAGACAGGCCATGATTGACATAACCCCTTTTCAATGCGATCCATCGCAAACCGATAGGGTCCATCTCAAAATTTAAACTTAAAAGAAACAATCCAACTTCTCCCCAGCAAGACATCAATCATCCCAACCTTCCCAGTGGAGTCAATTAAATCAATTCAAACCTGCATTCCTAAGCAAGTGCACCCTCAAAAGAAATCTCATACCTTTTATCTAAGTGGATAACCCAACTTACTTTAGTAATCATGTGGATACTCTACCCAAATCATATCTTGCAATCAAGATTCAAACCTCTTATCCCTAGTGGATAACCTGAACCTGCTTCGCTAGTGGAAGGTTCACATGCTTGATCTCTTAGCGCATCCCTTCTTCCTCCCTTATGCCCTTGGTATGAGTAGAGTTGCATTGCACTGAGATCTTGATTCCATCTATCTCAGGTTTAAGGAGTAGAACATTTCTGTTAGTATTTGCAATTTTTTGGACGTTGTTGATTGTCTTGGTCAATGCCATTACGTGCGGTGTGCCTTGTCAGTCACACCACACCTATTGGGTGCCCTTTGTTGACCTCACTTTTGGAGTGAGCTCTCAACTTCCTCATCATAGATCTAGGACTCTTATAGACACTAAGAGTTCCTTAGTCTTAAGAAACTTCTAGTGATTAAGTGAACACTTAACTTAACCCTAGAGACTTAGAAGAGTTAGCCATAGGAATAGGTTGTGCCTTAAGGATTTAGGAGGAATTGCCTACCCTATAGCCTAAACCTAATCCTTGCTTCCTTCTTCCAAAGCAAACTTCAAATTCAAATCCAAATTCCAAAATGAAATCCAACTATCAAATGATTGAAGTCCATGATTAGATCCAAACTCCAAAATCTCTTCCTAAGTTATATGAACCACTTTATATGCTTAGCCAACCCAAATTTAGTTGATTTCTTCATAAATCAATCATTCCTTCATTTATATTCACAAATATAAATTAAATCTAAATTCAAACCATTCAAAGTAAATCAAAATAAATCAATTCCCAAGTCAAGCCCTTTTGACCCACATCCCTAGATTTGATCAAATTTGCTTCCAAATCACTCCAAACTCAAAGTGATTTTCTCATAACCCATTTATATGTTCATTTATATTCACAAATATAATTGAAATATAAATTCAAATGGCCAAAACCAAACCCAAATAAAATCAAATTCCTAATTTTAGCCCTTTTAGCCAAATTCTTGAACTTGGCTAAATTGTACCCAAATCAATTGAAAACTCATGGATTCCTTCGTGATTCAATCATTCCTACATTCATCGACCCAAATATAAACATAAACCACCATTATCAAACCAATCCCAAGTCAACCCAAGTCAAGTGCATGTTGACCTCTCTTGACTTGAAATAATCATATGAACCAAAACCCATTTGGTTCCAAACCAATTGTAATTGCATTTATATTTCAATCCTAGGCTCATGTGTGAGTTCAACTAAACTTGAATCAAGCCATGATTAAGCCACATTTAGGCTCACTTGACCCAAAGTGGCTTAAAAGAACCTTTTTGAGCCAAGTTCTAATCCAACCTAAATCGGATTGAACTAAGCCCTTCTAAACCTCACAACATAACCAACAATCACCCTAGGGCAACCAATCACCTTGAATTGGGTCAAACCAAATCAAACCTAGCCTTTGACCAAGTCAACATTTAGTCAAAATGAAATCCAAACTAGCCAAAATTCACCATGTGCCAAATTGATTAAAACCACTGATTCAAACCAACTCATAATCAATGATTGAACATGACCAAACCCTCACTTGAGCCAAACCAAGCCAAATTGGCCATTTGACCCAAGTTAACCCAAATTAGCCTAAAAAGCCAAAATAGGTCAAATCATAATCTAATTCAAATTGATTGCAACCAATGGCTCAAGTTCATCCCAAAGTGATTATTGAACTTGACCAAAGTCATAATTGAGCCCAATTTGACAAATTGGTCAACTATAACTAGCCCAAATTGACCTAAAGGGTCAAATTGGCCAAAATCCAAATTAAATCCAAATTAAACCAAACAAAAGCCTACAATCATTTTCAATTATCCAATTGAACCAAACCAATGACACCATGTTGACCTCATTTTTAGGATGAGCTCAACCCCTCCATCTTAGACATAGGACTTCTCTTAGACTTTAAGAGTTCCTTATCAAACCAAGAATGAGTTTGAAACTCAAACTCAAATTGAACCAAAATTCAACCTAAGCTTTTCAAATCAAATTCTTGAACTTAGCCAAATCAAATTCAAATCAAGCCAAACCCTTGATTTTTCTTCATTATTCAATCAATCCTTCAATCATGAATCTAAATATAAATACATACTTCAATCATCAAACCAAAACTAATTGAAAAATCAAACCCAAGTCAAACTCATGTTCACCCGTTGAACTTGAAATTTTCAAGTGGATCAAAACCCATTTGACTTCAAACCACTTGGAAATGGATTTATATTTCAATCAAAAGTCATATGTGAGTTGAATCAAACTCAAATCAAGCTTTGACCAAGCCATTTGACCTACTTAGGATCACTTGACACAAAGTGACCTAAAGTACCCTTATGAGCCAAATTTTAATCCTAACCTAATTGGATTGAACTAAGACCACCTAAGCCTCACATTGTGAGCAACAATCATCATGAGATGATCAATCACTCAAATTGGGTCAAACTAGGTGACCAAGTCAACACTTAGCCAAAATGAAACCTAAAATAGCCAAAATCTACTATCGGCCAAATTGATTGAAACCATTGATCAAAACTCATTGATGACCAATGTTTGAACTTGACCAAGTCATCATTTGAGCCTAACTTAGTCCAATTAGCCACTTGACTAAGTTGACCCAACTTGACCTAAAAGGTCAAAATGTGTCAAAACTTGATCTAAGCCAAATTGATTGAAATCAATGGGTCAAATTCATTCTAAAGTGATTGTTGAACTTGACCAAAGCCACAATTGGCCAACTAGACCTAACCTAGCCCAATTGACCTTGAACCCAACTTGACCTAAAGGGTCAAATTGAGCCAAATCCAAATATAAACCAAATTAATTGGAAACAAAGATACCAATCCATTTCAATTGATCAACCAAACATAAACCAACCCATGACCTAACCCAAATAGGTCAAATGGGTCAAATTGGTCAACTTGACCCATTTGACCTAAATGAAATCAAATGAACCAAATCCAAATATAAATCGAATTGAACCAAACCAATGATGCCAAAACATTTCAAATGGTCATATGAACTTGACCCAACCTTTGGTTTAACCCAACTTGACCAATTGGTCAACTTGACCCAAGTTGACCCATTTTGACCTAAATGGGTCAACATGAGCCAAATTATATCAAACCAACTCCAAATTCAATGAAACTTGGCCTAACCCATTTTTCAATTATACCAAACATATTAAAACTGAAATCAAGGTCAAATGACCATTTCACCTGTAGGCCAAGGGTAACCTAAAATCAAAACCACTTGGAATTTGGTCAATTCCTTTTCATGGACACTTGGCATCCTCTTAGTGGACCAAATGGTCACTAATGGACATGGTGCACATGTACATGGGTTTGGGTCAGCCAAACCCAACCCAAGGTCAAGACCGACCACCCCCATGGAAATGAGCAGGTGGGAATCCCACCTCCTCTTGAATTAAGCACATGGGCCCTTCACTACTCCACTCCTCTGGCCAAACTGACCTATGTGAAAGTTCTAACAGCCTTAAAAACCCATTGCATAAGGTTAATTTGATTAAAATGGAAGGAGGAAGCTCGAACATCCGATTCCTCTAGGGGGATATATACTCCCCCTAATTTCACTTGAATTTCATTCTCCCCTATTCGATTGAAGCATAGGAACTAGAGGAAGTGATTCCAAGCTCCCCCAAGGTTTCCTAAGCATCTTCCATATTTCAATTTCTTAGTTTTCTTAGATTAAAAATAAGGGAGCTTAAGTGAAAATCCATCTCACTCAATTCTCCAAACCAATCCATTTCCTCCTTTGAGCACCCTTAGAGGGCCTAGTCGAACTCATCTCAAGCTTCTTCCAAGCTCCAAAGGCAAGGGAGGTGGGACTTTGATCAAGGCCATGAGAATTTGAAGGTGAATTTGGTCCATAGGAAGATCCATTCAATCTCAACACCTCAAACTTCAAGGCTTCATCTCCACTACAAGCTACTGGGGATTCAAGCGTCGGTGATAGCCTTCGATGAGGTATGCCATTAAATTGAGCATTATTTCATTTTTTTCTTGGTTCTTTGTGAAGGAAAGTTTCACCCCAAGAAAAGTTAGCCATTGGATGTGTTTCCCTTTACTCTAAGATGGTGTGGGTTGAATTTGGTTTTAATCCATGCTCAATCGAGCTTGAATCTTCCCTAGAAGATGGACGGTGGCCATCTCTCGCAGGGAAGATCAAGGATGGATCATGGGCCATCCATCCACACATTTTTGATGGGAGACCATGATCAATATGCATAGGATATTCGATTTAATCCTTTAATACAGGCTTAATCTCAACTGTCCGATCCTTGATCCGACGGATGGGGAGAAAGCACGTAGCGCCACCGCTAACGTGACACTATGATGTGACAAATTAAATAGCCTCTCCCATCACACTATGTGGAAAGTGTGCACCCCTTCTGCCTCCACATGGCACCGATGGATTAGCTATTTAATTAGGAATTTATTTAATTATCCTTAATCACTAAATCTTCATAATTGCATAACTAATTCTAAACAAATCCTAAAAATATAATGTAAAAAGCTATGGAAAGATAATTTAGAGGACAATATTCTAAAATTAATTTCACTAAATTTTAAATAGTATATTGTCTTTAATTAGGGTTTGAATAAAAACCTAATAACCCTAATTACTCCCTAATTATTCCACTGATTAATCTCAAACTTCTCTTGTGCAATTAGGGGGATGACTTCTGCCTCCCCTAATTTTGTTGGGATTTATTGATAGGTTAATTAGGGGAATCAATTATTGAATCCTTATTTACCCTCTTAATATAATTAAGCCTAATTAAGTGTGTGAATAGTGGTTTAATCCCTTGATTGAGTTAATTAAGTTTTGTTTGAGTGATCAGGAGGTTTAGAAAATAATTTTGGGATATTTCCCCTAAGCTATTCCTTAAACCCCTTTTTTCCTTAATTTAAATTCAATTAAGGGCTAATCCACTCATTACTTACTTAATTAACTTGATAAAATTTTCAAAACATTCCAGAACTTAATCAATCCATCTTGGGTAGATGCTAAGGTGTTTAATAACCAAGTGGCTTAAGAAAATCAGAACCTAATCCACATGTGTGGGAAGGGTTATGAAAGTACTTAACTTAAACCCTTTAGCTTAATTAATCATTAATTATGAGCCAAATGCATTAGGCCCTATTGTTCCTAGGTGCATTACTGATTTAGATTACTTGTATAGTTTTATGTCATATCATTAGCTCATAATTATTTGGTTAACTATGCTAAGGAGGTATAGGTAAGGGGTAATTAATACACTTAATGTACACCGTAACCAAACTAAAACATAAAATTGACCTAATCACCTAAAAATTAAATAAAAATAACATACACATGTGGGAATGGGTTAGGACCAGAAAACTCATCTCACATTTCTCAAATTGAAATCAAACTCAAACAAAATTCAAACTCTCTTTAAAATAAATTTGATTTGCTTTAAATAATTCTATTCCATAGGATTGTCTTTAGGAATTAATTAGGGTGAATGAATTTACATTACTTTCATTACTTTATTTCTTTCCTAGCATTCCAAATGTGTATGTCATATGAAAATCATGCATTCATTCCTTTTAAAAATCAAAATTAAATGAAATGTTTTCTTTATGTCAAGTTGCATGTTTTGGTTAAAGTAAGAATATGAATGACTATTATCACTATTAAATTCAATATTATTTTCCAAATTTATAAATCAAATATCAAAATTGAAAGGAATGCAACTTATAATTGTTTATAATCTTTCATGTGAGAAATATAAAGATATTTGTTATGTGGCTTTGATTCTCCCTTTCTTTCTTAACATAGAATTGTATAGGATTGGCAAAGTGTATAGTCCATTTGAAAAGGACATAACACTTGCTCAAATCCATTCCTACACACTCTTATGTCATGACTTAAGAAGGAATTTCACATCACACATATAAATTAAACAACCAAACCAAAAATCAAATAAATGTAAACTTTTACATATTTTTTTCCATTTATTTTTTTTGTACATGCATATGTATTTAGCGAAAGTGATATATTAGTCTGGACAACCCCGAGGTTGCGAGGCTTTAAGTAGTCCTAAGTAGGTCTTGTACCTTACACCGCTGGTGTTAACAATGGCATCATACTCACTTATGCCTTTCATACATACACATGTGCATATGAATAAAGGATAAAAGAATACCCCCTTTTCTACTTAATGTAAATCATGCATCATAAAGCTTCCAAATTTTCTTACGTAACACTACTTAGAATTCATCATTAAGGTGTTCTAAACATTCTCATTTGCATGTGTAGATATGCTTAGGATTCATCCATATGCATGTTATATATGTTGGGAAAGAAATAAAGTGGTGTGTGTTTTGTGATATTATTTCACTTTACTTAATCTTAAAATGCCTTTCCTTTTGAATAGGTTTAGAGTTATTCTAAACTTAGGATTAAGTAAAACACATAAGAAAACATTCACTAAACAAAATCAAACATGAATCCACTTTAGAAATTACTTAAGGTAGGGAAGGATAGAGAAGTTTCTCTTCTCTTTTCCCTCTCATTACAACTTAGTAATTAATTATAGGTTTATTCAAACTTAAACAAATCACCAAATAAAAACCAACTAAATCAACTAAATAACTTGAATAAAACCACCCATCTAAGTTGAACATTTTTAATACTTAGAAAATCTAAACCTTAAAGCCATAGCTAAGCATACCACACAAACCTTTTAAAGCACACACATTAGGCTAAGTCACCATTTCTAGCTTTAGGTTAGGGTAGTGCATGATTTGATGTTCACTTTTATTTTGTGATATTTTGTTTTAGTCTGGATGTTAGGGTGAATGTGCATAGATTGAATGGTAGGACTATCTAGTCTAATCGTTATCTTCTGTAGGGGATTGTGCTTAAGGGGCGCTGTAATAAATAAAAATATAAATGCACAGTGCTTATACCCTAAGAATAATCCAATAGGCCAGGTGGACTTGGTTACCAATGTGTGGGGTGTTAAGTCCAATATACATGTTTGGGATTTATATGATTTGTTTAGCTAATCTCTATTTGTGCAGGTGTTAGTTAGATTTACTTTTCCTTTTCATGTAATTTTGTAATTAGGATTTTTGGAATGATTATTATGGGGGATTAGGATGAGCATTGGTTATAAGACTACATCTTATGTACCATGTGAAGCCTTCAGAGCAACCACATTCCAACCATCTAAAAGAAGGAACTAAAAGAAGAAAGAAGAAAGAAGAAAAGAAGAAATGAAGACCCCTCATAACATGAATTTCTTGCTTAATTATAATTAATTCATTTGTAATCTGGGTTGTATAAGGGTAGAGCTTGGCTACCCAATTTGTTTTCGGGTTTGTGCGGTGGTGCCCGACCTCAAATGGAATTTTATTCTTTTGTATTAGCTTTATAAAATGTTTGATATTTTTTTAGCTTATGCACTAGAAATGGCATGATTTCCTAGTTTCTTCCTTGCTTGATGTATGGCCTGGATGATGATTAGACTCTTAGAGAAAAATAAATATTCTATCCAATTAAACAACTCAAAATTTAAAATAAATAACTCATAACCTCACCTAAAGCTTTGGCAAAAAATCAAGATAAAAGAATTAGTAACCCCTTAGCTAGATGAGTATTACTTTTTTTACATCGTGCATAAAGGCATATTATTTCACTCTTGATTTGGAGGGCTTCCACCCATGCCATAGAACTTGGCTTGATCTTTGAGAGCCATGGTGAAAATACACCTCCCATCTTATTGATTTTGGCTCATAATCTTATTTCTCATGCATTAGGCATATAAATCCTATAACCTGAGTCAAATGATTATCCTAAATGAAAATAAAACATATGAAAATTATGCATTAGATTTAAGTCATTGAATCATGCCCTACATGATCTAGTCTCTTAGGGAGTGTGTTTAAGGACTTAGTCTATTTCTAAATAAATAAGAACCTTGCTATCTTGCATAAACATATGACTTGCCTACATATTTTAAAACTATAGGAGGAGTTAGTTGGCAGCCACCCCCAGGTGGTTGTGAGTCTAATAGTCGAGTGGTTTATCCTCTCTTGTGGAGGTAAACCAAATATCCATTTTCTCCTTAGATTTAGGTCATGCTTTCGGCCCTCGCCAAAACTCTCTATATTTAGGTTATGAGGTTGCTTCTTCCTTTTATTGGCTATACGCATAAATCCTCACCTCTTAGACATTTTTGTGACCATGTATTATGGAATTATAAGCCCTAGCACTCTAATAAAAATTTAACTCAAACAAAATAATTCAATTTCAAAATTTAAAGCCTAACCATATGTAGTTTGGGATGCTTACTAGGCTTCCTAATATCTTAAGCATCCTCTACTTGTTTGTATTTGGCTTTGATAAGAACTCCCACCTCTTGATTGATCCCATTTGACTTTCTAAAAATAAACCAATCGATTGATAGTCCTACCTTTCAAAAACTTTGGAGATAATGATCATTTGCCTTAATCGAGAGTATTCCTAAGGAATCCCGTTCCTTAGGATATATTTAACTATGGGGGCTTGCTCCTGTAGGGAGCTTAACGAAACTAATTTAAAATAAACCTTACTTTACTTTTTCATGTAAAGTAGGGGAAGAATCTCTGGTAAATTTGAAGACCCATAGTCCTTAGGAGTCTTTATTAAGATGATTAGGTCCATTGTAGGGTGGTGACTTCTATCTTTCGAGATAGTATACCTCTCCTCAATGTTGTACTCGATCACCCTAATAAGAATATCTGTAGATCTAGGTGCATCCCAACAAGGTGTAATTTTATATATATTTTTATTTTCATTTGTCCTTCCTTTTCGAAAGGGAAGGGGATAGATGAAAGCTGAGATATATATAAAATTTTTCATCATAGATTTTTTTGGTGACTCCGTTGGGGATGGTTCCTCTCTCCATCTTTGGTAAATAATCATTGTCTCCAAGTATCGATGGTATGTTTATACTTTTGTGTGAATCCAAGACTATCTTTCTTTCCGTTGGCACTTAGCTTATTTCATCCTTAAGTTAAGCTAGCTAACATCTTTAGGTTTTAGGACCTCACCCCGTGTTGGTCTTAAAACCCCCGTTGGGTGAAAATAAAAATTGAATAAAAAGAAAATAATCAAATACTTCCTCCTTACCACTTTTATGGTAAGGAATGGTTCATTCTAAAATAAATCCTTCATAAAAGTCTTACCTTTCAAAATCACTTTTTCAACATACACTTAATAAAATATTTGCACTACATCTAACAATTTTTCACAATTGTTACATGTAGAAACATTTCAAAAATAAAACCAACACTCATATTTTCTAAAAGCACAAATGAACTTCTTCACTCAATTCATTTTAATGAAGACTACATTTTCAAAAAAAAAAAATTCCAATAATCATGTTTTCAAAAGCATAAAATTTGAAGATGGGGCTTTCCATTCAATACATCCAAATATGTTGGATGGATGTTACATCTTCAAGCAAAATCACAACTTTGAAATTCCACTCAACACATTCCATATGTGTTAAATTAGAATTTTTACCCTTTCAAAAAGCACAAATGAAACCTCTCCATTCAATATACATAATATTTGAATGTAATTTTTCATTTCAATAAAAATCAAAATAAACTTTCAAAAGCATATATGAACATCTCCATTCAATATACCCAAATTTATTGAATGAAGATTTCATTTCAAATAAAAAATTTTGAAATACCAATAACATATTTCATATATGACATTGAAATTTCCTCTTCAAAAGCAATAATCAAAATTCTTTGAAAATGAAACATAATTGATTTCATCTTACATACCCAAATTTGTTAATGAAATTCTTCAAAAAATCAACAAAACACAAAAAAATTTCAAAACACATTGAACTTCATTTTCATACCACATTTGTTAAACTAATTAGTATCCATTTTTCAAAATAAAATCAAAAAAAAAAAAAAGAAACACATTTGAACTTCATTCTACATACCACATTTACTAAAATGAAGTCCTCATTTTAAAAATAAAATAAAATTTTTCAAAACATATTTGGAACTTCATTCTAGCATACCACATTTGCTAAAATGAAGTCTCTATTTTCAAAAACAAAATTTTTTAAAACACATTTGGAACTTCATTTTAGCATACCACATTTACTAAAGTGAAGTCTCCATTTTTTAAAATAAAATCCCCAAAAAAAAAAGAAACACATTTGGAACTTCATTCTAGCATTACACATTTGCTAAAATGAAGTCTCCATTTTCAAAAAACAAAATTTTTCAAAACATATTTGGAACTTCATTGTAGCATTCCACATTTTCTAAAATGAAGTCTCCATTTTGAAAAACAAAATTTTTCAAAACATATATGGAACTTCATTATAGCATACCACGTTTGCTAAAATGAAGTCTCCATTTTCAAAACAAAATTTTTCAAAACACATTTGGAACTTCATTTAGCATAAACATTTGCTAAAATGAAGTCTCCATTCAAAATAAAATTTTCAAAACATTTGGAACTTCATTTAGCATACCACATTTTCTAAATGAAGTCTCCATTTTCAAAACAAAAAATTTGAAAACATTTTTGGAATTTCATTTAGCATACCCAAATTTGCTAAGTGAAATCTCCATCTCAAAATTTCAAAACACATTTGGAACTTCATTTTAGCATACCAAATTTGCTAAAGTGAAGTCTCTTTTTCAAAATAAAGAAACACTTTGAACTTCATTCTTTAGCATACCATATTTGCTAAAGAAAGTCTCCATTTTCAAAACAAACAAAACACAAAATTTGAAACACATTTTTGGAATTTCATTTAGCATACTCAAATTTGCAAACTGAAATCTCCATTTCACAAAATTAAAAAAACACATTGGAACGTCATTTTAGCATACCATATTTGCTAAAATGAAGTCTCCATTTTCAATCAAAATTTAAAATAAAAGAAACACATTATGATTTCCTTAGCATACCCAATTTTGCTAAGGATCATATTCTCTAAAAAAAACAAAAGAAATATGTTAATTTTCTTAGCATACTCAAATTTACTAAGAGTCCTATTTTAAAAAATTTTCAAAAAAAAAAAACAAAACACACTTAGATTCCTTATCTAGCATACCCAAATTTGCTAGATGAGAATTTCATTTTTTAAATCACAAATGATTCAAAAAATAAAGCAAACAAAGAAAAAGCAAAAATTATTTTCAAACACCCCACTCAGCATATCCAAATTTACTAAGTAGATTCCAAAAATCTCAAATCAAAAATCAATTGACCCTTTACTTTAACATACCCAAATTTGTTAAATAAAGGGTCCTCAAAATCAAAATCAAAATTCAAATATGAACCTATGAAAACATCTCTTCAAAAATATTTGAACTCATTTTAAACATATCCAAATTTATTGAAAGTTGATTCTACATCCAAAAATTCCTCTTTCCAATCAAATCTCAAAATCTATTCTAAATCATTTGAGCCCGACTTAACACTTTGAAGATGTTGAGTATGGGTTCAAATTCTAAGTTCAAATTCAAAATCAATAAAGCAAGAGAATCTAATTCAAGTTTGTTTTTGACATTGTAGTTCAGCCAATTTTTTAGTCAGCGATGTTTGATTCAATGGAAGAGCCCAAGTATGTGTTCACTTTTCCCCATGGGATGGATCTGGCCCTGGATCAGGCCAACCTTCCCCGCTCTGACTATGCCCACCTCATCCACTTTGGATGAGGTTTTGAGGGGGGATTACATGTGAGGGACCTCCCTCACCTATAGCATAGTGGGGGGAGGAGCGGTCATTGGTTGACATGCCGACATGAGATTCCCTCATGAAGAGGAAGGCGTGGTGGTTCCCACGGAGTGAGCAGCGCACCCCATGGTTCCCTGCTTGCCTTAGCTAGCACCCACTCAAACCCCTCAAAGGGGAAGGCTCCCAATTAGGGATTGTCTCCCACTTTGAGGTCTCTACTGCTACTCACTCACCACCAAGACCGATGGAGAAACAAGAATCGCATGATAAAGCAATACCACACCCGCATCGCTAGGGAGATGGAAGCAACCACACAAACTATTATTGAGGAGTTTCCCATGTTAGTTTCCCCGCTGGTTACAACAAACCAGTTCCATCCTCTCTCTGGGTCTGACAAAGAGGATGTCAGGAGAATTTTTGCTTCACCTCCACCAGTTCGTGCACCACGTAGTTAGAAGAGGAGGTCATATGCCTCGACTATTCTAGGCCGAGGCCTATGGACAATGAGTCTGGGGCTCAGTTTGATTTAGGATCCATTATCCACCGCAGTGTGGGGAAGCATATTAGATAGGAGAGGGCCAGGGAGGCCCATAACTTAGTTCATATCACCACCCGGGAGAGGCGGAGGTTCGGTCGGTAGTCAACGACCTCTGCACTCATTGGTTTTCTTAACCGACGTGCTACCATTGTCGATCTTATTGACATCATTCTATTCACGAGGACCACACATCATAAGAGAGTAGCTCCTATCCTGAGACAGTTGGTGGTGCCTCCACCACACCGCTCTACCCCCCATCCACCGTCACCTATCCATGTCCCAACATCTCCAGTTCCACCAAAGGCCATGAAGGCTGCATCTTGGGAGAAGAGGACTCGGTGATCCGCATGGCGAGAGATCCCATCCATTTACACATCTATGGCGAGGCCGAGCTCGCCGACTCGCCCCGAGAGTGGTGAAGAAGGAATGGAAACCTCGAAGTATAGTGGTCATCCCTTCACCACAACCACCAATGAAGACATGAGATGGAAAGAAGTTGAGAGGGGTGACGTTGCACCTATGATGATGGATCCTCCTAGGAGTGTCACCCCATGCAGATTTAGTGATAGTTAGGAGCATATTTCTTCTAGCGAGTATAGCCCTCATAGGGTTGACTCTCCAACAACAGGGGAGGTTTGGTGCCTCACAGTACATAATAGTGATCCCACCACTGGTCAGCCAAAGCCATTTGTGCCAGGTTAGACAAATCATTCTCTAGATGATATAGCAGCCCATTATTTCATGGAGAAGAAAGAGATCCTAGGATATGACTGGTTTGATGAGGAGAAGATCAGCTTTGATCCCAATGAAGATGATTTATTGGGAGATTTAGTAGGGGTTTGCATGGTAGATACCAAGGGATCCCTCTTTAGAGAGCAGCAGACTATGAAAGGTGCTGAGGCCGAGCAAGAAGACACAGCCTACTCGACCCAACACCTCCTTCAGCAGATAAAGTAGAAAGATGAAAAAATAGATAGGATGGAGAAGAGGCTTGAAGATCTACTAGTAGCTATCTTAGCACTTCAAAAATCAAGCGCCAACAGCCCATCCTACTATAGTTGAGACTAGTCAACCAGAGTTAGTGCATGTCTTGGACCCAACCAAGACCTTACCTACAGCAGAGCAAGGTAGCACCAGCATGTATAAGAAGGTAGTGGATAGTACCTCCATAGAAGAAAAAGACATCAAGCATGATTGAGCAGCAAGTGAAAGAAGTGTTGGCTCAAGCTCGAGGAGGATCATCAGTTTCAAAGGGTAGATCCTATCCGGAGGAATTTGATGCAATCCAATATCCTAAGGGTTTCATGCATTCTTCTTTCAAGAGTTTTGATGGTAATGGGAACCCGAGGCAACACATTATGCATTTTAGAGCTAGTTGTTGCAATATTGGTGGCAGTGATGCTTTACTCTTTTGTCTCTTTGTCAGTGGCTTAATTGGTATAGCATTTGACTGATACGCTGAACTTCCCAATAATTCAGTGAAGATTTTTGCTGAATTGGAGCAACTCTTTATCAAGAAGTTTGTTAGAGCTCAGGAAAAAGTCACTATGGCGATCTCATTGTGGCTCAACAAAATCCTAGTGAGTCCCTCATTGATTACATTCTCAGATGGCATAATTTGAGTATAAAATGTGAACTACAGCTATCTGAACACTTGCCATCGAGATTCTGCTTAAGAATATCCATGGCCCGATCGCCTTCATGCTCAAAGTTTTCACCATCAAAACCTTTGAGAAATTAATCAACAAGGTGGCTAGCTTACGAGGAGAAGCCAAATAGTTGCCTTCTCTAGATCTACTAATTAAGCCAAAGCCATAGAAGGTATATGAGAAGAAACCAAGGGCAGTGATAGCAGTGGACAAGGGGAAATGGCCAGCTAGAGAGCAGTTTGAGAGACCTCGTGCTCCAAAACCATCGCTTCCACCTCCTCTACCACAACCGAGGAAGCCTTATTGCCCGCCACAGCATCCTCCATGACCTATATCGCCTCCTCCTCAGCCACATCCTCAGCAGCAGTGGTACATATACTGGCCACCAGGTGATATGGTCCACCTACTCTTTTGGATAAACTGAACAAGCCTTATTCATTTAAGAGGGAGGTAATCAGGAAGATCTTTAAGAATCTCTTAAAGAAGCTTGATTTTCAGCTACCCGAACCTAGGAGACTAGAGGAAGTGGGCAAAAGTCATGATCCTAACTTTTGCCCCTATCACCATATGCTAGGTCATGTTTTGAAAGATTGCTTCATATTTAAGGACTGACTTGAACATAACTTCAAGACCGGTGCTATAGTTATCTCGAAGGAATACCTTGTGGAATAACCATCTAGTACCAATAGGGCATTCCTTGAGGATACTTGCGATCCTTCCAAAACCTAAAGAAGGTTAGGATATCTCTTCATCTAAAACCTCTAAGAAAATTGTATTGAAGACCAAGAAAATTTTCTTGTAGGTGCCTGAGTCAGTTCAAACCTCCAACATCAAGGAAGGTTTGCAAGTTTCCAGAGCCAATTTAGCTAAATGGGGAGCTCAAGAATAACAGTGTGTGATAGCCCGAGCACAACCACCGACTAAGTCCAGCCTCCATTAACATTATGGCTACTACATCAGGAACTACCTCCACTTCAGCTAGCTCTTCTTCTTTTAGTAGACATCTTGTATCGATAGATGAGGGCATCAAATCCCTCACCCTTCTTACTTTACTTGATTTCTACTTTGTACCTCCTATCAAATCCAAGAAATTAAAGAATAAAGCTAGCTTAAATTATATCTGTGTCACTTCTGATGAGTTGTCTCTAATCCTAATAACTCTTCAAGTCTAAACAACAACTATAATAATTTTGATCTTCCTTTTTCTGATTTAGAGTTGGATTTTCTCACTCTGAATACTATAGGTTTGCCTCTTGAGATAGACTTAGAATCATCCGATTCTGAGGGTCCCATAGGAGAAGCTGTAGGTGAGCCTGATGTGTAGAATCTTCCATTACCCTGCCACAAGAGATCACCGAAGTCAACCTCCTTAGTGACAAGGTTCTACCTCCTAGGGCAGCACCTCAAGATAGAGGGAAACAAGTCATTGGTTCAGAGGATCGAGAAGCTCCTCCGTAGGATGCTTCACCCTTGGATATGTTTATGGAGGATCAGCCCAAGGTGGACTACAATGTCTTCTCTCACCTAAGAAAGTTTCCATCTAAGCTAAGCATATATGATGTCCTTGTCTTATCCAAAGAGATGAGGGAATCATTAATCAAGGCTCTCCTTGATCCTGAGATATGCTTAGCTCAACTGAATGCTATTGGAGAATAGGCACATTATTCCAGAGAAGCTCAGGGAATCACTTTCAGAGATGAAGACCTTCTTCTGGGGGACATGGAGCACAACCGCTCCCTCTACATTACATTTGATATGGGCAGATTCAGACTTGCCAAAGTTCTCATCGATCTAGGTGCATCGGTGAACATTATGAGTCTAAAGACCTTTGCCTATTTGAGGATTGACATCTCCACACTCTAAGGAGATTGGATGATGTTGAGAGGATTCAATGAACAAGGAAAGAGAGCTTTAGGTTCCATAGTGTTACCTTTGGAGATAGGTGACTAGAAGACTGAAGCCAAGTTTTATATCATTGATTCAAATACTTCATTCATCGCTTTGCTTGATAGGGCTTAGATACATCGAAACAAGATGATTCCATCCTCCCTCCATTAGTGCATCAAGTTCAGGAAGGATGGGATTGAGTACTGTATCAAAGGAGATGAAAAGCTATTTTAGTTAGAGAGGTTAAGATATATGAGGATGCGACCTACTATCTTCCTCAAAACACCCTTTCTCGTGAACTTGGATAAAATTCAAATTCAAAAGAAAAATAAAATGAAGAAAAAGAAAAAGCAAAAGAAAAAGAAAAGAAAAAAAGAAAATCCAAGTGAACAAGAAAGGAAAATTGAAGAAGAAATAGAGCTACATATCACATTCCACATATAGTTCATTCCATCATATGGATATGTGGGTAGGATGACTCGACCTCCACTAAGCAAAGGCAGAGGTAGAAATAGAGGCAGTTCCAGAGGTGGAAGACCCCTGGTTGGCCATCAGCCAATAGGGATTATGTTCTAATTCACATGAGTACCCCTACTATTCACATAGACTTGGAATCTAGCTCAGAGGATGAGTCTAATATGATTAGCATACCAGCCAACCCCTCTCAGCGAGTTTCAATAGAGGTGGCACTCGAGCCAAACATCGATGAAGACCAGCCTCCAAACAAAGCAAAGTATTCAATAAATGTATGTGAAATTATTAGGCAACAGTTAGGAACATTAGCTCTAACCTCACTTTCATCTCAAAAAGTTGAAGGTGATGTAGTTAAGGAAGCCCCTCAGTCTTCCAAAGATATGAAGTCGAAGAGATTCTTTTTGGGATCATCCTCCTCAATTCCTGAAGTTGATGTAGAACTTAAGGAGAATTCATACAAAGAATTAATAGAATTACCTTTTGATTGATACTCAACTTGTATTCTTAATCTTGCAAAGAAGGGTTTGATTCCTTATTCACGGTCTAAGCACAGGTTAGAGTACTTTGAGAAGCTATAGAAAAACACAAGTAGGGATGCATTATCAAGATCAGGATTAGGATTCAGTACAGTGGGTCCAATCGATGATATTGATTACTGCTTAGTTGTCACCAACCATCTAGTGTATGATAGATTCTTTTCACACCAAACCAACTCTTATGAGGATGTGTGTTTAGAAATCTAGATGATCCAGATGATCTCAAAATCAAAGATGCACCGCTAGAATTTGAAGAGGAGATTCATTCAATAATTGACAAACTTAAAGAAATCAACCTCAGGATAGACAAAAATCCATGTCTAACATACATCAGTTCATTGTTGAATGAAGAAGAAACCAATGATTTAGTTAGGATATTGACTAAGTTTAAGGACTGCTTTGCATGGAGTCATGAAGAGAGTCTTGGATTATCTCCCAATGTAGCAGTCCACAAACTAGTAATAGATCCTAGCGCTAACCCTATCAAGTATGCTCCTAGATGCATGCAATTAGAAATTGAACAACATGTCATTTCTGAAGTCAAGAAACTGATCGATGCTGGTTTCATCAGGGAAGAAAAATACCCTACCTGGTTAGCTAGTGTTGTACTAGTTAAAAAGAAGAATGGCCAAATTCAAATTTGCATCAATTTCATGGACTTAAATAAGGCATGTCCTAAAGATGAGTTTCCTCTTCCTATACTAGAATTAATGGTGTTCATCGCCTCATCTCATGCAGTATTCTCCTTCATGAATGAGTCATCTGGCTATAACCAAATCAAGATGGCCCCCAAGGATGAAAGAAACACTACTTTTTGAACCCTGATCAGAATCTATTATTATAGGGTCATGCCTTTCGGCCTTAAAAATACTGATTCTACATACCAATGGGCCATGACTTAGATCTTCAATGAACTCATCCATCATCATGTTTAGTGCAACGTTGATGATCTTGTGGTTAAGAACAGAGAAAAGGAAGACCATCTCTTTGACTTGAGAGTAGTTTTCAAATGGTTAAGACAATATAACCTCAAAATGAATTCCCTAAAGTGTGCATTTGGAGTAGCTTCAGGAAACTTCCTTGGGTTTGTTGTCTGACATCGGGGAATAGAAATAGATCATGAAAAGATCAAAGTTATCTTAGAAATGCCACCTCCTAAGAGTTTAACTCAACTCAGATCTTTCCAAGGATGGTGGTACATGACGCTTTATTTTCAACCTATCGGGGAGATGCAAGCCATTCTCAGCACTTGTAAAAAATGATGCAAAGTTCAAGTGGGATGATAAGTGTCAGCATGCCTTTGAAGATATCAAGAGTATTTGATAAAGCCGCCAGTTCTAGTAGCCCTATCCCGGGCAAACTACTCATCCTCAACAGTGCTACATTGGATGACTCTCTCGGTGCTTTTTTGGCCCAAGCCATCGATGAAGGGAAGGAGAGTGCTCTCTATTATCTCATCCATCATCTAATTCCTGTAGAAGTGAACTATCCACCTATTGAGAAACATTGCCTAGCTTTGAACTTTGCCTCCCAAAAGCTATGACACTATATTCTATCTCATAAGGTGAACTTGATTTCCAGAACTAATCCACTGCAGTACCTCATGACATGGCCAATAGTATCCGGATGTTTAGCATGATGGTCCATGATCCTCTCACAGTTTGATATCACATTCGTACCCCTCCGAGCGGTAAATGGATAAGCACTAGCAGATTTCTTAGCATCACACCATTTTCTATTGATTCTCCGCTTAGTGAAGATCTCCCTGATGAATAAATCATGAACTTAGGGGAGGTTGACAACCGTCAATGGGAGATGTATTTTGTTGGTGCAGCTTATTTTTATAAATGGGAAGCATGACGATCTACTCTTCTAGGAAAAGCAGGGGTAGGAATAGTTCTCTTAACTCCTAATCGCAATGTGATGAAATTCTCATACTATCTTTCTAACCCTTACATTATCGGTCTGGAGTTAGTTATCATATGTGTCAAGAGCATCAACATCTTTAGAGATTCTCAGTTGGTCATCAACTAGATTGTTGGGTCCTACAAGGTTCTCAAACCCAAGCTTCCTCATTACCATGAGTATACCATGAAGTTGTTGGCCTAATCCTTGAAGTCACGATCTACAAGGTTTCCTGAGCAAAGAACGCAATAGTAAATGCTTTGGCCAAACTTGCCAAAGAATTGGCATGTCCGGAAGATGATTCTATTCCAATAAGGGTCCAAAATAGACATGTCATATCCCTTATTAAGGCTGAACTGATCGAGAGACTTTCTCTTGAAGGGGAGGTTATCGTTGCCTATAAGGACAAGAGCTGGATTGGAGGTAACCATTCATAGACTATTTGAACACCGACAAACTACCTCAAGAAAAGTCACAAGCCCATCAGGTGAAATAGAGAGCTCTCTCCTATGCTCTTGTTGATGACACTCTGTAGCGACGGTCCTTTGATCAAATGTGGTTACACTATTTAGATAAGCACGAAGCCAATGGCATTATAATCGAGGTACATTCAGGTCTATACAGAGCACATTAATCCAATCCAAAGATGAAGATGAAGATTAAGAGACTAGGATACTACTGGCCTTCGATGATTACAGACTGCATGGATGTAGCTAGGAGATGCCATCAGTGTTAGGTATATGGCACGATCTTACATCAACCATCCAACAATCTACACTCTACATTAGCCTCTTGGCCATTTGAGTGTTAGGGTACCAACATTGCGGGTCTGATCGATCCTCCTTCTTCCAAGGGTCATCGGTTCATCTTAGCTGCCATCGACTAGTTTTCCAAATGGGTGGAGGCAATCCTACTCAGAGAGGTCACAGCTCAGCTTGTGCTTCAGTTTTTCAGGAATATCATATATAGGTTCGGGGTGCCTCAATGAATTATATTCGATAATGGTACTGCATTCAAAAGCACCAAGATCAATAGCTTCGCCAGAAGACACGGTATATATTAGAGATACTCCACCATCTACTACCCTAGAGCAAATGGTTTAGCAGAAGCATTCAACAAAACTCTCATGCAAATACTAAAGAAGACTCTTGATGACAACAAGCAGCCATGGAATGAGCAATTGGTTGAAGCCTTGTGGGCCTACTGCATCACATACCGAACTCCAATTCAATCTACCCTATTTTTCTTACTGTATGGATCTGAAGCCATTCTACCTTTAGAAGTTCAAATCCCATAACTAAGCATAGCATCGGGTAGCAAGATCATTATGGAGTAGAATGCAAAGTTGCGGTTAGAAGAGCTCGAAGGTTTGGAGGAGAGTTTCCTACTGGTGTGCTAGAACCTCAAGTTGTACAAGGCCAAAATGATTTAAGCTCACAATAAGCTGATCCGCCCTAGGTCTTTCCAAGTAAGAGAACTTGTGTTAGTCTAAGGATACCAATTGTTGCCCATCGAAAGATGGGAGTCAAGTTTGAACGCACTTGGGAATGCCCCTATATTATTGATAAGGCCTACCAAGGAGGATCTTATCAGCTCATTGATTGTAAAGGGGAACACCTGATGCTTCCAATTAATGGACTCTATTTGAATAAATTTTACCCATAAAACATGTTTAAAAATAATTAGCAATAAAAGAATAAAAATATGATTCCATTTCATCAAAATCTTCTTTTCTTTTGAAGCGTTGTTTATTTATCTTGCTAATGCGGTATGTAGAGTCTCCCGAGATCCTATCCCTCTTTAACAACACAAACATAATCTCTCGGTGCTATTAGAATAGGTATGACAAAACCCAAGAGGCATCCTATTTCGATTTGCACAATTGAGTTAGGTTTAAGAGAACCCAATCAACATCCTTTCTTGGTGGGAATCCTTGCTGCCATTCATGACACCATTTCATCAAATTCCCCAAGTGTTTAGGGTGTGTGAGAGAACCCAAGAAGAATCCTATTCTCTTCAAACATAAACACAATAACAAACACATATCTTTTGTCTTGAGCTATTTTGATGTAGGAGCAAGCCCCCTGTGGCACTCACTCATTAGCTGCTCTAGGTCGAGTTTACATACTACCTCACTAGTATGTCACTCATGTGGTCATATTTTGGAAGATGTGAGTCCCTACGCTTTCTTCCTGACTTGACCATTGCAAACCAATGAGTGCCTTGTTAGTTTGGTATGCTTCACTGCGCAGCCAGTAAACTACCTCATGTTGACTTTGTTTAAGAAGATGTGAGTCCATGAGCTTTCTTCTTGAACTAGCCATCATGTACTAACTAGGTTGAGTATATTTGAGGTTTAGGATAAGTCCCCTAGAGGCTCCTTTCTTCTTGACTACATTTGAGTCGATGTAAGTCCCCAGTAGCATTCACTTAGTAGTTACCCTAGATCGGATAGCACCTATCGAGCCGAAGATAGACTATCCCAGCAATCAGTTTAGCTATAGGAGGATGTGAGTCCCCAAGCTTTCTTCCTAGGTTGATTGTTGCAAATCGACGGGCACCTTAATTTGGTTGATGTTTGCTATGCTGTCATAGACTTACCCGATGGATAAACCACTCTTAGCAGATGTGAGTCCTCGTGCTTTCTCCTTGAGTTGGCTACCAAATACCTATTTGATATATGACTAGCCATGTCATCTTTTTTAGGGTTTTGGATCAAGCCCTTAGCGGCCCCTCTCCCTACAAGCATTCTATTTGGATCACATCCTTTGCAATGCCATTTAGACACTACCCGAGTTACTCTTGGATTCGACTGTCCCCCTTTCCTAGTAGCCACCCCTGTGGTTGGAGAATTTGGTCAGCTGATGTGCAGGTCTAGGCTGATATAAGCTCCTTCTCAGTTTGATCCCTCACAAACTAACAGGGTCCATGATAAATAAAATAAACAAATAAATAAATTATTTCTATTATGGATTAGGAATTCAAACCCCCAAAGGGCCTTTCCCAGCATCTTTAGGCGTCAAGAAAACTCCTATAATTGCGACTACGAGTTGAGATAAATCCTCAGATCGGTACTCACTCTGTAGTCACCCTTAGGTTGGGTTCAATCTATTTCGCTATAAGCAAGTTACCCTGACAATCATTTTGCTTTGGAAGATGTAAGATTATGACGCATTCTTCCTAGCTTGACTGTCGCAAATCGATGGGCAGCCCTAGGTCAGGTTCAATTTGTTGCCCAAAGCAACCGATCACCCCAGTGGTCTTTTGTAGTGGATGATGTGAGTCCCTGAGCTTTCTTCCCTTGAATTGATCATTGCAAATGAAAGGAACTCCTTTGGTCAGATAGTTCTCCCATCAGTCAGGTAGCTACTCCCTTTGGTTAAGTAAATCTGAGATAGGTCTAGGCTAATATAAGCTCCTTCTCAGTGTGATCCATCACAAACCAATGAAATCCATCAAAATAAATTAAAAAATGAAATTAATCATTGGCTATCTTTGAGCTGATTTGAGTCCCCAAGTGACATTCACTCAATGGTCAGCCCTAGGTTGGGTTTGATCTGTTACCTTGCCAACCAATCACCCCGGTAGTTCCTGGTTTGGAAGATGTGAGTCCCTGGCTTTCTTCCTAACTTGACCATTGCAAACTGAAGGGCATCCCTTTGGTCAGTTTGTCCTACTATGTGGTTAGTATACTACTCCATTTGGATTGGTAAGTCAAAGTTAGGTCTAGGCTTCTATGGCCCCTACTCAGTGCAGTCCATCGCAAATCGATGGGATCCATCATAATAAAAAAAATTAAAAATGAAATTAATCTTTGACTATCTTTGAGATGATTTGAGTCCCCTAGTGGCATTCACTCAATAGTCAGCCATAAGTCAGGTTCGATCTGTTGCCTTTCCAACCGATCACCTCAATGGTTCCTAGTTTTGGAAGATGTGAGTCCCCGCGCTTTCTTCTTAACTTGACCATTACAAATCGAAGGACATCCCTTTGGTCAGTTAGTCTTATTATGTGGTTGGTAGACTACTCCCTTTGGATTGGCAAGAATGAGTTAGGTCTAGGCCTCCATGGCCTCTACTCTATGCAGTCCATCCCAAACTGATGGGATCCATCATAATCAAACTAAATTAAAAAAGTGAAATTAATCTTTGACTATCTTTGAGTTGATTTTAGTCCCCCTAGTGGCATTCACTCAATAGTCAGCCCTAGCCTAGGTTCAATCCATTGCCTTGCCAATGGATCATCCCATCAATTGGTCCCTACTTTGGGGGATGTAAGTCTATTATGCTTCCTTCCTAGTACATCTACTACACACCGAAAGGCACCCCTTTGGTTGGCTAGTCCTACTATGTATTTAGTAGATTATCCATTTGGATTGATAAATCTGAGTTAGGTCTAAGCCTCATGGCTCTCAAGCATCCATCGCAAACCAACAGGTCCATCTCAAAATCCAAAATCTAAAAAATAAAATCAAATAAATTCAACCCTCCTCCTCAATGGAGTTAAACACAAACAAACAAATCCAATCAATCACCCCAAGGAGTCAATCAAATCAAAATAATTAAATAATTAAATAAATCAAATCTATTTCTCTCCAATGAGACTCAAATCAAATCTCTGATCCCCTTGTGGATGATTTGAACCTATTTCCCTAGTGAAAGGTTCACATACTCTATCCCTAGTAGATTCCTTCTTCCCACTCTTATGTCCTTGGCATAAGTAGAGTCACATTGCACTAAGCTTTGGATTCCTTCTACACCTTGAGTTAGGAGTAGACCATTTCTGTTAGTGCTTATGATTGTTCAATGTTGTTGATTATTTTGGTCAATACTGGTGTTCCTTGTCACATCACATATTGGGCATGTTGACCTCATTTTAGGATGAGCTCTCAACCTCCATCTTAGACATAAGACTTCTCTTAGAATTTAAGAGTTTCTAGTCTTAAGACACTTAGTGGTTGTGACACACCCATCTAGAGACTTAGAAGAGTTAGTCATAGGAATAGGTCATGCCTTAGGGGTATTGGGAAAATTTGCCTACCCTATAGCTTGAACCAAATTCCTCACTTCCTCCCTTCAAGTCAAACTCAAATCAATTCCAACTTGATTGATTAACTCCAAACTCATATCAACTTCAACTCTAACTCAAATCTTGAACCAATTCAATGGATTTTCTTAAATCATGAATCAATTCCAAATAATTGAAACTTATGATTGAAGCCCATGATTGGATTCCATACTCCAAAATATTTCCTAAGTCCTTTGATTCCCTCTCATGGACTTAGCATAAATCAAATCTAAAGCAATTCAAATTCAAGAAATTTTCTCACAACCCATTTATATTCTCATTTATATTCACATAGATAAATGAAATATAAATTCAAATCAATTAGACCAAATTCAAATAAAAAAACTTTTTTAAGTCACTTTGATTCTATCTTATGGACTTACCCTAAATAAAATCTAAATCAATTCAAATTCAAGGAATTTTCTCATAACCCATTTATATTCTAATTTATATTCACAAATATAAATAAAATATAAATTCAAATATCTAAAAATAAATTCAAAACTCAAACTCAAATTCAACCAAAATCCAACCTAAGCCTTTCACGTTAAAATATTGAACTTAGCCAAATCAAGTTAAACCCTTAATGTTTTTTTCATGATTCAGTCAATCCTATAATCATGAATCCAAATATAAACATAAACTTTAAATATCAAACCAAGAATCAATCCAAAACTCAAACTTAGATTCAACCAAAATTCAACCTAAGCCTTTCAAATCAAATTCTTGAACTTAGCCAAATCAAATTCAAATCAAACCAACCCTCGATTTTTCTTCATGATTCAATTAATCTTTCAATCATGAATCTAAATATAAATACAAATTTCAATCATCAAAACAAAACTAAATTCAAAATTCAAACCCAAGTCAAACTCATATTCACCCTTTGAACTTGAAATTGTCAAGTGGATCAAAACCCATTTGACTTCAAACCAGTTGCAAATGGATTTATATTTCAATCATAAGTCCATTTGTGAGTTCAATCAAACTCAAATCAAGCTTTGACCAAGCCATTTGACCCACTTAGGCTCACTTGACCCAAAGTGACCTAAAGTACCCTTATGAGCCAAATTCTAATCCTAACTAAATTGGATTGAACTAAGCCACCTAAACCTCACATTGTGAGCAACAATCATAATGAGATGATCAATCACTCAAATTGGGTCAAACTAAGTGACCAAGTCAACACTTAGCCAAAATGAAACCTAAAATAGCCAAAATCCACCATAGGCTAAATTGATTGAAACCATTGATCAAAACTCATTCATGATCAATGTTTGAACTTGACCAAGTCATCATTTGAGCCTAACCTAGCCCAATTGGCCACTTGACCCAAGTTGACCCAACTTGACCTAAAAGTTAAAATGTGTCAAAACTTTATCTAAGCCAAATTGATTGAAACCAATGGTTTAAATTCATTCTAAAATGATTGTTGAACTTGACCAAAGTCACAATTAGCTAACTATACCTAACCTAGCCCAATTGACCTTGATCCCTACTTGACCTAAATAGTCAAATTGAGGCAAATCCAAATATAAAACAAATTGATTGAAAATAAAGATACCAATCCATTTCAAATGATCAACCAAACATAAACTAACCCATGACCTAACACAAATAGGTCAAATGGGTCAAATTGGTCAACTTGACCCATTTGAACTAAATGAAATCAAATGAATCAAATCCAAATATCAATCAAATTGAACCAAACCAATGATGCCAAAACATTTCTAATGGTCATATGAACTTGACCCAACCCTTGTTTTAACCCAATTTGACCAATTGGTCAACTTGACCTAAGTTGACCCATTTTGTCCTAAATGGGTCAACATGAGCCAAATCATATCAAACCAACTCCAAATTCAATGAAACTTAGCCTAACCCATTTTTCAATCATACAAAACATATTCGAACTAAAATTAAGGTCAAATGACCATTTTACCCCAAGTCCATAGGGTAACCTAAAATCAAAACCACTTGGAATTTGGTCAATTCCTTTTCATGGACACTTGACATCCTCTTAGTGGACCAAATGGTCACTAATGGAAATGGTGCACATGAACCATTGGGTTTGGGTCAGCCAAATGCAACCCAAGGTAAAAATTGACCACCCCCATGGAAATGAGCAAGTGGGAATCCCACCTCCACTTGAATTAAGCACATGGGACCTTCACTAATCCACTCCTCTAGCCAAACCTACCATGTGCTAGTTTTAACAGCCTTAACAACCCTTTCCATAAGGTTAATTTGATCAAAATGGAAGGAGGAAGCTTGACTTTCTAATTCCTCTAGGGGGAGATATACTCCCCTAATTTCACTTGAATTTCATTCTCCCCTACTCGATTGAAGCATAGGAACTTAGAGGAAGTGATTCCAAGCTCCCCCAAGATTTCTTAAGCATCTTCCATTTTCCCATTTCTCAGTTTTCTTAGACTAAAAATAGGGGAGCTCAAGTGAAAATCCGTCTCACTCAATACTCCAAACCAATCCAATTCCTCCTTCGAGCACCCTCAGAGAGCCTAGTTGAACTCATCCCAAGCTTCTTCCAAGCTCTAAAGGCAAGGGAGGTGGGACTTTGATCAAGGCCGTGAGCATTTCAAGGTGAACTTGGTCCATAGAAAGATCCATTCAATCTCAACAACTCAAACCTTCAACAAGGCTTCATCTCCACTAGATGAAGCTACTTCAAGTGATTCGAGTGCTAGTGATAGCCTCTGGCGAGGTATGCCATTAAACCGAGCATTATTTTATTTTTTTCTTGGTCCTTTGTGAAGGAAAGTTTCACCCCAAGAAAGTTAACAATTGGATGTGTTCCCTTTTACTATTAGATGGTGTGGGTTGAATTTGGTTTCAATCTGATCTCAGATCTTCCCCTAGAAGATGGACGGTGGCCATCTCCTACAGGGAAGATCAGGGATGGATCATGGGCCATCCATCTACGCATTTTTGATGGACGGCCATGATCAAGATGCATAGGATATTCGATTTAATCCTTTAATACTGTGGGCTTAATCTCATCCGTGCGATCCTTGATCGGACGAATGGGGAGAAAGTGTGTAGCATCGCTGCTGACACGATGCTATGATGTGAAAACTTAAATAGCCTCTCCCATCTTACCACATGGAAAGTGTGCATCGCGTCAGCCTCCATATGGCGCCGATAGGATTAGCTATTTTAATTAAGAATTTATTTAATTATCCTTAATCACTAAATTTTCATAATTACATAACTAATTCTTGAAAAATCTTAAAAACATACGGTAAAAAGCATTGGAAAGATAATTCAGAGGAGAATATTATAAAATTAATTTCACTACAGTTTGAGTATTATATTTTCCTTAATTAGGGTTTTAATAAAAACATAATAACCTTAATTACTCTCTGGTTGTTCTACTGATTAATCTAAAACTTCTCAGGTGCATTTAGGGGGATGACTTCTACCTCCCCTAATTTTCTTGGGATTTATTGATGGGTTAATTATGGGGATCAATTATTGAATCCTTAATTACCCTCTTAATTTAATTAATTAAGTGTGTGAATAATGGTTTAATCCCTTGATTGAGTTAATTAAGTTTTGTTTGAGTGATCAGGAGGTTTAGAAAATAATTTTGGGATATTTCCCCCAAGCTATTCCTTAAACCCCCTTTTTTCTTCCTTAATTTAAATTCAATTAAGGGCTAATCCACTCATTACTTACTTAATTAACTTGATAAAATTTTCAAAACATTCCAGAACTTAATCAATCCATCTTGGGTAGATGCTTAGGTGTTAATAACCTAAGTGGCTTAAGGAAATCAAAATCTAATCCACATGTGTGGGAAGGGTTATGAAAGTACTTAACTTAAATCATTTAGCTTAATTAATCATTAATTATGAGCCAAATGCATTACACACTTTTCTTCCTAGGTACATTACTTATTTAAATTCCTTGTGTGGTTTTAGGTCATATCATTGGCTCATAATTATTTGGTTAATCATGCTAAGGTGGTATAGGTAAGGGGTAATTAATACACTTAATGTACACCCTAACCTAACTAAAAACCATAAAATTGACCTAATCACCTAAAAATTAAAAAAAATATCATACACATGTGGGAATGGGTTAAGACCAGCAAACACATCTCACATTTCTCAAATTTAAATCAAACTTAAACAAAATTCAAACTCTCTTTAAAACAAATTTGATTTGCTTTAAATAATTCTATTCCATAGGATTGTCTTTAGTAATTAATTAAGGTGAATGAATTTACATTACTTTCATCACTTTATTTCTTTCCTAGCATGCTAAATGTGTATGTCATATGAAAATCATGCATTCATTCCTTTTAAAAATTAAAATTAAAATGAAATGTTTTCTTTATGTCAAGTTGCATGTTTTGGCTAAAGTAAGAATATGAATGACTATTATCACTATTAAATTCAAAATTATTTTTAAAATTTATAAATGAAACATCAAAATGTAAAGGTATGCTACTTATAATTATTTATAAGCTTATATGTGAGAAATATAAATATATTTATTATGTGCTTTGATTCTCCCTCTCTTTCTAAACAAAGAATTATATAGGATTGACAAAGTGTATAGTCCATTTGAAAAGGAAAAATACTTGCTCAAATCCATTCCTATACACTCCTATATCATGAGTTAAGAAGGAATTTCACATCACACATATAAAATAAACAACCAAACCAAAAATCAAATAAATGTAAACTTTTGCATCTTTCTTTTTCCATTTATTTCTTTTGTACATGCATATGTGTTTAAGGAAAGTGCTATATTAGTCTGGACAACCCCGGGGTTGCGAGGCTTTAAGTAGCCCTAAGTAGGTCTTGTACATTAAACCCATGGTGCTAACAATGGTATCGTACTCACTTATGCCTTTCATACATACACATGTGCATATGAATAAAGGATAAAAGAATACCCCCTTTTCTTCTTAATGAAAATCATGCATCATAAAGCATCCAAATTTTCTTAAGTAACACTAGTTAATATTCATCATTAAGGTGTGCTAAACACTCATTTGCATGTGTAGATATGCTTAGGATTTATCCATATCCATGTTATATATGTTGGGAAAGAAATAAAGTGGTGTGTGTTTTGTGATATTATATCACTTTTCTTAATCTTAAAATGCCTTTCTTTTAAATAGGTTTGTTTAGAGTTATTATAAACTTAGGATTAATTAAAACACATAAGAAAATATTCACTAAATAGAATCAAACATGAATCCACTTTAGGAATAACTTAAGGTAGGGAAGGAAAGAGAAGTTTCTCTTCTCTTTTCCCTCTTTTTACTACATAGTAATTAATTGTAGGTTCATTCAAACTTAAACAAATCACCAAATAAAAATCAACTAAATCAACTAAATAACTTGAATAAAACCACCCATCTAAGTTGAACATTTTTCATGCTTAAAAAATTTAAACCTTAAAGCCATAGCTAAGCATACCACACAAACCTTTTAAAGCACACACATTAGGCTAAGTCACCATTTCTAGCTTTAGATTAGGAGGGGTGCATGGTTCGATGTTCACTTTTATTTTATGAATTTTTATTTTAGTCTCGATGTTAGGGTGAATGTGCGTAGATTGAATGGTAGGATGATCTAGTCTAATCATTATCTTTCGCAGGGGATTGTGCTGAAGGGGCGCTGTAATAAATAAAAAATATAAATATTTTTATTGTGCAAGCACTTATACCCCTAAGCATACTCCAATAGGCCAGGTGGACTTGGTTATCCATGTGTGGGGTGTTAAGTCCAATATATATGCTTGGGATTTGTATGATTTGTTTAACCAATCTTTGTTTGTGCAGGTGTTAGTTAGATTTACTTTTCCTTTTCATGTAATTTTCCAATTAAGATTTTTGGAATGATTATTATGGGATTAGGATGAGCGTTGGTTATAATATTACATCTTATATACCATGTGAATCAAGATAAAATAATTAGTAACCCCTTAGCTGGATGAGTATTACTTTTCTGACATCATGCATAAAGGCATATTATTTCACTCTTGATTTGGAGGGCTTCCACCCGTGCTAGAGAACTTGGCTTGACCTTCGAGAGCCATGGTGAAAATACACCTCCCATCTTGTTAATTTTGGCCCATAATTTTATTTCTCATGCATTAGACATATCCTATAACCTGAGTCAAATGATTATCCTAAATGAAAATAAAACATATGAAAATTTTGAATTAGATTTAAGTCATTGAATCATGCCCTACATGATCTAGTCTCTTAGGGAGTGTGTTTAAGGACTTAGTCTCTTTTTAAGTAAATAATAACCTTGCTATCTTGTATAAACATATGACTTGCCTATATATTTTAAAACTATAGGAGGAGTTAGTTGGCCATGCCTAGGCGATTATTAGTCCAAAAGTCGGGTGGCTTATCTTCTCTTGTAGAGGTAAACTAAATTCCCATTTTGCCTTAGATTTAGGTCATGCTTTTGGCCCTCACCAAAACTCCCTAAATTTAGGTTCTAAGATTGCTTCTTCCTTTGTGGGCTATAGGCATAAATCCTCACCTCTTAGGCATTTCAATGACCTTGTATCATGGAATTATAAGCCCCATCACTCTAATAAAAATTCAACTCAAATAAAATAATTCAATTTAAAAAATGTAAAGCCCAACCATGGGGTAGTTTGGGATGCTTACTGGGCTTCCTAGTATCTTAAGCATCCCCTACTTGTTTGCATTTGGCTTTTATAAGAACTCCCTCCTCTTGATCGATCCCATCTGACTTTCTAAAAATAAACCAAACACTTGATAGTACTACCTTTCAAAATCTTTGGAGACTATGATCATCTATCTTAATCGAGAGTAGTCCTAAGGAATCTCGTTCCTTAGGATGTAATTAATTATGGGGGTTTGCCCCTGTAGGGAACTTAATGAACCCGATTTAAAATAAACTTTGCTTTACTTTTTCCATGTAAATTAGGGGAAGAAGCTCTGGTACATTCTGAAGACCCACAGTCCTTAGGAGTCTTTATTGAGGTGATTAGGTCCATTGTAGAGTAGTGACTTCTATCTTTCAAGATAGTAAACCTCTCCTCAATGTCGTATATGATCACCCTAATAAGAACATCTATAGATCTACATGATGTCCCAATACATAATGTTATATATATTTCTATTTTTATTTGTCCTTCTTTTTCGAAAGGGAAGGGGATAGGTGAAGGCAGAGATATATATAAAATTTTTCACCACACACCAATACACTCCAATTGGTCATGTGAACTTGACCCAACCCTTGATTTGATCTAATTTGACCAATTGGTCAACTTGACTCAACCTAGCTCAATTTGACCTAAATAGGTCAAATCAAGACAAATCAAATCAAATAAACTCCAAGCCACTTAAAATTTGGGCTAACCCACTTTTAACCCATTTCAAATCTACCCAAACCAAACCAATAGCCAAACGACCACTTTGCCCTTAGGTCTATGGCATCCCATGAGATAAGATGCATGCATATTTGGTCATTTCCTCCATTTGGCCACTTGGCAGCCATTCATCCACCTAAACACCAAGGACCATGGCATATCTGACCCAAAGGTGGTTGGGTTGGTCATGACTTATGGGGAGGTGAAATCACCTCCCTATTCCCATTAGAGCATTTCAAACCACCAAGGACACCCACTACTCCCATGACAGCCACCTCTCACCCTTCCTCCACTCATGTAAGGTCAAGTGGAATGATTCCCTCTGCAAATTAAGCTCCCCATCTCAGCCATTGATCCACCAAGTTGAAACCATCACCACCTTCTAAACCAAGGAAGGAGGGGGTATACCCCCCTCATTCTCACTCAAACTCATAGACACACACTCAATTCAACCTTAACAACCATGAAATGAGATCTCAGAGCCTCCTCTTTCATTTCTTGAGCTCCCCAAAATCTTCATTTTTGGTTTTACGTAAAATCGAAATCAGTGATTCCCATTTCCCCATTTTGCAACCAAAGTGCAATTAATTTTGCACAGACCATCCTTGGACCTAGACGAGCCAAAATGAATTGTTTCCCAAGCTTCTCAATGGTCGGATGGTGGAGTTCAATTAAGACTGATTACTTATGTGTCGTGGGTTGGTCTTCCAAACAAACTACACCAAGTCAAGGCTCATGTAGCTCAACAGGGCTTCGTTTCTACCAAACAAGCTTCCTCAATCATTAGAACAATCAATCATAAGCTCTGGTGAGGTATGCCATTAAAACTGATCATTAGCTCAAATAGGTTCATCCTTTATGAAGGAAACTTGCATCACGTGTGATTTCCACCATTAGATGTGTTTGTTATGCTTTCCCAAAGGTGTGAGATCAATTTCATCTCCATCTGAGCTCAAGCGAGCTCGAATCAAGCGACAATAGATGGATGGTATCCGTCGCTCACCGTTCGGGAAGAGATAGATCATAGACTGTCCATTCTACATGATCGAAATGAAAGATCTTGATATGATAACACATAAAACCTTCCTTTTCCCCTTCAAAATTGAGGAATGTGGCCATCCAATCTTATAGAGTAAGAGTTACGCATCCGCCATCGAAATTTGGATGTGACAACTTAAATAGCCACTCCCATTGTGCCACGTGGAAATCACGCCGCATCAGTCGCTACGTGGCTCGATGAGATTAAAGCTTTAATTAGGCCTAATTAATCTATTTTTAAGCTGAAAATTCTAAAAATCATACCTAATCATAAAAAAAATAAAAAAATACAAACTTGGGCTTATTTAAAGATATTTCATAGTAGAATCTAGAAAAATTATTATTAATTGATTTTGAATAGAGATTTTAGCTTAATTAAAGTTTAATTAAAAATTTAATTTGCTTAATTATTCCTTAATTAAACACCTAATTGATCTCCAACTTACTGTGGATGTTTGGAGGGATGACCTCTACCTCTCCCATTTTTTTGGATTTTATTGGTTGCTTAATTAGGAAAATCAATTGATTAAGCCTTAATCACTTTCCTAATTTAATTAGTGAGAATTTATGAATGAATAGTAGTTTAATTAATTATTTAAACCTAATTACCTCTATTGAACAGTAAGGGAGCTTAGGGAATGTGGTTTATTGGATTTGCATGGGATTTATAAATGTATAGTTTATTTGAAAAGAACAACATTTGTCTAAATCTACTTCTATGCATCTCCGTGTTAAGATTTAGAAAGAATTTCATATCACATATATAAATCATATAATCAAATCAAATATGACTTCTTGCATGACTTCTCATTCTTGTGGTTCTTTTTGTATCCGTATGCATATAAAGAAAGTAGTATATTACCGACATCCGTCGAGACTTTAAGTAAAATTCTAAAAGTCTTGTACCTTATGTCATGAATAATGGCATCAGATTCACTTAAAACTCTTATACATATGTATGTATGATATGAACACTGAATAAGAATCATAAACCAAATATAACTTTTGCATGGGTTTTTCTATCCTTAGAGTTACTTATACATCCATATATATATATATATATATATATAAGAAAAGTGGTATATTAGTCTAGACATCCCAGAGTTGTGAGGCTTTGAGTATCCCTAAGTAGGTCTTTTACCTTACACCCCTGGTGTAGAATAATGGTGTCGTACTCACTTAAAACTTTTATACATATGTATGTACGATATGACCAATGAATAAGAATCATAAATTAAATACAACTTTTGCATGGGTTTTTTTATTCTTATAGTTGCTTATACATTTATATGTACATAAGATAAGTGGTATATTAGTCTGGACATCCCGGGGCTGTGAGGCTTTAAATAGCCTTAAGTAAGTCTTGTACCTTACGCCCTTAGTATAGAATAATGATGACGTACTCACTAAAACTTTTATACATGTGAATGTGTACTTAGATAATGGTTAAAAAATCCCTCTTTTATTAAAAAAGACATGCATTCATAATTCAATCAAATGAAATATTTAAATTTCAAACACACTTCTTTGCATTCATCATTTAAGTGTGCAAATACATACATTGTATGTATATGTATGTGTAGGATTTAATGATATGCATGATATACATGTTCGAAAGAAATGAATAAACATGTGTTATGTGATAATAATTCATTCTAATTAATCTTATGATGCCTTTCTTATTGAATAAGGTCATTTAGAGTGAACCTAAACTTAAGATTGATTAAAACATATAATAAGCCATTCACTAAAGGAAATTGATTAATTAACTTTCTTTAGAAGTGACTTAAGGTAGGGATGAAGGGGAGGTTCCCTCTCTTTCTTCTCTTTATAAAACCTAGTTGTTAAGTGTAGGCCATATGAAACAAAAAAAAACATTAAGTAAAATGTTTAAATCAATTAAATCACTTAAATAAAAATTAACCCTTTATAAATTAAATCCCTCACACTTAGCAAATTACAACTCTAAAGCCTAGTTAGGACATACCACACAAGCCTTAATGCACACACATTAGATTAAGTCACTACTTCTAGCTTTATATTAAGGTGGTGTATGGTATGATGTATGCTTATTTTATGATGTATTGTTGTAGACTGGATGTTAAGGTGTATGTGCATAGTTTGGATATTAGGCGATATTAGCCTAATTATGCTTTCTATAGGGGGTTGTTCTTAAGGGGACGGTGTAATAAAAATATGAATACTTTTTGCTATGCAGGTTGCTTATGCCCCTAAGCATAATCTAAGTTAGGACAAGTGGGCTTGGTTACCCATGTACGGGGTGCTAAGTCCAAATTATTCATATAATGGCTTGGGTTGTTTGGTGTGTTTTACTAATATTTATTTTACAGTTGCAGCTAGATTTACTTTCCTTATTTTAATGTAATTTTGCATTAGGATTAGGATAAGTGTTATGGGGGATTAGGATGAGCATTAGTTATATGACCAAGTATTTTGTACCATATGATGCCTTTGGAGCAAGCACATCCAAATCAAGCCAAAAGGATGAAGAAAATGAAGCAAATTAGATGCATAAATAAAAATGAAAAGATGAAGAATGAAGACCTCCATAACATTCATCATTTTGATTATAATTATTCTCTTGTAATTCAGGTTGTATAAGGGTAGAGCTCGGCCACCCACATTTCTTTTCGGGTTGCACGGCGGTACCCAACCACATCGGCCTTTTATTTTTTTTCGATAGCTTTATAAAATTATTTATATTTTGCTTAGCTTGTGCGTTAGAAAAAGCCTGCCTTTTCATAATTTATTTATGATTGGTGATTGTTGTATGGCCCATATGCAATTAGGCTCCTAGGATAAAAATTAATTCTTCTACCTAAACTAATAACTCATAACTAAACCCCTAAAATATCTCATAACCTCATATAAAAGCATAGACATTAAATTAAGATAATAAAATATTTTATAGCCCCTTAGCTAGATGTTGTATGTTTAATATCATACATATCATCTTATTTCACTCTTGTTAATGAAGGGCCTCCATCTTTGCTAGATAGTAAAGGGTTAACCTTTGAGAGCCTTGAGGGAAGAACACCTATTTCCCTTTTGATTTGGCCCATAACCAACTTCTCATACTTTTAGGCATACAAAATCCTATAGCCTGTGTTAAAATAAAGAGTCCCAAATTAAATGAAATTTGATAAAAATTTGCATTAGATTAAGTCATTATTCATACCCCTCATTCTCTAGTCTCTTAAGGAGTGGGTTTAAGGACTTAGTTTTTTTTTCTAAATAATAACAACCTAGCCATCTTGCAAAAGCATATGACTTGCCTACATGGATTTAAAGCATAGGTGGAGTTAGCTGTCTTTCACTCCAGGCGATAAGAAGTCCAGCAGTCGGGTGGTTTACTCTCTCTTATGGAGGTAAACCATATACCCAGTTTCACCTTAGATTTAAGTCTTGCTTTGGCCCTCGTAAAAGCTCCCTAGATTTAGGATATGAGGTTGTTGTTTCTTTCATGCTAGAAGTATAAATTCTCACCTCTCAGGCATTTTGATGATCCTGTGTTGATGAATTATAAGCCCTAGAAATCTAATAAAATTTTAACTCAAATAAATAAATCTCCTCAATTTTAAATATATAAAGCCCAACCATAGGATATATTGGAGTGCTCACTAGGCCTCCTAGTATCATGAGCACTCCCTACTCATCTCCTTTAGTTTTGATAATAAATATTCTCTTTTTGAACCATCCCACTTGATTTTCTAAACACAACCAATTTATTGATAGTCATATCTTCGAATTATTTGGAGACAACAATCACCTACATTAATTGAGATTATTCTTAAGATTCATTTTCCTTAAGATGTAATTAACTATAAGGGTTTGTCCCCATAGAAAACTTTAGAACCTAATTTAAATAAACCCTACATTATTCATTCATGTAAAGTAGTGAAAAAATCTTTAATATATTTGAAGACCCATCATGCCTTTGGTGTCCTTATTAGGTGATTAGGTCCATTGTAGGGTAGTGACTTCTATCTTTCGAGATAGTACACTATTCCTCAATGTCATACCCGATCACTTTAATAAGTCCACCCTCAAATCTGCGTGGTGTCTCCCCCATACACATGAATCAAAAAAAACACCACAAATTTTTCTGGCGACTCTGCTGGGGATGGTTCCTCTCTCCATCTCTAGTAGAAGATTGTTGTCTCCAAGCATCGATAGTGGACTTGCATTTTATGTGAGTCCGAGACTATCTTTCCTTTTGTTGGCACTTAACTTATTTCAATCTTAAGGAAAGTTAGCCAACATCCTTTAAGTTATAGGACCCAACTCCGTGTAGGTCTTGAAACCCCTATTGGGCTCCCCAATAGGTGAAAAAAAAATTTATCAATGACGGGAGAGATAATAAAAATCTAGAATCTCTTTATCACTAGCTTGGTGAGGTGAGGAGAAGGATTGATCTTTGTCCCGTATCTATGGTACATACTACATACTTTACATGTACTACGATGGAGAAGTATTGCTGCATTTCTAGTTACTGCTGATAGTTTGAAAAACATGAGTTAATTTACCTGCGGTCATATTATGCAATGTAACCTGAAAATAAAGTAGAAATTTATTTTTTGTCCAATAATGGTTCTTTCACTAATAACTTATATGATGCTCTTGTTCTAGGACTTACCTACTACACCAGACTGTTCTTCTAACATTTTTTATTCACATTCTATATTTATTATTTTGAGAGTGTGTTATGCATGTACACAGGAAGCATAATGGTAGTTTCCTAGCATAAATCTTTTTTTTTTGCTTGTGGCCTTTGTTCATACTTAGATAATTACTATAGATCAAGTTTGACTATATATTTTTCTAGCAATAGGATTTCTAGAATAATTAGGTTGTGATAACAGTACTTACAGATTAGGTATACTTCTGTAATCTATTTGAGCATTTATTACTACTTCACATTTTAATATCTTTCACTCATGTGCAAAGCATGCTTAGGATTAATGAATCTTAAGCTTGAATTTCCAGTCGAGTTTAATTTTTGAATAAAATAAATAATAAAAAAGAAATAGAGTGTGGCTTTTCATTTTATTTATCACTAGTAAATCAGAATAATTTTCATTCACATATGCATTTGATTGTCTGCTTTATTCTTATTACTGTAGTACACTTTATTATTATCTTGTACTTTACGCCCCTGGTGTAGAACAATGGTGCCATACTCACTTAAAACTCTTATACATATGTATGTATGATATGACCAATGAATAAGACTCATAAATCAAATACAACTTTTGCATGGGTTTTCTATTCTTATAGTTACTTATACATCCATATGTACATTAGAAAAGTGGTATATTAGTATGGACATCCCGGGGCTGCGAGGCTTTAAGTAGCCGTAAGTAGGTCTTGTACCTTATGCCCATGGTGTAGAACAATGACAATGTACTCACTTAAAACCTTTTATACATGTTAATTCGTACTTAGCTAATGGATAAAAAAATCCTCTTTTCTATTAAAAAAGACATGCATTCATAATTCAATCAAATGAAATATTTAAATTCCAAACATACGTCTTTGTATTCATCATTTAAATGTGCTAAGACATACATTGTATGTATAAGTATGCTTAGGATTTAATCATATGCAAGCTATACATGATGGAAAGAAATGAATAAACATGTGTTATGTGATAGTAATTCATTCTAATTAATCTTAAGATGTATTTCTTATTGAATAAAGACATTTAGAGTGAACCTAAACTTAGGATTGATTAAAATCTATAATAAGCCATTCATTAAAGAAAATTGATTAATTAACTTGCTTTAGAAGTGACTTAAGGTAGGGATGAAAGATAGATTCCCTCTCTTTCTTCTCTTTATAAAACATAGTTGTTAAGTGTTGGCCATATGAAATAAAAGAAAACATTAAGTAAAATATTTAAATCAATTAAATCACTTAAAGAGAAATCAACCATTTATAAATTAAATCTCTCACACTTAGCAAATTAAAACTCTAAAGCTTAGTTATGACATACCGCACAAGCCTTAATGCACACACATTAGATTAAGTCACTACTTCTAGCTTTATTTTAGGGCGGTGTATGGTTTGATGTATACTTATTTTGTGATGTATTATTATAGACTGGATGTTAAGGTGTGTGTGCGTAGTCTGGATGTTAGGCTGATATTAGCCTAATCATGCTTTCTGTAGGGGGTTGTGCTTAAGGGGCCACTGTAATAAAAATATAAATATTTTTTGCTGTACATGTTGCTTATGCCCCTAAGCATAATCCAAGTTAGGACAAGTGGACTTGGTTACCCATGTGTGGGGTGCTAAGTACAAATTATTCATATAACTACTTGGGTTATATGGTGTGTTTAGCTAACATTTATTTTGTAGGTGTAGCTAGATTTACTTTCCTTATCTTAATGTAATTTTGTATTAAGATTAGGATAAGTGTTATGAGGGATTAGGATGAACATTGGTTATAAGACCAAGTCTTATGTACCATGTGATGCCTTTGGAGCAAGCACATCTAAATCAAGGCAAAAGGAAGAAAGAAATGGAGCACATCAGATGAAGAAATGTAAGATGAAGAGATGAAGAATGAAGACCCCCATAACATTCATCATTTGTTATTATAATTATTCTCTTGTAATCGAGGTTGTATAAGGGTAGAGCTTGGCTACCACATTTCTTTTTGGATTGTACGATGGTACCCGATGACATCATCCTTTTAATCTTTTGCGATAACTTTATAAAATTGTTTGATGTTTTGTTTAGCTTGTGCATTAGAAAAAGTATGTCTTTTCATTATTTGTTTATGATTAGTGAGTATTGTATGGCCTAGATATAATTAGGCTCTTAGGATAAAAATTAATTTTTCTATTCAAACTAACATCTCATAACTAAACCTCTAAAATAACTCATAACCTCATATAAAAGCTTAGGCATTAAATTAAGATAATAAAATATTTAGTAACCCCTTAGCAGGATATTGTGTGTTTAATATCATGCATAATCATCTTATTTTACTCTTATTAAGGGAAAGCTTCCATCTTTTCCAGATAGTAAGGGCTTAACCTTTGAGAGCCTTGATGGAAGAACACCTCTTTCCCTTTTGATTTGGCTCATAACCAACTTCTCATGCATTTAGACATACAAAATCGTATAGCCTATGTCAAAATAAAGAGTCCCAAATTAAATGAAATTTGATAAATATTTGCATTAGATTAAGTCATTATTCATACCCCTCATGCTCTAGTCTCTTAGGGAGTAGATTTAAGGACTTAGTTTCTTTTCTAAATACTAACAACCTAGCCATCTTGCAAAAGCATATGACTTGCCTACATGGATTTAAAGCATAGGAGGAGTTAGCTGGCTGTCACTCCAGGCAGTAATAAGTCCAAGAGTAAGGTGGTTTACTCTCTCTTATGGAGGTAAACCATATATCCACTTTCTCCTTAGATTTAGTTTGTACTTTGGCCCTCGCCAAAGTTCCCTAGATTTAGGATCTGAGGTTGTTGTTTCCTGTGGGCTATAAGCAAAAATCATCACCTCTCAGGCATTTCCACAATCTTGTGTTGATGGGTTATAAGCCCTAGCAATCTAATAAAATTTTAACTCAAATAAATAAGTCTCTTCAATTTCAAATATATAAAGCCCAACCATAGGATAGATTGGAGTACTCACTAGGCCTCCTAGTATCATGAGCTCTCTCTACTCATCTCCTTTGGTTTTGAAAATAACTCTTACCTTTTTGATCCATCCCACTAGATTTTTTAAAACATAGCCAATTAATTGATAGTCCTATCTTTGAATTCTTTGGAGACAATAATCACATCCTTTAATCGAGAGTATTCTTAAGGGATTCATTTTCTTTAAGATGTAATTAACTATGGGGGCTTATCCCCATAGGGAACTTTAGAACTTGGTCTATGTAAATCCTACTTTATTCATCCATGTAAAGTAGGATAAAAATCTCTAGTATATACGAAGACCCATCATGCCTTAGGAGTTCTTATTACGTGATTTGATCCATTGTAAGGTAGTGGCTTCTATCTTTCGACCTCAATGTCATACCCGATCACATCAATAAGTACACCCTCAGATTTGTGTGGTGTCCCCCCATACACATGAATCAAAAATAAACACCATAATTAGGTTTGACTCAATTTGACCCATATAAGTGAAATTGGGCATGGTTGGATTATGTTGACCAATTGGTCAAATTGGGTCAAACTAGTTGAGTCATGTTCAAATGAGTAGTTGAAGTGTTTTGGTTCAATTGGTTTGAGTTAATTTGGCTTGGATTTGATTTTGGCTCATTTGAGTTCATATGGATCAAATGGGTCAAGTTGACAAATTTGACTAAATTAGCCAAATTGGCTTGGGCTAGGGGTTGATTTAGGTCTAATTGATCAGTTGAAGATGATTGTTAGTTTCAATTTCAACTAATTTGGATTTGATTTGGATTTAGGCCAATTTGACCCTTTAGGTCAATTTGGAAAAATGTGTCATCAATTGGGTTCAATTGGGGCTTTGGTCAAATTCAACAATCAATTTGAAATGAACTTGAGCCATTGGTTGTAATCAATTTGAGTTATATTTTGATTTGACCTAATTTGGCCCTTTAGGTCAAATTGGGTCAACTTGGATTATAAGGAAAACTGGGTTAGGTTTGGCTCAAGTGGTGGTCAAGTCATGTTCAATCATTGATCATAGGTTGATGTGGATCATTGGTTTCAATTAATTTGGCTAGTTTGATTTATGTAGTTTAGGTGGGTTGACTTGGTCAAATGACTAAGTTGACTTGGTTTGACCCAATTGATGGAAATTGATTAATCAAGAATGATTGATGATCATCATAGGAGGTTTTGGTAGGTTTGGTTCAATCCAATTTAGGTAGGATTGAAATTTGGTTTAAATAGGTCAAATTGGTCACTTTGGGTCAAGTGGACCAATTGGGTTTAGTTGAATTGATTTTGGGTTGAATTGAGTTTAGTTGGATATTTATATGGATTTAGGATTGATTTATAGCTTTGGTTGCAATTTCTTTGGGTTTGAACAGATTTTGGTTCATTTAAACATTTCAAGTAAAATGGGTTAGGTTTGGTTTGATTGAATTGATTTTGGGTTTGATTGAATTGATTTTAAGTTTGGTTCAATTAATTGTAGATTTGATTTATATTTAGGATGACGATTGGGGGAATAATTAATTTATGAGAAAATTAATTGAGTTTGGTTTGAATTGAAGGGAATTTTGGCTAAGTCCATAGGATTAAATCATATGGCTTAGGTTAGGCTTGGATTGAAATTGATTTGATTAGAATTTAATTTGATTTGAAGTTGAGTTTAACTGTAAATTTTATTTATTGATTGAAGGGTTGAATTGATTTTGAGGTTTGGTTTGAATTTGGTTAAGGCTAAGTCCATGGGATTGAATCATGTGCTTAGGATGATAAAATTTGAGTTGATTTGGATTTGATTTTGATATAGGTTTCAATCATTTAGTTTGAAATTTGGATTTGAATTTATTTGGATTTGGATGAATTAAATTTGAGGTTTGGTTTAGGTCAAAGTGGTAGGCATAGATTGGGTTTAGGCTTTAGGGTTTAGATTGTAGTTTAGAGTTTAGGGTTTAGGGTTTAGGATTTAGGGTTTAGTGTTAGTTTGGGATTTAGGATTTAGGGTTTATGAATTTTTAGGGTTTAGGTTTAGGTTTTTTTTTTTAAATTTAGTGTTTAGTTTTTTTTTTTGAATTTAGGTTTTAGATTTTATTTATTATTCATTGGGGTTTAGAGTTTAGAGCTTAGGTTTAATTTTTTTATTTATGTTTAGGTTTAGGTTTTTATTTTATTTTAGTTTAGGTCTATTTTAGGTAAGTTTCCCCAAGTCCTAAGGTAGAGCCTAATCCTATTATTAACCCTTCTAAGTCTCTAAGCTTAGGTTAAGTGTTGGCCTAATTGCTAGAAGTGTCTTATGACTAAGGAAGTATTAGTGTATAGAAGACTCCTAAATCTAAGAAGAGGAGATTGAATCCTTACTCCAAAAGTGAGGTCAACAAAAGGACCCCCAAAGGTGTGGTGTAACTGACAAGGCATACCACACATATTGGAATTAATTGAGGCAATCAACAATGCCCAAAAAATTGCAAGCGCTAATAGAAATGATTTATACCTAAACCTCAAAGGTAGATAGAATCACGATCTCAGTGCAATACAACTCAATTCATGCCAAGGGTATAAAGTAGCTGAGAGGATTTGATGATTAATTCATGTCAAGGATATAAACGAGATTCTTTGGGGAATCACACATGAATTGGATATGAAATAAACTTATGCCAGGGCATAAGGAAGAAGTCTGCTAGTGATAAAGATATGAGTGGATTCATTCTAGTTCATTTGATTTAGTTTATGGAAGGGAGATCCACTGGGGATACATGCTTGAATCTGCTGGAGATCAAGGTTGGATTTGTTTGATTTAATTTGTTTAAATATGGGCCATATCTACTAGGGATATGGGCCTGAATCCACTGGGGATAGGATGAGGTTTAATTTATTTGAATTTGTTATTGCTCCACTAGGGAGAAGGGTTTTGAATCTAATTCATTTGTTTGATTTGTTTGTATGATTCGGGCTCCACTAGGGAGAAGGGTGTGATTTAACTCCATTGGGGGAGAATCAAGCTATATTTAGTTTGATTTAATTTAAGGGCATATCCATCAAGGATATGAACTTAGTTGCATTTCATTGATTTAATTTTGATTTGATTTAATTTATGGACCCTGTTGGTGTGTGATGGATCCACTTAGAAGGGGCCATGGGGGCTTTGGCCTATCTTAGATTCACAAATCCAAATGGGTAGTCTATCTACTGCTGGGTAAGACTATCCAACTTAAGGGCTGTCTTTGAATGTGCAACGACTATGCTAAAAAGAAAATGTAGTAGACTTACATCTTCCAAAGTAGAAACAATCATCGAGGTGACTTATTGGATTCACAACAAATTGAGCCCGACCTAAGGCACCTACTGAGCGAGTGCTGTTGGGGACTATCATCAACTCAAGAGTAGTCAAGGTTAATTTCATTTTAATTTCATTTGATTTGATATGGTTTATTTGAATTAATTTAGTTTGATTTAAGTTTGAATTAATTTATGGACCCACTGAGAAGGGGCTATCTCGGCCTGGACCTATCTCAGATTTACCGATCCAAAGGGGTAATATACCTAGAAGGGTGAGACTATCCAACCTATGGGTTGCCTTTCAGTTTGCAATGACTGTGCTAGGAAGAAAGCACGAGGACAAAGCTGAAACAACCACTAGGGTGATCTTTGCATGCATAACAAATCAGACTTGATCTAGGGTGACTCTTGGCGAGTCTGGGACTTACATCATTCAAGGTGGTCGACAATTCTATAGGAAGTTTTGACCGCCTAAAGATAGAATGTCTTCTTAGGAAAAGGTACCACCAGGGGTGGTCCTCTAAACCACAAGTGAATATATATTTTGTTTCTTTATATGTTTGCATGGACCCTGTCGGTGTGTGATGGGCCGCACTGAGAAGGGGCTATGTTGGCCTGGACCTATCTCAGGTATACCGATCGAAAGGGGTAGTCTGCACATTCGTAGTACACACTTTCCAACCACAGGGGTGGTTACTAGGAAAGGAGAACTGTTCAATCCGGTAGTAACTTGGGTAGTGTCTAGATGGGGTCGCAAGGACATGATCCAAATAGAGTGCCCACAAGGGAGGTGCTTCTAAGGGCGTTATCTTGATCCCTGAAAAGAAAGCCTATAGGCGTACGGTGGCCAACTTAAGGAGAAAGTGCGGGGGCTTACATTTACTATAAGTGGTGTATCTATAGGGTGGGTCATCATCAACATAGCAAACACCAACCAACCTAAGGTGCCTATCAGTGTGCGATGATCAATCTAAGAAGAAGGCGTTGGAGACTTACATCTTTATAGATAGAAATGATCATTAAGATAGTCTATCATCGGTGGGACAGATGCTATCCGACCTAGGGTGACTGAGAGGGTGTCCCCAGGGACTGACCTGAAGTAGAGGAGCCATTGGGGGGACTTATCCTAAACCTCAAATATACTCGACCCAGTAGATGCACTAAGGCTAGTCCAAGAAGAAGGTGTAACATACTTACATCTTCTTAAATGAAGCCACATGAGGTAGCTTATCAGCCACAAGTAATACCTACCATACTAATAAGGTGCTCGTCGGTGCGTAACAGTTATGCCAGGAAGAAGGCGTAGCAGACACACATCCTCCTAAGCAAGAAGACTACTAGGGTGACACACTAACTAAGTATTAGATCTACCCGACCTAGAGCAGCTACTGAGTGAGTGCCGCTAAGGGCGTTATCTTAACTGAAGTCACCTGAGATAAAAGAATATGTGTTTATTTTGTGTTTTGAGTGTAATTTGTGTTTGTTCTATGTTGATGAAAGATATGATGCAGCTTGGGTTCTCTTACACCTACCCTAAACATGTCATGGCAGATTCATAAATAGAAATACTTTAATTTGAAGAGATTGAATTTTGAAATGAAATTTTCATTGATGATAATTGCTTTCAAACATAATTTTATGGATAATATTTCTTTTGGTAGAGCCTATTTATTGGAAGCATCGGGTGCTCTTCTTTATGATTGATAACTTGATATGATCCTCCTTGGTAGGCTTTCTCCATGACCAAAGGGCCTTCCCAAGTGGGTTCAAACTTTCCTCCCATGTTGGGACAGGAAACAATTGGTCTCCTTAGAACTAAAATAAGCTCTCCTACTTGAAAAGCTCTAGAACAGAATAACTTATTGTGAGCTTGAATCATTTTGGCTTTGTACAACTTGAGGTTTTGGGTTGCCCATAGGCGTCTCTCCTCTAAACCTTTAAGCTCTTCTAATCATAACTTGGTGTTTTGCTCCATTGTGATCTTGCTACCCATATCTATCCTTAGTGATGGGAGTTAGATTTCTAATGGCATAACGGCTTCGGACCCATACACTAAGGAGAAAGGAGCAGACTGGGTTGGAGTTCAATAGGTGGTGCGGTTGACCCACAGAGCTTCAACTATTTGCTCATGCCACTGTCATTTGTTATCGTTAAGTATCTTCTTGAGTATTTGGATGGGAGTTTTGTTGAAGGCTTCTACTAAGCTATTTACTCTTAGATAATAGATGGTAAAGTATCTCTAATTTTTTTGTGTCTCCAGGCGAAGTTGTTGATTTTGGTGCTCTTGAATGTAGTTCCATTATCAGATATAATTCTGTGAGGCACCTCGAATCTATATATGATATGGTTCCTGAAAAATTGGAGCACATGCTGAATTGTGACCTCTCTGAGCAGAATTGCCTCTGACCATTTCAAAAAGTAGTCGGTGGTAGCTAGGATAAACTAATGACCTTTGGAAGAAAGAGGATCGATTAGACCCACTATGTTAGTACCCCAACACTCGAATGGCCACAAGGCCAATGTTGGATGTAGAATGTTGGGTGGTTGGTGTATGACCACTTTATGTACTTGACATTGATGGTATTGCCTAGCCATATCCATGCTATCTATGATTATCGATGGCCAATAATGCCTGAGTCTCTTGATTTTGGCTTTCATCTTAGGACCAGATTGGCAAGCTTTGTATAATTCTGAGTGCACCTCGGTCACGATCTTACTGGCTTCATGCTTGTCTAAATAACATAACCGCATATGATCGAAGGACTGCAAGTATAAGACACCATCCACGAGGGTATTGAAAAGTGCCCTTTGCTTCATCTGATGTGCTTGTGACCTTTATTGAGGTAATTTACCTTTATTTAGGTAATCCATGAATGGTTGCCTCCAATCTAGCTTCTTGTCCTTTTTGGCAATGGCAACTGCCCCTTCAAGAGAGTACTTTTTGATGAGCTCAATATCAATAAGAGTTAGGAATTGCCTATTTTGGACCTCTAATGATATGGACACATCTTTCGGATATGCCTACTCCTTGGCAAGCTTAGCTAGAGCATCTTCTATGGCATTTTCTTTTCAAGGGATCTTATAGATGTTCACTTCTAGAATTTTGGTCAACAACTCTATTGTATACTTATGGTAGTAATGGAGCCTAGGCTTTAGGACTTTGTAGGACCCAACAATTTGGTTGACCACTAATTGAAAATCCCCAAAGATGTTGATGTTCTGGATATTTTTCGAGATGACTAACTCCAGATTGACAATCAGAGCCTTAAATTCAGCTTCATTATTGGTGCAAGGATCAGAGAGATTAAATGTGAATCTCATCATATCGCGATTCGGAGTTAGGAGAACTATGTCTACCCTTGCCTTTCCTGGAAGAGTATATTGTGGTTCTTCTCCTCTTTGAGAGGAAGTCACACCATCAAAATACATCTCCTAGTGGTGAATACGGGTATCCCCTAAGTTCATGATTTGTTTATCAAGGAGGTAATCAGTAAGCGGAGAATCATCAGAAGTGGGTGTACTGCTTATAAATTCGTAAGTGCTTGGCCTTTCACCACACAGAGGGGTGCGTAAGTGATATTAAACTGTGATAGAATCATGGATCAAAATGCCAACCGTCTAGATAGTGTTGGCCGTGCATGAGATATTATAGTGGGTTGATTCTAGAGATCAAGTTCACTTTATGAGAAAGCATGTAATTGCCATAGCTTTTGGGATGCAAAGATTAAAGCTAGGCAATGCTTCTCAATGGGTGGATAATTTACTTTAATAGGGATTAGACGATAGCTGAGGTAGTAAAGCCATTTTCCTTCCCTTTGTCATTGGCTTGGTCCAACAAAGCACCAAGGGAGTCATCAAACACAGTAGTGTAGAGTATCAAAGGCTTGCCCGGGATAGGGGCTGCTAGAATTGGCGGTGTTATCAAGTACTGCTTGACATCTTCAAAGGCACACTAGTAGTTATCATCCCACTTGAACTTGCCATTCTTTTTAACAAGTATTAAGAATGGAAGGCATCATTTTAATAAGTTGGATATAAAGCATCTTAGATACGCCAATCGCCCTTGCAATGATCTGAGTTGAGTTAAGAGGGTGGCATTTCTAATATCGCTTTGATCTTCTCTGGATCAATTTCTAGTTCATGGTGTTGGACAATGAACCCAAGGAATTTCCCTGAAGCTACTCCAAATGCACACTTCAGGGGATTCATTTTGAGGTTAAATTGTCTTAACCATTCAAATACTACTCTCAAGTCAAAGATATTATCTTCCTTTTCTTTACTTTTGACCATGAGATCATCGACGTAGCATTCGATTTTGTGATGAATGAGTTCATTGAAGATTGGAGTCATAGCCCGCTGGTATATGACACCAACATTTTTAAGGCCGAAAGACATGACCTTATAGCAATAGATGATGATCAAGGTTCTAAAGGTAGTGTTCCTTTCATCTTCAGTGGCCATCTTAATTTGATTATATCCAGATGAGCTATCTATGAAAGAGAAGACTGCATGGGATGAGATAATGTCCATCATCAGCTCTAGTATTGGTAGTAAAAATTCACCTTTTGAACCCACCTTATTTAAATCCCTAAAATCAATACATATGAGAATTTGGCCATTCTTTTCCTTAATTGGAATTACACTGGCCAACCAGGTGGGGTATTTGTCCTCCTAGATAAAACTAGCATTGATCAATTTCTTAACTTTAAAAATGACCTATTGTTCAATGTCTAATCGCATGAGTCTAGGAGCTTGCTTGATATGGTTAGAATCAAGATGTATTGCTAATTTATAGACCGCTATGTCAGAAGCCAATCTCGACATCTCTTCATAACTCCATGCAAAGCAGTCCTTAAACTCAATGAGTAGCCTAACTAAGTCATTGATTTCAGTTTCATTTAATAAAGAAGTGATGTATGTCGGATGTATATTTTCTTCAATTCCTAAGTTGATTTATTTGAGCTTGTCGATAGTTGACTTGATCTCTTCTTCGAACTCTAGAGGTGCCTCTTTGACTTGGAAATTATTTGGGTCATTTGAAGTTTCCACCTCCTTATATGAGTTAAGTGATTTGATAAGAACCTATCAAATTTCAAATGATTAGTGATGACTAGGCAGTAATCGCCATCATTAACTATGCCTATTGTGCTAAAGCTAGTCCTAGTCTTGATTGAGAGCTTTTGCATTTATTGTTCCATATCCTTTCAAAGTAATATGACCTATGCTTATACCATGTATGTGGGATCAGCCCTTTCTTTTCTAAGTTATGAACACAAGGCGAGTACCAATCAAAAGTTAATTCTATTAATTCTTTATATGAATCATCCTCAAGTTCTACTTCAACTTCTTGACTTGTGGATTATGCTCTAGGAAAGAACCTCTGAACCTTCATAGTTGTGGATGATCTTGGGGCATCCTTAGCTACTAAACTCTTAACTTTTTATGAGGAAAGTGGGGTCAGAGCTAAGGTTCCCAACTGATGCTTGTCAGTTTCACATATAGACTTGGATACACTTATGCTTTGCTTTGGAGCCCGGGCTCCATCATTGTCTGGCTTGAGTGTCACCTCTAACAGGATCTACTGCTGAGAGGAGCTAATTGGTGTGCAAACCATATAAGACTCATCCTCTGAACTAGATTCTAAGCCTATATAGATATCAGGTGTACTCCCAATAGTTGGGACATATCTCCTATTTGGTGGCCAATAAGGAGGTCTTCCACCCTTGGGACTGCCTATGGACTTGCCTCTTCCTCGTCCTGGTGGAGGTCAAGTCATCCTACCCACTTATATGAATGGAGTAACAAACTGTGGGTGGAATCTAATCTCAAGCTCTACTTCACCCCCTAAGTCTATTTCTCTCTCCCTTTTTATTTTCTTTTTATTTTCTTCTTCTTTTTCTTTTCTTTATTTTTTTTCTCCCACATGGGGATTTTGACTAAGTTCGTGAGAATAGAATTTTTGGTTTTGGGGGAGGTATTAGGCTACATCTTCATATATCCCAATCTCATGAACTATAAATGGTTTGAGATCTTCTTTGATAAAGTATTCGATTCCACCTCTCACAAACTTCATGCATTGGTGTAGATAGGATGAAACCATATTGTTCTCATATATCCACGATCCCCTGAGCAAAGCATTCAAAGATGTATCCGAGTCTATTATGTGAAACTTGGCTTTAGTCTTCTAATCATCTATATCTAGAGGCAACACTATAGAGCCTAAGGCCCTCTCGCCTTATTCATTGAATCATTTTAACATCATCCTCACCTTTTAGAGTTTATAGATGTCAATCCTTAAGTAGGAAAGGGTTCTTAGACTCATAATGTTGATAGATGTACCCAGGTCTCTGGATAGCCTGTATCTACCAACATCCACTGTAATGTAAATTGGATGGTTGTGCTCGATCATCCCTAGAAGTAGGTCTTCAACACTGAATGTAACTCTTAATATGTCTTTTCGGTAGTGTGCCTCCTCAATAAGCGTCAATAAATATCGGGTCAAACTTTTACTAGAGATTCCATCATCTCTTTGGATAAGATAAGGGTGTCATATATGCTTAACTTAGCTAGTAACTTTCTAAAATGTGCTAGGACATTGTAATCAACTCTGGGTTGTTCCTTGTGGTGTTTAGTTTCAATTTATGTGTATGGGGTAAACCACACAGATCTGAGGATGTACTTATTGAGGTGATCGGGTATGACACTAAGGAATAGTGCACTATCTCAAAAGATAGAAATCACTACCCTACAATGGACCCAATCACCTAATAAGGACTCTTAATGCATGATGGATCTTTGAATATACCAGAGTTTTTCCCCCTACTTTACATGGATGAATAAAGTAGAGTTTATTTAAATCAGATTTTAAAGTCCCCTATGGGGGCAAGCCCCTATAGTTAATTACATCCTAAGGAAAATAAATTCCTTAGGAATACTCTCGATTAAAGTAGACAATTATTATCTCTAAAGATTTCAAAGATAGGACTATCAATAAATTGGCTATGTTTGGAAAATCAATCGGGATAGATAAAAAAGGAGAGACTTATTGTCAAAGCCAAAGAAAGATGAGTAGGGAATTCTCATGATACTAGGAAACCTAGTAAGCATTCCAATTTATCTTATGGTTGGGCTTTATATGTTTGAAATTGAAGAGAATTATATATTTGAGTTGAAATTTTATTAGAAAACTAGAGCTTATAATCCCACAATATAAGGTTGTGGACATGCCTAAGAGGTGAGGATTTATGCTTGTAGCCTGAAGGAAAATAGTAACCTCAGATCCTAAATCTAAAGAGCTTTAGCGAGAGCCAAAGCACATCCTAAATCTAAGTGAAGTTGGGTATATGGTTTACCTTCACAAGAGAGGGTAAACCACCTGACTACAGGACTTATAACTAGAGTGGCAGCCAACTAACTTCTTCTATGCTTTAAAACCATGTAGTCAAGTCATATGTTTTGTAAGATGGTTAGGTTGTTATTATTAGAAAGAAACTAAAGTCCTTAAATCTACTCCCTAAGAGACTACAGCATGAGTGGTATGAGTAATAACTTAGTCTAATGCAAATCTTATCAATTTTTATTTGATTTTTTACTCTTTATTTTGACAAAGGCTATAGGATTTTTAAATGTCTAAATGTATGTTGAAATAAGGTTATTGGCTAAATCAGAAGGACATATGTATTTTTCACCACAGAGGACCCTCAAAAGTCAAGTCTTCCCCTATCGTGCAAGGATGAAAACCCTCTCTTAGCAAAAGTGAAACAATATGACATGCATGATATTAAGCATACAACATCCAGCTAATGAGCTACTAAATTATTTAATTATCTTAATTTAATGCCTAGGCTTTATGCGAGGTTATGAGTTATTCATAAAATTTAGTTATGAGTTATATTGGGGTAGAAAAATTAATTTTTCTTAAGAGCCTAAACAGATCCAGGCCACACATTAAATCACCATATATGGAGAAACTAAGAAAAGACATGTCATTTTTATTTCTCAATTGTAAACAAAACATCAAATAATTTATAAACCCAACATAAAAGAATAAAAGGCCAGTGCGGTCGTGTACCGTCATATAACCTGAAAAGAGAAATTGGTAATCAAGCTCTATCATTATACAACCAGGTATATGAAAGAATAATTACAATTATAAAAAAATAAATGTTATGGTGGTCTTCACTCTTCATATCTCCTTCATTTCTTCATTTGGGTTTGCTTGCTCCAAAGGCATTGCGGGGGCCTCCCAAGTCAAAGCCTTCTAGCCTCCGCTCATCCTAATCCCCCCATAACACTAATTTGAGTTCCAAATGCATAATTATATTAAATTTAGAAAAAGTAAATCTAAGTACACCTGCAAAATAAGTGTTAGTTAAACACACCATACAACCCAAGTAGTTATATGTATAATATGGACTTAACACCCTACACATGAGTAACCAAGTCCATATGTCCTAAATTAGATTGTGCTCATTTATATTTATTTTAAGCACCCTTTAAGCACAATCTCCTACAGAAAACATCATTAGGCTAATCGTGGCTTAACATCCATTTTACGAAGCATACACCTTAACATCCATTATACAATAATACATCAAAAAACCAAATGTACATCAAACTACGTACCACCTTAACATAAGGCTAAAAGTGATGAATTAATCTAAGGTGTGTGTATTAAGGATGTGTGGTATTCCCTAACTAGGCTTTGTTATAATTTTCTAAGTAAGAAAGGATTTAATTTGAAGAATGGTTTCACTATAAGTGGGTTAATTGATTTAAGAGTTTTACTTAATATTTTATTTTGTTTCACTTGATTTACACTTAACAACTAAGTGTTATAAAGAGAAGAAAAGAGAGGATCACCCTCCTTTATCCCTACCTTAAGTCACATATAAACCAAATTAATTAATCAATTCTCTTTAGTGAATGGATTATTACATATTTTAATTAGTCCTTAGTTTATGTTAACTTTAAATAATCTTATTTAATAAGAGAGGCATCTTAAGATTAATTGAAATGAACTACTATCACAAGAAACATATCCATTCAATTCTTTCCATCATATATAACATGCATATGGTTAAGTCCTAAACATATCTATACCTGCAATATATTTTTGGCACACTTAAATGCATGATGCATAAATGAGTTTTATAGAAAAAGGGGATTCTCATTCATTAGCTAAATGCACATTCAAATGTATGAAAGTTCTAAGCAAATACTTCACCATTATTTGACCAGGAGAATGAGGTAGGAACCTCCTTGGAGCTACTTAAAGCCGTGCATCCCCAGGTGTTTAGATTAGTTATACCTGCTATTCTTAAATACATATGGATGTATAAATAACTATAAGAATAGAGAATCATGTGAAAATTGTATTTTTTTTGTTTTGATTTATTTGTGTGAATGAATTAAAGCTCTATCCAAATTATAATATCAAAAATGCAAAGAATGAAATCAACGGGTACGTTGCCATTATTTTGCACTAGGGGAGTGAGGTAAAGACCTCTTTGGGACTACTTAAAGCCCTGCATTCCTGGAATGTCCAGACTAATATACCTACTAACATTCGTACTTATGCAAATCAACATATGAATGAAAGAAAGGAACTTCACTTCATACACTAAGCTTATATTCACATGCACCTCCTATGTATGTATAACTAATGTCACAATGTGTATTATTATTCATTAATAATCTTTTGAAAATACATTTGAGATTTAATAGTGATAATAGCCACACATATTTTTAACTTAAGCCAACACATGCAACTTGACATAAAGGAAATCATTTCATTTAAATAATTATATTTTTTTTTTGAAAAGGATGAATGCATGATTACAAGTGGCATACAACATTTAATATAATTGGAGAAAAACAAAAGAGGATATACATAGTTTCATTCAATCCAATTAATTCATAAGGACAATCACATTAAATAAGCTTATTTAAAATAAACAAAAGTTTCTTAAAGTCACTTTTTTATAAAAATTTCATATTTGATTTGATTTAAGAAATGTGAGAAAGACGTGCTAATCCTAATCCCAATTCCCATATGTATGGATTAATTTGATTTAATGAAAAGCTATTAGGTTGATTTTATGAATTGCTTAAGTTAAGCGTGGATTAAATCAATTAATTAATCCTTACCTATGTTACCTTAAGATAATTAATTAAACAATTATGAGCTAATATGATATGTAAATAAATTGAAAAGTAAATAGTAATGCTCCTATAAAATGATTATTTAATAATTAAACTTAAGGAATCAATTTAATTACTTTCATGATTTTCTCACACATATGAGCTAATCATAATTTTATTAAGCTTTTTAGAATCTTGAACCCCTAAAGCTCTGCCCAAGATTGAATAAGGAAAAATTAGATTTAATTAGATTTTTTAAATCAATTAAACCAATAATCCATTAATCCATCTCTCCTAAAAAAAGGACTAACCAAAGCTAATAATTATCTTGTAATGAGATGGGCTTAAAGGAAAAGGTAAGGAAAGAGGTCCCCACCTATTTCCATAAGCCATCCACTAGATTAAGCATGATTTAATATGCTTTGAATTACAATTTAGCTAATTAAGTTTCTAATTAGTTAATTAATTAATAATTAGGACTTTAGTTGAAAGAGAGGGAGAATTAGAGAAAGAATTAGGACGGAGGCTCAAATCCACTTCCCTAAGTCTCCTTATTGTTCAATAGTGATTTGGGCGTCCAAATAATTAATTAATCACAATTTATATGCTTAATCACCCTTTAATGAAGTTAAGAGGTAATTAGGGCTTAATCAATAAATTTCCTTAATTAAGTAACCAATAAAAAGGGGAGGCAGAGGTCATCCCCCTAAACATCCTCAAAAAGTTTGAAATCAATTGGATGATTAATTAAGGAGTAATTACGTTAATTACAATTTTTAATTAAACTCTAATTAACCTCTCTTTACTATTCAAAATCCATTAGAAATATTTTTATTAAAATTTTTTCTGAAATACCTTTACAATGAGCCCTCATTTGTATTTTTTAGATTTTTCTATAATTAGTTATGAATTATAGAAGATTCATTAATAAAAATAGATTAATTAACCCTAATTAAAGCCTTAATCCCATCGGTGCCACGTGGCATGCTGACGCGACACACTTTTCACGTGGCACGATGGGATTGGATATTTAAGTTGTCACATCTGTGTGGTTGAGTCAGCCGCTGACGGATGCGCTTTCTCGTGGACTATTCTATCTAAGATTAGACGACCACGATTAATCTCATTGTTTAAAAGGAATAACAAGGTGATTTAATCACAGCCATCCATTCCAATTACATGAAATAAATGGCTCGTGATCTTTCTCCTTCGGGAGCAGGGAAAGATGGATGCTATCCGTCTTTCTCCGCTCATCCGACTTGATGAATTATCTTGCCGGAGCTCATGATCGGTGGTGGGATTGATGTAGGTAGCTTCGTCTAGTAGAGATGAAGCTTTATTGAGAAGCTTGGGCCTTGATTTGGAATAGAAGCCTCGGACAACCAATCCATGCACTTTAGAGCTTCAGTCTTGATCAAACTCGAGCTTCTGGTGGCTTTGGAGCTTGGGAAATGATTTGGGTGGCTTCAATATCATGCGTGGAAGGTGTGTCCAATGTTGATTGAAGTTTGGTGGAGGATTGGCAAATGGGATTTGGAATTGGTCTCAGTTGTCCTCACTTCTGGAGTGAGCTTTCAACTTCATCATCTTAGACATAGGACTCCTATAGACACTAAGAGTTCCTTAGTCTTAAGACACTTCTAGTGATTAGGTGAATACTTAACCTAACCCTGGAGACTTAAAAGAGTTAGCCATAGGAATAGGTCGTGCCTTAGGGATTTAGGAGGACTTGCTACCCTATAGCTTGAACCCAATCCTTACTTCCTTCTTTCAAATCAAACTTCAAATTCAAATCAAACTTCAAACTCAAAATCCAAATTCAAATTCAAATTCCAAATCAAATGATTGAAACCCATGATCAATTCCAAATCCAAGATCTTCCTAAGCCTTATGAATCACACCCATAAGCTTAGCCAAACCCTTCAAATCAACCCAAAGCCAAGTGATTTCTTTATAAATCACTTATTCCATCATTTGTAGTCATAACTATAAATGAAATTGGCATCCAAATCATCCAAATAAAATAAATATAAATCAAACCAAATCAAAACCCCTTTTCAAACTTTTTGACCTACCTTAACCAAATCCAAATCACTCCAAATTCAAATGATTTTGTCATAACCCATTTATAACTTCATTTATATTTATAAATATAAATGAAGTATAAAGTCAAATAACCAAAACTAAACCTAAAATCATACCAAAATCCAACTCATATCCTTTAAGCCAATTTCTTGGATTTAGCCAAATCATTCTCAAATCAATCCAAACCCTTGGATTTTCTCTGCAAGCAATCATTCCTTCAGTCACATGCCAAATATAAACATAAACTACAATCACCAACCCAAAATCAAACTAACCCAAGTCAAACCCATGATCATCCTTTTGACATGAAATTGTCAAATGAACTAAAACCAATTTGACTCCAAATCACTTGCAATTGGATTTATATTTCCATCATAAGTCCATATGTGAGTTCACCTAAACTTGAACGAAGCCTTGATCAAGCCAATTGACCCATTTAGGCTCACTTGACCCAAAGTGACCTAAAAGACCTTTTTGAGCCAAATTCTAATCCAACCCAAATTGGATTGAACTAAGCCCATATAAGGCTCACATTGTGATCAACAATCATCTTAGAATGATCAATCACTCAAATTGGGTCAAACCAAAGTCAAACCTAGCCTTTGACCAAGTGATCACTTAGCCCAAATAAAACATAAATAAGCCAAAATTCACTAGAAGCCAAATTGATTGAATCCATCGATCTAAATCAATCCATAACCAATGATTGAACATGATCAAGCCATCAATTGAGCCAAATAAGCCTAATTGGCCACTTGACCTAAGTTGACCCAAATTGACCTAAAAGGCCAAAATGGGTCAAATCTTTATCTAAGCTAAATTGATTACAACCAATGGGTCAATTCATTCCAAATTGATTGTTGAACTTGACCAATGCTTCAATTGACCAATTAGACCCAACCTAGCCCAATTGACCATGAACCCAACTTGATCTAAAAGGTCAAATCAACTTGAAATCAAACCAAATCAAAATTGATTGAAACCAAAGCTTGCAATACATTTTAAATGATCAACCAAGCCTAAACTAGCCCATGAACTAACCCAATTGGGTCAAATGGTTCAAATTGGTCAACTTTACCCATTTGACCCAAATGAACCTAAATGAACCAAAACCAAATCTAAACCAAATTGAACCAAACCAATGATACCCATAGGCTCCAAATGATCATTTCACTTGACTAACCCATGGTTTGACCAATTGGTCAACCTAACTCAATTTGACCCAACTTGACCTAAATGGGTCAAATTGAGCCAAATCAAATCAAATGAACTCCAAATAATTTGAAATTTAGCCCAACCCATTTTAAAATCATTTCAAATCGGCCAAAATCAAACTCATGACAAAATGACCACTTTGCCCTTAGGTCAAAGGGTATCCTATGACCAAATTCACTTGGAATTTGGTCATTTCTTTCTCAAGGCCACTTGGCATCCTTCTATTGGTGCACATAGGCACCAAGGAAGGTGGTGAACATGACCCAATGAGCTTGGGTTGGCCATGAGAAGGGTCATATGCCATCTATTCCACTTGATTGGAACGGATTCCATCCATTCCGCGTGATTAGAACGAACGGTTATGATCAGATCATGCTAAATCCCCTTTGATTCATTCCTAAACCACAGGATTGATCTTGGCCGTCCAATCTAAGATCAAACGGCCCACATAGAAGACACGTCCACTGCCAGCTGACTCAGCCGATGGATTTGACAACTTAAATAACCAATCCCATTGTGCCACATTAAAAAGTGCGCATTTCGTGTTTACCCGCCGCCGGCGAGATTAGGGGATTAATCAGGCATAATAAATCCAATTTTAATGGTGAAACTTTTTAAATTCATAACTAATTGTAGAAAAATCCAAAAATACAAATAAACACTCATTTTAAAGATAATTCAGAGGAGAATAATATAAAATTAAAATTAATTGATTTTGAACAGTGATTATAACTCAATTTGGGTTTTATTGAAAATGTAATTAAGCTAATTACTTCTTAATTACTTCAGTAATTAACTCCAACTTGAGATTAATTAGTTGGATGACCTCTGTCTCCCATGATTTTCTTGGATTTTATTGCTTGCTTAATTAGGAGAATCTCTTGTTTCATCCTTAATCACTTTTTTAATTAATTAAATGATTAATTAACATGTTAAATAGTGATAAGTCCATTAATTGAGTTGGCTAATCATTATCAAATAGTGAATAGACTTATGGAATGAGATTAGGACCTCTTTTCTAACCTTTTTCCCTAAGTTTATTTCATTTGAATAACACTTAATTAATTTGCAATTAATTAATGGTTTAATCACTTAATTAATCAAACTCAAAACCAAATCATTACAGAACTCAATCATTCATTTATTGGGTAGATTCTTAGGTGTTCGATAACCTAAGAAAATTCCAAGGAAAATTATAATCAAACTAATGCGTAAGAGGGTTATAAAAGTACTTAATTAAACTCTTTAGCTTAATTGACCAATAATTGTGAGCCAATTGCATTAGGCCCTTTCATTTCTTAGGTGCATTGCTAATTTAATTTCCATGTGGTTGCATATTATATGTTGGCTCATAATTATTTGGATAATTATGTTAAAGTGGTATAGGTAAGGGGTAGTCAATGGATTAACTCATGCCTTAACCTAACCAAAACATAAAAATAATCGAATCATTCTAAATTAAACCAAACCAATTCACACATGGGGGAATGGTTTAGGCCTAGCAAATCCTCTTCACATTCCCTAAGTCAAATCAAATTGAAAGATAAATATCTATTTTAATAATTTTGACTCACTTTAAATGATCTTATTTTATATGATTGTCTTTAAGAATTAATTAGGGTGAATGAAGTCATGTGCTTACATTCTTCCATTTCTTTCCAATCATGCTAAATATTGCTTGCCATATGGGATCATGCATTCATTCCTTTAAAAATTAATTAAACAAAAATGTTTTCTTTCATGTCAAATTGCATGTGTTGGCTAAAAATAAGAATGTGAGTGGCTATTACCACTATTAAACCAAAAATTATTTTTTTAAACTTATAAATTAAAGATTATAAATGAAGTGATTCTAGTTATAAATATTTATAAGTTTGCATGTGATGATAGCCTAAAATGTGTATTATGAAGTTCTCTTTCCTTTTCATAACATGGATTCACATAGGATTTACAAGTGTATAATTCATTTGAAAAGAACACAACACTTACCTAAATCTATTCCTATGCATCTCTATGCTAAGAGTTAAGGAGTACCTTCATATTACACATATATATATAATACAATCAAATCAAGTATAATTTCTTGCATAAATTCTTTATCCATTTGGTTCTTTTTGTACATCTACATGTATCTAAGAAAAGTGGTATATTTGTCTGGACATCCTCGGGTTGTGAGGCTTCATGTAGCCCTAAGTAGGTCTTGTATCTTACGCCCCTTGTGTAGAAAATAATGGCGCCATATTCACTTATAACTTTTATACATATGGATGTGCATTTAGCTAATGGATGAAAAATCCCTCTTTTCTACTTAACAAAGACATGCATTAATGGGATATCCAAATTTTCAAATCATATCTCTTTGCATTCATCATCAAAGAGTGCTACGATTTGCATTGTATGTTTAGTTATGCTTAGGATTATTCATGTGTATGGTATCCGTGGTGGAAAGAAATGAATGGGTGTGTGTTATGTGATAGTAATCCATCCTAACTAATCCTAAGATGCCTTTCTTATTGAATAGGGCTATTTAGAGTAAATATAAACTTAGGTTTAATTAAAATACATAATAAACCATTCACTAAAGGAAATTCATTAATCAATTTACCTTAGAAATCACTTAAGGTAGGGATAAAAGAGATACTCTCCCTCCCTTTCTTCTATTTATAACATTTAGTCACTAAGTTTAAGTTCATTCAAACCAAGTCAAATCACCAACTAAAATTAACAAGCCAACTAAATCACTTAAACTGAAATCACCATCTAAATTGAATCTTTCACACTTAGAAAACTCCAACCTTAAAGCCTACCTAGGACAAGCCATACAAACCTTAAATGACACAGACATTAGGCTAAGTCACACTTCTAGCTCTTTGTTAGGATGGTGCATGGTTTGATGCATAATTTTATTTTGTGGTGTGATGTTTTATACTGGATGTTATGGTGTATGTGTGTAGCTTGAATGATAGCGTGATTGTAGCCTAATTATGTCTTCTACAGGGGGTTATCCTTAAGGGGTGTTGTAATAAAAATATAAGTGCTTTTTGCTATGTAGGTTGTTTATACCCCTAAGCATAACCCAAACCAGGACAAGTGGGCTTGGCTACCCATGTGTGGGGTGCTAAGTTCAAATTATTCATATAATTTCTTGGGTTGTGTGGTATATTTAGCTAATCTTTATTTTGTAGGTTTAGTTAGATTTACCTTTCCCATTTTGATGTAAATTTTGCAATTAAGATTTGGAATGAATGTTATGGGAGATTAGGATGAACATTGGTTATAAGACCAAGTCTTAGGTACCATGTGATGCCTTTCGAGCAACCATAGTCCAATCAAGTCAAAAGGAAGAAAGAAAAGAAGAAAATCAAAATGAAGTAATGAAGAATAAAGAATGAAGACTCTCATAACATAAATTCCTTTTAATTGTAATTATCCATCTGTAATCCAGGTTATATAATGGTAGAGCTTGACTACCCATTTTTTTTCGAGTTGTGTGGTGGAACCCAAGCACATCAGCCTCTTATTCTCTTATACTAATTTTATAAATTGATTGATGTTATGTTTATGATTGTGCAATTAGGATGACATGATTTTCTTAGTTTCTTAATTGTTTGATGGTTGTTGAATGGCCTGGATGTAATTAAGCACTTTGAGAAAAGTAAATTTTCTATCTAATTAATCAATTCAAAATTTAACTAAATAGTTCATAACCTCACCTAAAGTTTAGGACATAAATCAAGATAATAAAAGATTTAGCAACCCCTTAGCTAGATGTTAAATGGCTCACATCATGCATAAATCATATTTTCTCACTTTTGCTAATGGAGGGCTTCCTCCTTTGCCAGAGAAAATGGCTTGACCTTTAAGAGCCATGGAGGAAGCACACCTCCTTTTTTCTAATTTTGGCCCATAACTAATTTTCTCATGCATTAGGCATATGAAATCCCATAGCCTATGTCAAATAAAAATGTCCAAAACTTAAAATAAAACTTGACAAAATTTGCATTAGATTAAGTCATGAATTCATGCCCTTCATGATCTAGTCTCTTAAGGAGTGAGTTTAAGGACTTAGTCTCTTTTCTAAATAAATAATAGCCTAGCTATCTTGGAAAGTATATGACTTGCCTACATGTATTTAAAATCATAGGAGGAGTTAGTTGGCGGCTACTCCAGGCAGATGTAAGTCCAATAGTCGGGTAGTTTATTCTCTCTTGTGGAGATAAACATACACCCATTTTCACCTTAGATTTAGGTCCTGCTTTGGCCCTCGTCAAAGCTCTCTAGATTTCAGATCTAAGGTCGCTATTTTCCTTTGCGGGCTACGAGCATAAATCCTCACCTATTAGGTATTTCTTCAATATTGTATTGTGGAATTGTATGCCCTAGATTTTGAATAAAAATTTGACTCAAACATAGAATTCCCCTCAATTTTAAAAATATAAAGCCCAACCATAGGATAGTTTGGGATATTCATTAGCTTACCTAGTATCACAAGCATCCTTTATTTATCTCCCTTTGGTTTTGATAATAACTCTCTCCCTTTGATCAATCCCATTTTATTTTCTAAAAACCAATTGATTGATAGTCCTATCTTTGAAATCATTGGAAACAATGATCATTTACCTTAATCAAGAGTAGTTCTAAGGAATATCATTCCTTAGGATGTAATTAACTATGGGGGCTTGCTTCCATAAGTGACTCAATGAACCCGGCTTAAAAAAAACTTACTTTACTTTTTCATGTAAAGTAGGGGAAAGATCTCTGGTATATTCAAAGACCCATCATGCCTTAGAGTCCTTTAGTGATTAGTCCATAGATAGTGACTTCTATCTCTCGAGATAGTACACTATTCTTTAATGTCATACCCATCACCCTAATAAGTACATTTGCAGATCTGTGTGGTGTCCCCTCACATATACACACAAAGCACCCTAATACATCTCCCATCTTAAAAATAAAAACACCCATAAATCTTTCTAGTGACTCCACTAGGGAAAGTTCCTCTCTCCATCTTTGGTAAATGATCATTATCTCTAAGTATCGAAAGTGGTTTTGTATTTCATATGAGTACGAGACTATCCTTCTTTTTCGTTGGTACTTAGCTCATTTCATTTTTATGCCAAGCTAGCTAGCATCCTTTAGGTTTTAGGACCTCACTCCATCTAGGTCTTAAAACCTCTGTTGGGTCCCCCAATAGGTGAAAGTAAAATTTAACTAAAAGAGATGACTAAAGACCTTTTTGAACCTCCTTACCATCTCTATCGTAAGGTAAGGTTCATTCCAAAAATGAAAACAAAAATAAATCCTTTATAAAAATTTCACTTTTCAAAAGCACTTTTCCAAAGTTCACATAATAAAATACTTACACAAAATTTTTTATAAAACTCAACCCCATCTAATAATCCTCATGATTGTAACATGTGGGATTTTTTCAAAACCAAAATCAAAAATCATCTTTCAAAAAGCACATATTTAAAAATGAATATCCTCATTCAATACCCAAATTTATTGAATGAAGATCTCATTCCCAAACAAAATCAAGTCATAAAATTAAAACTCCACTCAATATATCTCACATATGTTGAAGGTGGAGTTTCTTCCTTTTCAAAAGCACATATTTGGAGATGAACACCCTCATTCAATATACCCAAATTTATTGAATGAAGATCTCATTTCCAAATAAAATCATATCATAAAATTAAAACTCCACCCAATATATTCCATATATATACTAGAGTTAGAGTTTCTTTCCTTTTTCAAAAAGCACAAATTTGAAAATAAGCATCTTCATTCAATATACCCAAATTTGTTGAATAGAGGTTTCATTCTCAAATAAAATCACACCATTTGAAATTCCACTCAACACATTCCACATGTGTTAAGTTGGAATTTCCTTCTTTTCAAATAGTAATCACACACAAAAATTTTATCTTTAAATAAATAAAATATGATTGACTTCCATTTTACATACCCAAATTTGTTAAATAGAAATCTCCTTTGCAAAAGTCATGGAAATCAAAATACATTGAAATTCCATTTGACATACCCAAATTTGTCAAATAAGAGTTTTATTTTTCAAAAGAAAATTGAAAATAAATTAGATTCTATTTAACACACCATATTTGTTAAATAGAAACCCCCCTTTTGAAACTAAATTTGGACTTTATTTAGCATACAAAAAACTTATAAGTAAAGATCCCATTTTCAAAACCAAAATAAAAATCAAACACATTTGGACTTTATTTAGCATACACAAATTTGTTAAGTAAATATCCCATTTTCAAAACCAAAACAAAAATCAAACAAATTTGGACCTTAGTTAGCATACACAAATTTGCTAAGTAAAGATCCCATTTTCAAAATAAAAACAAAAATCAAACACATTGGAACTTTATTTAGCATACACAAATTTGCTAAGTAAAGATCCCATTTTCAAAATCAAAACAAAAATCAGTCACATTTGGGCTTCATTTAGCATACACAAATTTACTAAGTTAAGATTCCATTTCTAAATTCACACATGATACACATCATGGGCAAGCAAGCAAAAAGAAAATTGTTTTCACACATATTATTTAGCATACCCAAATTTGCTAAATAAGTAATCCCAAAATCAAATCTAAAATAAAATCAGTTGATGCTCTATTTAACATACTCAAATTTGTTATGAAGGGTCCCCAAACATAAAATCAAATTCAAATATGAACCGATGGAAGCATCAAAAGCCTCTCCAAAATATTTGAACCCATTTCAATGTACAAAAATTTATTGAAAGTGGGTTCTAAACTCAAATGAACTTAAATCTCCCCTCCAATTTATTCAAAATCTCTCCTAAATTCAATTAGCCCCACTTAATATATTCAAATTGTTGAGTGTGGATTCAAACTCTAAATCAAATTTAAAACGTTAGCAGAATACCAAGGAAGAAAATCTAATTCGAGTTTACTTTCAACAATTACAGAGTTTTAGTTTAGTTTCAACTCAGTCTAGTCAGCTTTTCTCAGTACAGTGCAGTACAATGGATTCCCAGAGTATCTGTTCACCTTCCCCTTTAAGATGGATTTGGCCTTGGGTTGGGCTAGCCTCCCCCAAACTGATTTTTCTCATTGATACATTTTGGTCGAAGGTTCGAAGGAGCCAGGATTACTTGTGAGGGGGAAACCCTCACCATTGTCAGTAAAAAGGTTGTGGCTAAGCAGAAGCCAGCCATCCTTATTGAGATGCTCTCGGATTCTAAATTTCCCTCACCAAAGAGGAAGGCTGAGGTTGGCAATAGTTAGTGCCTACACCGTGGGTTGTTCCCATCATGGTGGCACCCACTCATTGAACTCCTCTGGGGAAGGCTATCTTGGCTTCAGGATAGTCTTCCCTGAGGTAGGTCTAGCTCATCTTGCCCCACCCCAAACCCAAACGTGAGCTGGAAGATCAAGTGGCACCACGAGCGCATTGCCAAAGAGATAAAGACATTATCTCATATTGCAGGAGAGAGGTCACCTAGAGTAGTTTCTCCTTTGCTTACTCAGAATAAGTTCCATCCCCTTTCTAGTTCTGAAGGAGAGGAAGATGTCAGAAGGATTACAGTATCACCTCTGCCTATAATTTATTATTAGACACTTGTTAGAGATAGGAGAAGGTCATATGCTAGCATAAGGAAAATTTTGCACCAAGTTGGTAGGGCTTATGGACTGTTAGAGTCTAGTACCCAGTTTGATTTACTATCAGTTATTCCTCGCAGAGTAGGTGAGCAGATCTGTTAGGAGAGGGCCAAAGAGGCCCAAATCCATTCACATTACTAGCAGAGAGAGGCGAAGATATGCCGGTGTGCGACCTGACGTAGATTTTTTCTAATCGACATCTCGGTCACACCAATAGTGTGTGTTGGCCACCCATCATATGAGGAGAGCTCCCGTAGAGAGGTAGTCGGTGTTGCCTCCACCACACCGCTGTACTCCACATCCACTATTGCTAGTTCAGGTTCCATCTTCTATAGTTCCACCTAAAGCGATGAGAGCAGCATTAGGGGAGAAGAAAGCTCCACTACTAATCTGGCTATGACCAAGGGATCTTACTTTATCTACTCCATCGATCGAGGTGAGGGCGAGCTCTTCTGCTTGACATCCTACTTTAGTTGTGGTGAAGAGGGAGTGGCAACCCCACAGTATCGTAGTTGTACCACCACTACCATTGCCTCAACCGATCATGAATATAGTCACGGCAGAAGGAGAGGGGGATAGTTTAATTATCCCCACGATAGTAGAATCTCCCAGAGGTAGTACTCCATCCATGACAGTTGACAGTCATGATCATGTATCCTCTAGTGAGCTTAGCCCTCACAGGATTAGCACCCTGATGGCAGGGGAGGTCAAGTGTATCTCCATTCATGAGCATGATCCTACCTTCGATTCACCGCGAACATTTGTGCCTGCACAGTTGGACCACTCCTTGGATGATAACTTAACACAATATTTTACTGAAAAGAAAGAAATCCTAGGGTATGATTGGTTAGACCTCAAAGAGGAGAAGGTTAGCTTTGTCCCCAATGAAGATAATTTTTTGGAAGACTCAGTAGAGGAACATATGGTTGATACTAGAGGTTCTCTCCTTTGGGATCACTAGAGTTCGAAAGGTGTTACGGCCGAACATGATGATACAACCTATTCGACCCAACACCTCCTTCAACAACTCAAATAGAAAGATGAGCAAACTGATAAGATGGAAAAGAGACTTGAAGATTCACTAGCGATGGTTCTAAGCCGTAATCAAGCTCTAGACATCCTACTATTGTGGCGGTCAGAAGTTATTGCATGTCCTGGATCAACCCAAGAGTTCACCTCTGGTAGAGCAGGGCAGTACTAGCTTGTATAAGAAGGTAGTGGATAGTACCTCCATGTAAGAAAAAGACATCAAACTCATGGTTGAACAACAAGTGAAGGAAGCACTGGAGCATGCCCGAGGTGGTTCATCAGTTCCAAAGGGTAGAACCTACCTAGAGGAATTCGATGCTATCCAATATCCTAAGGGTTTTGTGCCTCCTTCTTTCAAAAGTTTTCATGGTAGCGAGAACCCTCTCCAGCATATAACACACTTTAGATCCAGTTATTGCAATGCTGGTGGCAGCGATGCACTATTATTCCATCTCTTTGTCAATAGTTTAGTGGGCATAGCTTTTGATTGGTACGCTGAACTTCCCAATGATTCAATGAAGACTTTTGCTAAGTTAGAGCAACTCTTTGTTAAGAGGTTTGCTGGAGCTCAATAAATGGTAACTATGGGTGATCTCGATGTAGCTCAACAACACTCCGGTGAGTCCCTTGTTGATTATATTCTTAGATGGCACAATTTATGCATGAAATGAGAACCATAGCAGTCTGAACAACATGCTATTGAAATTCTACTAAAGAAAATTCATGACCCGGTCACCTTCATGCTTAAAGGTTTCACCATTAAGATATTTAAGAAGTTAATCAAAAAGGTAGAAATCTACAAGGGGAGGCCAAACAGTTGTCTTTTCAAGATTAGTCATTAAAGCCAAAGATGCAGAAAGCCTATAAAAATAAGCCAGGGGTAGTAGCCACATTAGATAAGGGGAAGCAACCAGCTAGAGATCAGTATGAGAGACCTCAGCAACTTTCACCTCACCTCCACTTCGCCATCTCTTATCACCTACTCCATGGCCTTCGCCACCTCCTCATCAGCCATCCTCTTAGCAGCAGTATACATATCCGCCCCTAGGTAGCTATCATCCACCTACTCTTTTGGATAAATTACCTTATTCATTTAAGAGGGAGGTAGCTAGGAAAATCTTTAAGAATATCTTAAAGAAAGTTGATTTTTAGCTACCCAAGCCTAGGAAGCTGGAGGAAGTGGACATGGGTAATGATCCTAACTTTTGCTCCTACCACTGCATGCTAGGCTATATTTTGGAGGATTGTTTTACATTTAAGGACTGACTAGAGCATAGCTACAAGTCGGGCCCTATAGTTATCCAGAAGGAATATCTAGTAGAACAACCATCCAGTTCTGTTAGGGTAATCCTTAGGGATATATGTGATCCTTTCAAAATAAAAGAAGGTTGGATATCTCTTTATCCTGAACCTCTAATAAGATTATTTCTGAAATCAAGAAACTTTCCCTATAGGTTCTTGAGGCAACTCGAACCTCCAACATCAAGGAAGGTTCACAAGTTGCCAAAGACAACTTGGGGAAAGTAGGAGCTCAGCAGCATCAGCAGTAGCCCATACTTGCCCGGGATAGCTAAGTAGCACAACCACTGACCGAGTCCAGCCTCCATTCCACCGTTGTAGCTACAACTTCAGCCGGCACTCCTACTTCAGCTAGTTCTTCTTTTAGTAGACATTTTTTATCGATGGATGAGGGCATCAAGTCCCTCACCTCACTTACTTTACTACATTTCTACCATGTTCCTCCTTTTAAATCTAAATCAAGGAAGAAAGCTAGTTTGAATTACATTTGTGCCACTTCTGATGGGTTATCTGATTCTATTCTTTTAGAAAACTCTTCAAGTCTTAATAATTATAATAACTCCGATCATCCTTTTTCTAATTTAGAGATGAACTTTCCTTTTTTGAATAATATGGGCTCATCTCTTGAGATAGATGTGGAATCATTCAATTTTGAGGGCCCTATAGGAGAAGCTATAGAACCTGTTGAGTAGGTAGAACTTTCTATTAAACCATCTCATGAAGTCACCATAGTCAACCTTCATAGTGGCAAAGTTTTACCTCCTGGTATAACACCTCAACATAAGGGTAAGCAAGCCATTGGTACCAACGAGCAAGAAGCCCCTCTACAGTATGCTCCACCCATGGATATGCATATGGAGGAGCAGCCCAAAGTTGATTATAATGTCCTCGCTCACCTAAGATAGTTGCCAACTAAGTTAAGCATATATGATGCCCTTATCTTATCCAAAGAGATGAGGGAATCATTAATCAAGACCCTTCTTGATCTAGAGATATGCTTAGCTCAGCTGACCGCTGTTAGAGAGGAGGCACATTATTCAAGAGAAGCTCAGGTAGTCACATTCCTGAAGACCTTCTTGGGAGATATGGAGTACAATCCTACATCATAGTGGATATGAGCGATTAACTTTTCTAGGGTGTTGGTGATCAGGTGCATCGATGAACATTATGAGCCTAAAAACCCTTGCCTATTTGAGGATTGGCATCTCTGAACTCTGAGGAGATCAGATGATGTTGAGAGGATTTAACGAACTAAGTGTTGACCTCATTTTTAGAATGAGCTCTCAACCTCTCCATCTTAGACATAGGACTTCTCTTAGACACTAAGAGTTCCTTAGTCTTAAGACACTTCTAGTGATTAGGTGAACACTCAACCTAACCCTAAAGACTTAGAAAAGTTAGCCACTGGAATAGGTCATGCCTTAGGGGTGTTAGAAAAACTTGCCTACCCTATAGCTTGAACCAAATCCTCACTTCATTCCTTCAAGTCAAACTTCAAATCAAACCAAATTCTAACACAAATCAATTCCAACTTAAATTGATTTTCTCAAATCCAAATCAACTCCAAAATAAAATCAACTCCAAAGTCAAATAAACTCCAAGATCAAAACAAATTCAAACTCAAATTAATTCCAACTTAATTGATTTTCTCAAATCAAAATCACAAATTCAAACCAATTCCAAATCAAATCTCAAATCAATTCCAACTTAATTGACTTTCTCAAACCTTAAATCAATTCCAATGGATTTTCTCAAATCATGAATCAATTCCAAATGATTGAAACCAATGATTGAATTCCAAATTTAAAAATCCTTCTTAAGTCACTTTGATTCCATCTTGTGGACTTTTCCTAAATCACATTCAAATCAAATCAAATTCAAAAGATTTTCTTAACCCATTTATATTTTCATTTATGTTCGCAAATATAAATGAAATATAAATTCAAATATCCAAAACTAAATTTAAAACTCAATTCCAAATTCAACCAAAATTTAACCTAAGCCTTCCAAGTCAAATTCTTGAACTTGATAAAATCAAACTCAAATCAAGCCAAACCCTTGATTTTTCTTCATGATTCAATCAATCCTTCAATTATGAAACCAAATATAAACACAAAATTCAATCATCAAACCAAAACCAAATTCAAAACTCAAACCTAATCTAATCAAATTCCAACATAAACTCTTTCAAGTAAAATTCTTGAACTTAGCCAGATCAAACTCAAATCAAGCCAAAGCCTTGATTTTTCTTCATGATTCAATCAAACCTTCAATTAGAAAACCAAATATAAACACAAACTTCAATCACCAAACCAAAATTGAATTCAAAAATCAAGCCCATGTTCATCCTTTAAACTTGAAATTGTCAAATGAATCAAAATCCATTTGACTCCAAACCACTTGCAAATGGATTTATATTTCAATGATAAGTCCATATGTAAGTTCAACCAAACTAGAATCAAGCCTTGATCAAGTCAATTGACCCACTTAGGCTCACTTGACCAAAAGTGACCTAAAGTACCTTTTTGAGCCAAATTCTAATCCTACCCATATTGGATTGAACTAAGCCCGCCTAAGCCTCACATTGTGAGCAACAACCATCATAAGATGATCAATCACTCAAATTGGGTCGAACCAAGGCAAACCTAAGGGCTGACCAAGTCAATACTTAGCCAAAATGAAACCTAAACTAGCCAAAATCAACCATAGGCCTAATTGATTGAAACCATTCATCAAGACCAATTCATGATCAATGTTTGAACTTGACCAAGTCATCACTTGAGCCTAACCAAGCCCAATTGGCCACTTAACCCAAGTTGGCCCAAGTTGGCCTAAAAAACTCAAAATGTGTCAAATCTTGATCTAAGCCAAATTGATTGAAACCAATGGATCAAGTTCATTGTAAATCACTTGTTGAACTTGACCAAAGCCTCAATTGGCCAACTAGACCCAACCAAGCCTAATTGACCATGAACCCAACTTGACCTAAAAGGTCAAATCAGGTCAAAATCAAATCAAACCAAAATTGATTGAAACCAAAGCTACCAAAACATCTCAATGACCAATGAAACCTAAACCAACCCATGACCTAACCCAATTAGGTCAAATGGGTCAAATCAAATTGGTCAACTTGACCCATTCGACCTAAATGAAATCAAATGAACCAAAACCAAATATAAACCTAATTGAACCAAACCAATAATACTAAAACATTTCAAATGGTCATATGAACTTGACCCAACCCTTAGTTTGACCCAATTTGACCAATTGGTCAACTTGACCTAAGTTGACCCATTTTGACCTAAATGGGTCAACATGAGCCAAATGTTATCAAATCAACTCCAAATTCCTTGAAATTTGGACCAACATAATTTCAAACTATTCCAAATTTGCCTAAATTAAAACCAAAGATAAATGACTATTTTACCCCTAGGTCAAGGGGTAACCTATGGCCAATTCCACTTGGAATTTGGTCATATCCTTTTCATGGCCACTTGGCACCCTCTTAGTGGACCAAGTGGTCACTAATGAGTGTGGTGCACATGACCCAATGGGTTTGGGTCAGCCAATCCCAACCCAAGGCCAAAATCGACCACCCAATAGGAAATTCTCCACATGGAATCACTCATCCACTCAAATGAGCACATGGAAACTTCACCACTCCACTCCTCTGCCAAAATCAAACCATGTGGAGCTTAAAAGAGCCTAACCAATCCACTTGGAATTTGGTCAAATCCTTTTCATGGCCACTTGGCACCCTCTTAGTAGACCAAGTGGTCACTAATCTCATGCATGATTTGGTCAAAATAACCCAAGGCCAAAATCGACCACCCAATAGGAAATTATCCATATGGAATCACTCCTCCACTCAAATGAGCACATGGAAACTTCACCACTCCACTCCTTTGCCAAAATCGAACCATGTGGAGCTTAAAACATCCTAACCAACCCACTTATTGTGATCAATTTGATCGAAATAGAAGAGACAAGCTCGATGCATCTTCGGAGATATACTCTAATTTTCTCCATTCACTCACACTCATTGAGCCGAGAAATCCTTCTCCAAGTTCCTCCAAGTTTTCTCATGCTATTTTGAATTCTCCATTTTCAGATTTCTTCAAAGCCGAAATAGGGGAGCTCATTGGAAATTCCACTTTGCTTAATTCCTCCCTCAAGCACATTCAAGGCACCAAGTCGAGTTCATCCAAAGCTTTTTCAAGCTTCTAAGGCACGGGAAGAGGGAGCTAGACCAAAGCTACAAGAACTTAAAGAGGAGTTTGGAAAATAAGAAGATCCACTCCACCTCAAGCCTTCAAACCTTGAACAGGACTTTGTCTCCACTAGACGAAGCTACCTCAAAAGTTGGGAGCACCTGAGATAGCCTTTGACGAGGTATGGATCAAAACTGAGCTTCGAGTGAATTTTCTTTGATCTTTTGTGAAGAAAATTTGAATCCCATTGAATCTTGGCCATTAGATCTTCTTCTTCTTACTTCTTGATGGTGTGCGATCAATCCTAGTTCAATCGAGCTCAAGTGAGCTCAGATCAAGCCTTAAGAGATGGACGATCACCGTCTCCCGCAGGCGAGGGCAAGGATGAATCATGGACCATCCATCCTGCATGTTTTGGATGGATGGTCTTGATTAATCCATGTTAGATCTATGATTATTCCCTTTGATACCACGAACTTGATCCTGACCATTCGATCTTTGATTGGACAGTCCAAGGGAAAGTGCTTAGCCCCACCTGCTGATTATGTAGCCGATGTGATAACTTAAATAACCAATCCTGCCATGCCTCATGGAAAGCGTGCGCCACGTCAGTGGTCCACGTGACGCCGATGGGATTTATTATAATATCAGGGTTGTTTAATTATCCTTAATCACTAAAATATCAAAAAATGCATAACTAAACGTAAAAAAATCAGACAAATATGAATGAGGGCTCATTTTAAAGATAATTATAGGGGAAATAATATAAAATTAATTTTGATTGATTTTGAATAATGGGTTTTCCTTAATTTAGGTTTATTTAAAATATTAATAACCCTAATTACTCCCTAATGACTTCATTAATTAATTCCAAACTTCTTAGGCATGTTTTGGGAGATGACTTCTACCTCCCCTAATTTTCTTGGAATTTAATAATGGGTTAATTAGGGAAATCAATTAATGAATCCCTAATCACTCTCTTAATGTAATCAAGGATAATTAAACATGTGAATAGTGGCTTAATCATTTAATTAAGATAATTAAACATTATTTAAGGGATCAAGCAGTTTATGGAATAATTTTGGGATATTTTTCTTAAGCTATTCCCCAAACCCCTTCCTTCCTTAATACAAACCTAATTAAGGGTTAATCCACTAATACTCTTCTTAATTAACTTAATCTAATTTTCAAAATCAATTTGAACGTAATCAATCTTTTGGTGGGTAGATACTTAGGTGTTCAATAACCTAAGTAAGCTTAAGGAAATCAAATCCAACCTACATGTGTGGGAGGGGTTATGAAAGTACTTAATTAAACCCTTTAGCTCAATTAATAATCAATTATGAGCTAATTACATCGGGCCCTTTCTTTCTTAGGGTGCATTACTGATTTAAATTCAATGTGGTTGCATGTCATATGTTGGCTCACAATTATTTGAATAATTATGTTATGGAGGTGTAGGTAAGGGGTAATTAATGAACTTAATTTACACCTTAACCTAAACAAAACATAAAATCAATCTAATGGTTCTAAAAATTAAACTAAATTAACATTTACATGTGGGAGATGGATTAGGACCAGCAAACCTTCTCACATTTCCTAAATTCAAATCAAACTCAAAACAAAACTAAAAATTTCTTTAAACAATTTGATTCACTTTAAATGATCTCATTCCATAGGATTGTCTTTAGGAATTAATTAGGGTGAATGAATTTACATGTTTTTCATCACTTTATTTCTTTCCTAGCATGCTAAATATGTATGTCATATGAAAATCATGTATTCATGTCTTTTGAAAAATCAAATTAAAATGAAATGTTTCCTTTATGTCAAATTATATGTTTTGGCTAAAGTAAGAATATGAATGGCTATTATCACAACTAAATCCAATAATATTTTCAAAACTTATAAATTAAACATTACAAATGAAAGATATGCTACTTATAATTACTTATGAGCTTGCATGTGAGTATAATATAAGATGTGCATTATGTGACTTTCCTTCTCTTCTTTTTTAAGATAGTTTTGAATAGGATTTGCAAAGTGTATAGTTCATTTGAAAAGAACACAACACTTTCTTAAATCCATTCCTATTCATTCCTATGTTATCATTCAAGAGGGATATTCACACTTGCACATATAAATTGCATAACCAAAATCAAACAAACAAACATAAACTTTTTGGATGACACTTTTTCCATTCATTTCATTTTTTGTACATGCACATGTAATTAAGAAAAGTGGTATATTAGTCTGGACATCCCAGGTTGCGAGGCTTTAATTAGCCTCTAGTAGGTCTTGTATCTTACACTCCTAGTGTAGAAAATAATGATGCCATACTCACTTATGTCTTTCATACATGTAAATGTGCATTTGAATAATGGATAAAAAAATCTCTCTTTTCTACTTAACAAAAATATGCGTACATGAAACATTCCAAATTTCCTTAAGCAATATCTCTTAGCATTCATCATTAAGGTGTGCTACCATTCCTACTTGCATGTATAGATATGCTTAGGATTCATCCATGTGCATGTTACACATGTTGGAAAGAAATAAAGTGTTGTGTGTTTTGTGATAGTAATTCACTTTACTTAATCTTAAAATGCCTTTCTCTTTGAATAGGTTTTTTTTAGGGAAAATATAAACTTAGGATTAATTAAAACACATAATAAAACATTCACTAAAATAAAAAAATCATTAATGAATCTACTTTAGAAATTATTTAAGGTAGGGAGGAAAGAGAACTCCTCTTCTCTTTTCCTCTCTTTACAACACTTAGTAATTAATTGTAGGTTCATTCAAACTAAATCAAATCATGAAATAAAACTTAACCAAATTAACTAAACTACTTAAATGAAACCACCCTCTAAGTTGAACCCTTCATACTTAGAAAACTCTAACCTTAAAGCCTAGAAAAGACATGCCACACAAACCTTAAATGACACACACATTAGGCTAAGTCACCATTTCTAGTCCTATGTGAGGGTGATGCATGGTTTGATGCTTGCTCTTATTTTATGATGTGATGTTTTAGTTTAGATGTTAGGGTGTATGTGCATAGTCTGAATTATTAGATGATCTTAGTCTAACCATTGTCTTCTGTAGGGGATTGTGCTTAAGGGGCATTGTAATAAAAATATAACTACTTTTGCTGTGTAGGTTGCTTATACTCCTAAGAATAATCCAAAATATTCCAGGTGGACTTGGTTACCCATGTGTGGGGTGCTAAGTCTAATTTATTCATATACATGCTTGGCATCATTTGGTTTGTTTCGCTAATCTCTATTTTGTAGGTTTTAATTAGATTTACTTTTTCCCATTTTCATGTAATTTTGCAATTAGGATTTGGAATGATTGTTATGGGATTAGGATGAACATTAGTCATAATACTATGTCTTATGTACCATGTGAAGCCTTTGGAGCAACCAAATTTCAACCAATCAAAAGAAGAAAGAAGAAAGATGAAAGAAGAAAGAAGAAAGAAGAAAGAAAAAGAAAGAAAAGAAGAAAAGAAAAAAAATGAAGAAATGAAGAATGAAGACCCCATAACATGAATTCCTTCTTAATTGTAATTAATTCATTTGTAATCTGGGTTGTATAAGGGTAGAGCTTGGCTACCTAATTTATTTTTGGGTTTGTGTGATAGAGCCGACCACAAAAGGCCTCTTATTCTTTTGTGCTAGCTTTATAAATTATTTGGTGTTTATTTAGCTTTTGCATTAAGATGACATGTTTTCCTAGTTTCTTCCTTGCTTTGATGTATAGCTTGGATGATGATCAGGCTCTTAGGAAAATCAATTTTCTATCCAACTAATCAATTCAAATTAAAAATAAATAACTCATCACCTCACCTAAAGCCTAGGTTATAAAACAAGATAAAAGATTTAACAACCCCTTAGCTGGATGTTGTATATTTTTCAGATTATGCATAAAAAAACATCTTGTCTCACTCTTATTATGGAGGGCTTCCACCTTTTCCAGAGAACTTGTCTTGACCTTTGAGAGCCATGGCAGAAATACACCTCATTTTCTTGCTGATTTTGGCCCATAATCCAATTTCTCATGCATTAGGCATATGAATCCTAAAGCTTGTGTCAAATTGATTGTCCATAATGTAAATAAAACATAACAAAATTTGCATTAGATTTAAGTCATTAATCATACCCTACTTGATCTAGTCTCTTAGGGAGTGTGTTTAAGGACTTAGTCTCTTTCTAAATAAATAACAACCTAGCTATCTTACAAAAGCATATGACTTGCCTACATATAATTAAAATCATAGGATGAGTTAGTTGGCGGCCACCCCTAGGCGGTTGTAAGTCCAATAGTTGGGTGGTTTATCCTCTCTTGTGGAGGTAAACAAAATCCTCATTTTTGCCTTAGATTTAGGTCATTCCTTGGCCCTCGCCAAAGCTCCCTAGATTGAGGTTCAGAAGTTCCTACTTTCCTGTGCAAGCTATAAGCATAAATCCTCACCACTTAGGCATTTCCATGATCTTATGTTATAGAATTGTAAGCCCTAGATTTCTAATAAAAATTCAACTAAAATAAATAAATCCCCTCAATTTCAAAAATATAAAGTCGAACCATAGGATAGTTTGGGATGCTTACTAGGCTTCCTAGTATCATAATCATCCTCTACTTATCTTCCTTTAGTTTTGATAAGAACTCCCTTCTCTTGATCAATCCCACATGATCTTCTAAAAAAAATAAACTAATTGATTGATGGTCCTATCTTTAAAATCTTTGGAGACAACGCTCATTTTCCTTAATTGAGAGTGTTCTTGAGGAACCATATTCCTTAGGATGTAATTAACTATGAGGGCTTGCCTCCATAGGGAACTTAACAAACCCAATTTAAAATAAACCTTGCTTTACTTTTTCATTTAAAGTAGGGGAAGAATCTCTGGTATATTCTGAAGACCCATAGTCCATAGGAGTCCTTATTAAGGTGATTAGGTCCATTGTAGGATGGTGACTTCTATCTCTCGAGATAGTACATCATTCTTCAATGCAGTACCAGATCATCCTAATAAGAACATTTATGGATTTGCATGGTGTCCAACACAAGAAGTATTTTGTTTGAGAATATTTTTGGTTCTTCATTTATTTCTTTTGTCTTGCAGAAAGATTAGATGAAGAAATCAAAATTTTCACTACAAATTTTTTTGGTGACACCACTGGGGACTGTTCCTCTCTCCATCTTTGGTAAATGATTATTGTTTCCAAGTATCAATAGTGGGTTTGTATTTTATATGAATCCAAGACTATCTTTCTTTTTCATTGGCACTTAGTTTATTTCATCCTTAAGTTAAACTAGCCAACATCTTTTGGTTTTAGGACCTCACTCCGTGTGAGTCTTAAAACCCCTATTGGGTATCCCAATAGGTGAAAATACAAATTTCTTAAAAAAAGAAATAATTGAAGACTTCCTTCTTACCATTTTTATGGTAAGGAAAGGTTCATTCCAAAAATAAATAAAAATAAATCCTTTACAAAAATATCAATTTTCAAAAAGCACTTTTCAAAATGCACATAATAAAATGTTTGAACAAAAATTTTCATAAATCACCCTCATCTAAAAATCTTCATGATTATTGTTTGTAGGATCATTTCTAAATAAAATCCAAAATCATATTTTCAAAAAGCACAAATGAACATCTTCATTCAATTTATTGGATAAAGATTTCATTTTCAAAACAAAATGAACAATCATCTTTTCCAAAAAGAAAATCAACAATCATCTTTCCAAAAATAAAATCCAAAATCATATTTGCAAAAAGCACAAATGAACATCTTCATTCAATTTATTAGATGAAGATTTCATTTTTAAAACAAAAATGAACAATCATCTTTTCCAAAAATAAAACCAGCAAATCGCTTTCCTAAAATAAAACAAACAATCATATTTTAAAAAGCACAAATGAACATCTTCATTCAATTTTTTGAATGAAGATTTCATTTTAAAAATAAAAGTAACAATCATATTTTCCAAAAAGCACAAATGAACATCTTCATTCAATTTATTGAATGGAGATTTCATTTCAAGAAAATAAAAGCAACAATCATATTTTACAAAAGCACAAATGAACATCTTTATTGAATGAATATTTCATTTTCCAAATAAAATCAACAATCACATTTTCAAAAATAAAATCAACAAATACATTTTCATAAAATAAAATTAACAAACATCTTTTCAAAAATAGAAATTAGTAATCATCTTTTCAAATTTGAAACAACATTTTGATCTTTCATTTAGCATACCCAAATTTGCTAAATGAAGATCCTCTTTTTCAAAAATCAAAACCAAAAATCATCAAAAACAAAACACACTTGGGATTTTCTTAGCATACCTAAATTTGCTAAGAATCCTCTTTTCAATAATCATCAAAACAAAACACATTTGGATTTCTTTAGCATACCTAAATTTGCTAAGAATCCTCTTTTCAAAAAAATAAAATCATCAAAACAAAACACACATGGATCCTTTATATAGCTTACCTAAATTTGCAAAGTAAAGAATCCCCTTTTCATCAAAATCATCAAAACATATTTGGATTTCTTTTATTTAGCATAGCTAAATTTGCTAAGTAAAGAATTCCCTTTTTCAAAAAACATAAAAAAAACATTTAGATCACTTTAGCATACCAAACTTTGCAAAGAATTCAAAAATCAACAAAAATAAAGCACATTTAGATTTCCTTAACATACCTAAATTTGCTAAGAATCCTCTTTTCAAAAATCATCAAAAACAAAACACATTTGGATTCCCTTAGCATACCTAAATTTGTTAAGAATCCTCTTTTCAAAAATCATCAAAAACAAATCATATTTAGATTTCCTTAACTTAAATTTGCTAAGAATCCTATTTTCAAAAATCATCCAAAAACAAAACACATTTGGATTTCTTTTATTTAGCATACCTAAATTTGCTAAGTAAAGAATTCTCTTTTCAAAAATCACAAAAAGAACAAAAATATTTGGATTCTTCATTTAGCATACCCAAATTTGCTAAGTGAAGATTCCATTCTCAAATTCACACATGATTCACAAAATAAGTAAACAAAATAAGAAAATTGTTTTCAAACACCTCACTTAGCATACCCAAATTTGCTAAGTGAGTAAATTCCAAAATCACAAATCAAAAACAAAATCAATTGACCCTTTACTTTAACGTACCCAAATTTGTTAAATAAAGGGTCCTCAAACTGAAAAATCAAATTCAAATATGAACCTATGGAAGCATCAATCTCTCCAAAAATCTTTGAACCCATTTTAAATATACATAAATTTATTGAAAATGGATTCTACATTCAAAAATCCCCTTTCCAATCAATTTAAAAATCTCTCTTCTAAATTCATTTGAGCCCCACTTAACACTTTCAAGTTGTTGAGTGTGGGTTCAAATTCTAAATAAAAATTCAAAAATCAACAAAGTAAATCTGATTCAAACTTGTTTTTCAACATTGCAGACTTTCAGTTAGTTTTTAGTCAGTTTCAGTTCTGTCAGTTCAGTTCAATGGCAGCATAGAAGTATGCATTTACATTTCCTTTCGGGATGGACTTGCCTTGGATCGGGCCAACCTCCCATAGTCTGACTTCACCCACCTCATCCACTTTGGCCGAGGCTTTGAGGGGGCTAGTATCACATGTGAGGGGACCACCCTCACGATAATCAACAAGAGCGTGGTGACCGGGCAGAAGCTGATCATCCAGGTTGAGTTACCATCAGAGATCCCCTCACTGAAGAGGAAGGCTATGGTAGTTCCCACAGTAGTAGTTACAATGCTAGTGCGCCTAGTTGTTCCTCTTGCTGCCCTAGTACGGGCTAGCACCCACTCATTGACTCCCTCCATGGGGAAGGCTCCCCTGATTCCAAGGATGGTCTCCATTGCCTTTGAGATTGGGTCTAGTTCCCATACTACTCGTCCTGCCAGGACTCAATGCCAAAATAAGAACCACATGATCGAGCGGTATCATACCCGCATAGCTAGGGAGTTAGAGGCAGTTTCCCAGGCTGCAGTAGATGAGTTACCTAGGATGGTTTCCCGCTAATCATAGAAAATAAGTTCCACCCTCTCTCTAGGTCTAATAGAGAACATGTTAGGAGGATTTCAGTTTCACCTCCACCCGGCCAGTTTGGGCTCTATTGGTGAGAGGAGGAGGTCGACCTCATCAGTTCTATGCGAGTAGGTGAGCTTCTGGATGATCGAGTCAGGGGATTAGTTTAATTTACGTTCAGTCATCCCCCATGTGGGACGGAAAGATCGGGGCATGAGAGGGGAGGCCCATACATTGATCGATTACTAGGAGTGTGAGGGACAATAGGTAGTCAACAGGCTCAGCCCTTATCGATTTTCTTGATCGACACACTACCCGTACTGATCATACCGATAGCATCTTACTGACGGACACTAGCCACCATAGGAGAGGAGCTCCTATTCATAAAGAGTCGGTGGTACCTCCACCACACTTCTCTACTCCACGCCCACCATCTCTGGTACATGTTCCATCATCCACTATTCTAGCAAAGGCCATGAAGGCGCATCCAAGGAGAAGAGAGCCCCACTGATGATCCAGCTATGGTCAAGAGATTCCATTCCATTTACACCGCCGACTGTGGCGAGGCCGAGCTCTCCTGCTCGACCTTCTGTCCTAGTTATGGTGAAGAAGGAATGGTGACCTCAGAGTATAGTAGTCATTCCATCACCACCACCACCGCAGTAGTGTATGGAGATAGCAGCAGAGGGAAGAGGAGACAGTTTAGTCTCCCCCATGGCCATAGATCCTCCTAGGAGTATCACTCCATCCAGATCTAGCAGCAGTCAAGACCATCTATCCTTTAGTGAGCGTAGTCCTCACAAGATCAGTTCACCATCAGCTGTAGAGGTTAGATGTTTATCTATTCATGATAGTGATCCTACTATCGGCCAGCCTCGATCTTTTGTACCCGTTTAGTTGGACAAATCCCTAGATGACATTGTAGCTCAGTATTTAGTGGAAAAGTAGGAGATCTCAAGATACGCCTGGTTTGATTAAGAGGATGAGAAGGTCAGTTTTGATTCTAATGAAGATGATATGTTGGAGGATTCAGCGAGGGTACACATGGTAGACACTAAGGATTCCCTCCTTCGCGATCAATAAACTTTTGGAAGGTGTTATGACCGAACAGGAAGACATAACCTACTCGACCCAACACCTCCTTCAGTAATTAAAGTAAAAGCATGAACAAATAGATAGGATGGAAAAGAAACTTGAAGACTTGCTAGCAGCAATTTTGACACTTTAGAGCCAAGCCCCGCAGTGCATCCTACTATAGTAGAGACTAGTCAGCCAGAGTTGTTGCATGTCTTGGATCCAGCCAAGACTTTACCTCCAGTAGAGCAGGGTAACACTAGCTTGTATAGGAATGTAGTGGATAGTACCTCCATACAGAAAAAGGACATTAAAACCATGGTTAAGCAACAAGTGAAAGAAGCATTGGCTCAAGCCTGAGGAGGATTATCAGTTCCAAAGGGTGAACCTTACCCAAAGGAATTCAATGTCATCAATATCCTAAGGTTTTGTGCCACCTTCTTTCAAGATCTTTGATGGCAGCATGAACCCAAGGCAGCATATTGCATATTTCAGAGCTAGCTGTTGCAATGCTGGTGGCAGTGATGCTTTTCTCTTCAGACTTTTTGTCAATAGCTTAGCAAGCATAGCCTTAGATTGGTACGCTGAACTTCCCAATAGTTTAGTGAATACTTTTGTTGAGTTGGAGCAACTCTTCATTAAGAGATTTGCTGTCAGTAAAGGGTGAATGTAGGCAATCTCGTTATGACTCAACAACACCCTGGTGACTCCCTCATTGATTATATTCTTAGATGACACAATTTGAATATGAAATGAGAACCACAGCTGTCTGAATAACGTGCCATTAAAATTCTGTTGAAGAATATTCATGGTCTGATCGCCTTCATGCTCAAAGGTTTTACCATCAAGACATTTAAGAAACTAATCAATAAGGACAAGCCAAATAGTTGCCTTTTCTGGATCAATCAACAAAGCCAAGGACATAGAAAGCTAATGAGAAGAAGCCAGGGGTAGTGATAGTAGTAGACAAGGGGAAGCCACCGGCCAAAGAGCAGTATGAGAGTCCTCGTGCTCCATAGCCATCACTTCCACCTCCTCTACCACCACCAAGGCCATCCTACCGGCCACCATAGTAGCCTCCACAGCTCTCAGCACCTCCTCCTCAACCATATCTACAATAACAGTGGTACATATGCCCGTCGCCAAGAAGCTACAGTCCACCTACTCTTATAGATAAACTAAACAAACCATATTCATTTAAGAGGAAGGTAATCGAGAAATTCTTTAAGAATCTATTAAAGAAGCTTGGTTTTCAGCTACCTGAGCCTAGAAGGCCAGAGGAAGTGGGCAAAAGCAATGATCCTAACTTTTACCCCTACCACCACATGCTAGGTCATATTTTGGAGGATTGCTTTACGTTAAAGGACTGGCTTGAGCATAGCTTCAAGACAGGCGCCATAATTATCCTGAAGGAATACTTTGTGGAACAATCATCTAGTTCCATTAGGGTAATCCTTGGGGATACCTGTGATCCTTCCAAAACTAAAGAAGGTTGGGATATCTCCTTATCTCGAACCTCTAAGAAGATTATGTACAAAATCAAGAAACTTTCCTTGCAAGTGCTTAAGGCAGCTCGAACCTCTAACATCAAGGAAGGTTTGCAAGTTGTCTAGGACAACTTAGGGAAAGTGGGAGCTCAACAGCAGTAGAAGCAACAACAGCCTATGCCAACCCTGGATAGCCAAGTAGCGCAACCACTAACCGAGCCCAGCGTCAAGTCCACCATTGTAGCTACTACATCAGCCAACACCTCTACTTTTGCTAGCTCTTCCTATAGTAGACATCTTGTATCGGTGGATGAGGGCATCAAATCCCTCACCCCTCTTAGTTTACTAGATTTCTAGTATGTACCTCCTTCAAAACCCAAAAAATCTAGGAATAAAGCTAATTTGAATTACATCTATATCACTTCTAATGGGTTGTGTAATTCTACTCTCTCTAAGAACTCTCCAAGTTTGAATAACAATTATAAGAACTTCAATCTTTCTCTTTCTGATTCAGAGTTAGACTTTCCTTCTCTGAATACTATAGGTTCACCTCTTGAGGTAAACTTGGAATCATCTGATTCTGAGGGTCCCATAGTAGAAGCTGTAGGTGAGCCTGATGAGCAAGTAGAATCTTCCACTAACCTGCCATAAGAGATCACTTAAGTCAACCTCTGTAGTGGTAAGGTTCTACCTCCTAGGGTAGCACCACAAGATAAGGGGAAACAAGTCAGTGGTTCAGATGATGGAGAAGCCCCTCCATAGGATGCTCCACTCTTGGATATACTTGTGGGGGATCAACCTAGGGTGGATTATAATGTTCTCTCTCACTTGAGAAAGTTGCCATCTAAGTTAAGCATATATGATGCCCTTATCTTATCCAAAGAGATGACATAATCATTAATCAAGGATCTTCTTGATCCAGAGATATGCTTAGCTCAACTGATAACTATTGGAGAGGAGGCACATTATTCTAGAGAAGCCCAAGGAGTCACTTTCATAGATGAAGACCTTCTTCTAGGGGACATGGAGCACAACTGTCCACTCTACATTACAATGGACATGGGGAGATTTAGACTTTCCAATGTTCTTATCAATCTAGGTGCATCGGTGAACAATATGAGTCTAAAGACCCTTGCCTATTTTAGGATCGACATCTCCACACTTCGAGGAGATCGAGTGATGTTGAGAGGATTCAATGAACAAGGCGAGAGGGCTTTAGGTTTTATAGTGTTACCTTTGGAGATAGGTGACTGAAAGGCTGAAGCCAAGTTCTATACTATTAATTCAAATACTTTGTTCACCGCTTTACTCAATAGGCCTTGGATACATCAGAACAAGATAATTCCATCTTCCCTCGATCAGTGCATCAAGTTCAGGAAGGATGGGATTTAATACTATATCAAAGGTGATGAAAAGCCACTTTTAGTCAGAAAGGTTGAGATATATGAAGATGCGACCTATTATCTTCCTCAAAACACCTTTTCTCATAAACTTGGTCAAAATTCAAATTCAAAAGAAAAAGAAAAAGAAAAAGAAGAAAAAGAAAAAGAGAAAGAAAAAGAAAAGAAAAATGAAAGTTCAAGTGAATAAGGAAAGGATATTGAGGAAGAAGTAGAGCCGCATATCACATTCCACCCACAGTTCATTCCATCATATGGATATGCAGGTAGGATGACTAGACCTCCACCGAGTAGAGGTAGAGATAGACATAGAAATAATCCTAGAGGTAGAAGACCCTTTAGATGGCCACCAGCCAACAGGGGTTATGTTCTAGTTCACAGGAGTACCCCTACTATTCACATAGACTTGGAATCCAGCTAGGAGGACGAGTCTAATGTGATTAGCATACCAGCCAACCTCTCTCAGTGGGTTTCATTGAAGGTGATACTTGAGTCGGATAGTGACGAAGACCAGGCAAGTCCAGAAACTAATGTAGGACTTGAGGATAAATCAAATAAAGAATTAATTGAATTTCCTTTTGAATGGTACTTGCCTTATGTTCTTAATCTTACAAAGAAGGGTTTGATTCCTTATACATGGTATAAGCACAGGTCAGAGTACTATGAAAAGCTGTGGAATATCAAAGGCAGGGATACACAATCAAGATTAGGACTAGGATTCAGTATAGTGGGTCCAGTCGATGATGATGATGATTCTTGGTTATCATAATCATCATCTCGATATATTCTTTTCTTTTCCACACTAGCTCTTATGAAGATGTCTGTTTAGAAACTTCAAATGATCCAGATGATCTCCAAATCAAAGATGCACTACTAGAATTTAAAGATGATATCTATTCAACAATTGACAAGCTTAAAGAAATCAACCTCAGGACGAAAGAAAATCTACGCCCAACATACATCAGTTCGTTGATGAATGAAGAAGAATCAATGACTTAGTTAGGCTATTGATTGAGTTTAATGATTTCTTTGCATGGAGCTATGAAGAGATGCCGGATTATCTCTTGATGTAGTAGTCCACAAACTAGCAATAGACCCTAATGCCAACCCTATCAAGGAAGCTCCTAAATGCATGCGATTAGAAATTGAACAATAGGTCATTTATGAAGCCAAGAAGTTGATCGATGCTGGTTTCATCAGGGAAGAAAAATACCCTACCTGATTATCCAGTGTCATACCAGTTAAAAAGAAGAATGGCCAAATTCGTATATGCATCGATTTCAGGGACTTAAATAAGGCATGTCTTAAGGATGAGTTTCCTCTTCCTATACCATAATTAATGGTGGACATCGCCTCATCTCATGCTATTTTCTCCTTTAAAAATGGATCATCTGGCTATAACCAAATCAAGATGGCCCCCAAGGATGAAAGAAATATTGCTTTTAGCCCCAATCAGAATCTATTGTTATAAGATCATTCCTTTCTCCCTTAGAAATGCTAGTGCTACATACCAACAGGCCATTGCTTAGATCTTCAATTAGCTCATTCATCATCAGGTTGAGTGCTATGTTGATCTAGTAGTCAAGAACAAAGAAAAGGAAGACCATCTCTTTGACTTGAGAGTAGTTTTTGAATAGTTATGATAATTTAACCTCAAATTGAATCCCCTAAAGTGTCCATTCATAGTAGCTTCAGGGAAGTTCCTTATGTTTATTGTCAGACACTAGGGAATAGTAATAGATCTAGAAAAGATCAAAGCTATCTTAGAAATGCCACCTCCCAATAGTTTAATTCAACTCAGATCTTTCCAAGGACGGTTGGTGTATCTAAGATGCTTTATCTCCAACCTATCAGGGAGATGCAAGCTAATTTTAGCACTTATCAAAAAGGATGGCAAGTTCAAGCGGGATGACAAGTGTCAGCATGCCTTTAAAGATATCAAGCAGTATTTGGTGAGTCGCCGACCTTATCTGGCACCACTCATCCTCTACCTTCTTTGCATTGGACAACTCCCTTGGTGCTTTGTTGGTCCAAGCCAACGATAAAGGGAAGGAGAGTGCTCTCTATTACTTAAGCCATCGTCTGATTCTTGCTGAAGTGAACTACTCACCTATTGAGAAGCATTGCCTAGCTTTAATCTTTGCATCCCAAAAGCTACAACACTATATGCTTTCTCATAAGGTGAACTTGATTTTCAGAACTAATCTATTGTAGTGTGTCATGACATGACCAACACTATTTGGACGTTTGACACATTGGTCCATTATTCTCTCACAGTTTGATCACACATTCGTACACCTTCGTACGGTAAAAGGACAAGAACTAACAGATTTCTTAGCAGCACACTCACTTTCTATTGATTCCTTGTTTAGTGACGATCTCCATGATGAAAAAATCATGAACTTAGGGCAGGTTGACAACCGCTGATGGGAGATGTATTTTGATGGTGTGGTTTCCTTTCATAAAGGAGAAGCACCATGATTTACTCTTGCAGGGAAGGCAAGAGTAGGAATAGTTCTCTTAACTCCAGACCGTGATGTGATAAGATTCTCATACTATCTCTCTAATCCCTGCACCAACAATGAAGCCGAGTATGAGGCTTTGATTGTCTGGAGTTAGCCATTACAGTGTGTGTCAAGAGCATCAACATCTACAAGGATTCTTAGTTGGTCATCAACCAGATTATCGAGTCCTATAAAGTTCTAAAACCCAAGCTTCATCATTACCATGATTACACCATGAAGTTGTTGGCCCAAATCCCTGAAGTTAACATCTACAAGGTTCCCTGAGCAGAGAACGCAGTAGCATATGCTTTGGCCAAACTTGCTCAAAAAATTGGCATGTCTAAAAGATGAGTCTATTCAAATAAGGGTTCAAACTAGACAAGTCCTATCCCTTATTGATGATGAACTCATCGAGAAACTTTCTCTTGAAGGGGATATTATCATTTCCAATTAGGACAAGGAGCTAGATTGGAGGCAACTATTCATAGATTACTTGAACACTGACAAACTACCTCAAGAGAAGTCATAAGCCCATCAAATGAAACAGAGAGCTCTCTCTTATGCTCTCGTGGATGGCACCTTGTACCGACGGTCCTTTGATCAAATGTGGTTACACTGTTTGGACAAACATGAAGTATGTAGGATCATGATCGAGGTACACTCAGGTCTATGCAGTGCACATCAATCCGATCTAAAGATGAAAACAAAGATCAAGAGACTATCTACATGGATGTATCTAGAACATGCCATCAGTGCCAGGTACATAGTGTGGTCCTACATCAACCACCCAACATTTTATATCCTACATTGGCCTCATGGCCATTTGAGTGTTGGGGAATCGACCTTATGGGTCCTATTGATCCTTTCTCTTCCAAGGGTCATCGGTTCATTCTAGCTGCCACTTACTACTTTTCCAAGTGGGTAGAGGCAATCCCACTCAGTGAGGTCATAGCTCAGCATGTGCTTCCATTTTTCAGGAACCATATCATATATAGGTTCAGGGTGCCTTGACGAATTATATCCGATAATGGTACTGCATTCAAAAGCACCAAGATCAATAGCTTCGCCAGAAGACACAATATAGATTGGAGATACTCCACCATCTACTACCCTAGAGCAAATGGCCTAGTAGAAGCATTCAACAAAACTCTCATCTAGATACTGAAGAAGATGCCTGACGATAATAAATGACAGTGGCATGAGCAATTAGTTGAAGCCTTGTGGGCCTATCGCACCACATACATAACTCCAACTCAATCTACCCTGTTCTCCTTAGTGTATGGGTCCAAGCTATTCTTCCTTTAGAAGTCTAACTCCCATCACTAAGGATAGCATTGGGTAGCAAGATCACTACAGAATAGAATGCAAAGTTGCGATTAGAAGAGCTCGAAGGTTTGGAGGAGAGACGCCTACGGGCGTGCTAGAACCTCAAGTTGTACAAAGCTAAAATGATTCAAGCTCACAACAAGCTGGTCCACCCCTGGGCTTTTCAAGTAGGAGAACTTGTATTAGTCCTAAGGAGACCAATTGTTGCCCATCGAAAGATGGGAGGCAAGTTTGAACCCACTTGGGAAGACCCTTTTGTCATAGAGAAGGCCTACCAAAGAGGATCTTATCAACTCATTGATTGTAAAGGGGAACACTTGCTTCCAATTAATGGGCTCTATTTGAAGAAATATTACCCATAAAACATGTTTGAAAATTAATCATCAACAAAAGAACAAAAATTCATTCCAATTCATCAAAATCTTTTCTTCTTTCAAAGCGTTGTTTGCATGTCTTGTGAATCCACCATGATGTGTTTAGGATAGGTGTAAGAGAACCCAAGAGGTATCATATCCCTCTTTCACAACATGAACATAATAAAATAGAATTAATAGTGCTACTAGAATAGGTGTGAGAGAACCTAAGAGGCATCCTATTTCAATTAGCATAACTATTTTAGGTGTAAGAGAACCCAAGCGACATCCTTTCTTGGTGTGAATCCCGGTTGCCATTTGTGGCACCATTTCATCAAATTCCCCAATCGTGTTTAGGGTAGGTGTGAGATAACCCAAGCGACATCCTATTCCCTTTAGCATAAGCACAAGAACAAACATAAATATTTTATCTCGGGCCATTTTGATGTGGCAACAAGCTCCCTGTGAAACTCACTCATTAGCTGTTCTAGGTCAGGATGAAATACTACCTCACTAGTCTGTCACCCCAATGGTCACTTGTCAGGAGGATGTGAGTCCCTGCGCTTTCCTCCTGACTTGATCATTGCAAACCAATGAGCACCTTGTTAGTTTGATATACTTTACTGCCCAGCCAGTAAGCTTCCTCATGTTGATTTTGTTTAAAAAGCTATGGATTCCTTCTACACCTTGAGTTAGGAGTAGACCATTTTTGTTAGTGCTTGTGATCTTTTAGTATTGTTGATCATTTCGGTCAACACCAATACATGTGGTGTTCCTTTTCAGTCACACCACACCTATTGGGTGCCCTTTCTTGACCTCATTTTTAGGATGAGCTCTCAACCCCTCCATCTTAGACATATGACTTCTCTTATACTTTAAGAGTTCCTTAGTCTTAAGACACTTCGAGTGATTAGGTGAACACTCAACCTAGCCTTAGATACTTAGAAGAGTTAGCCACAAGAATAGGTCATGCCTTAGGGGTGTTAGAAAAATTTGCCTACCCTATAGCTTGAACCAAATTCCTCACTTCCTCCCTTCAAGTCAAACTCAAATCAATTCCAACTTCATTGATTAACTCCAAATTCATATCAACTCTGACTCTAACTCAAACCATGAACCAATTTAATGGATTTTCTCAAATCATGAATCAATTCCAAATAATTGAAACTTATGATTGAAGCCCATGATTGGATTCCAAACTCCAAAATATTTCATAAGTCCTTTGACTCCCTCTCATGGACTTAGCTCAACTCAAATCTAAATCAATTCAAATTCAAGAAATTTTTTCACAACCCATTTATATTCTCATTTATATTCACATATATAAATGAAATATAAATTCAAATCAATCAAACCAAATTCAAAATTCAAATCCAAATAAAAAATCTTTCCTAAGTCACTTTGATTCTATCTTATGGACTTAGCCAAAATCAAATCTAAATCAATTCAAATTCAAGGAATTTTCTCATAACCCATTTATATTCTCATTTATATTCACAAATATAAATAAAATATAAATTCAAATATCCAAAAATAAATTCAAAACTCAAACTCAAATTCAACCAAAATCCAACCTAAGCCCTTCAAGTCAAAATATTGAACTTAGCCAAATCAAATTCAAATCAAGTTAAACCCTTGACTTTTTTTTTTTCATGATTCAATCAATCCTACAATCTTGAATCCAAATATAAACATATACTTTAAATATCAAACCAAGAATCAATCCAAAACTCAAACTCAAATTCAACCAAATTTCAACCTAAGCCTTTCAAATCAAATTCTTGAACTTATCCAAATCAAATTCAAATCAAGCCAAACCCTTGATTTTTCTTATCAATTCAATCAATCCTTCAATCATGAATCTAAATATAAATACAAACTTCAATCATCAAACCAAAACTAAATTCAAAAATCAAACCCAAGTCAAACTCATGTTCACCCTTTGAACTTGAAATTGTCAAGTGGATCAAAACCCATTTGACTTCAAACTACTTGCAAATGGATTTATATTTCAATCATAAGTCCATATGTAAGTTCAATCAAACTCAAATCAGGCTTTGACCAAGTCATTTGACCCACTTAGGCTCACTTGACCTAAAGTGATCTAAAGTACCCTTATGAGCCAAATTCTAATCCTAACTTAATTGGATTGAACTAAGCTCACCTAAGCCTCACATTGTGAACAACAATCATCATGAGATGATCAATCACTCAAATTGGGTCAAACCAAGTCAAACCTAAAGGTTGACCAAGTCAACACTTAGCCAAAATGAAATCTAAAATAGTCAAAATCCACCATAGGCCAAATTGATTGAAACCATGGATCAAAACACATTCATGACCAATGCTTGAACTTGACCAAGTCATCATTTGAGCCTAACCTAGCCCAATTGGCCACTTGACCCAAGTTGACCCAACTTGACCTAAAAAGTCAAAATGTGTCAAAACTTGATCTAAGCCAAATTGAAAGAAACCAATGGGTCAAATTCATTCTTAAATGATTGTTGAACTTGACTTAAGCCCTAATTGACCAACTAGACCTAACCTAGCCCAATTGACCTTGAACCCAACCTGACCTAAAGGGTCAAATTGAGCCAAATCCAAATATAAATCAAATTGATTGTAAACAAGGATACCAATCTATTTCAAATAATCAACCAAACATAAACCATCCCATGACCTAACCAAAAATAGGTCAAATGGGTCAAATTGGTCAAGTTGACCAATTTGATCAAATGAAATCAAACGAACCAAATCCAAATATAAATCAAATTGAACCAAACCAATGATGCCAAAATATTTCAAATGGTCATACAAACTTGACCCAACCCTTGGTTTGACCCAATTTGACCAATTGGTCAACTTGACCCAAGTTGACCCATTTTGACCTAAATGGGTCAACATGAGCCAAATCATATCAAACCAACTCCAAATTCAATGAAACTTGGCCAAACCCATTTTTCAATCATACCAAACATATTAAAATAAAAATCAAGATCAAATGAACATTTTACCCCTTGGCCATAGGGTAACCTAAAATCAAAACCACTTGGAATTTGGTCAATTCCTTTTCATGGACACTTGGCATCCTCTTAGTGGATCAAATGGTCACTAATGGACATGGTGCACATGACCCATTGGGTTTGGGTTAGCCAAACCCAACCCAAGGTCAAAATCGACCACCCCCATGGAAATGAGCAAATGGGAATCCCTCCTCCACTTGAATTAAGCACATGGGGCCTTCACTACTACACTCCTCATGCCAAATCGACCCATGTGCTTATTCTAATAGCCTTTACAACCCATTGCATAAGGTCAATTTGATCAAAATGGATGGACGAAGCTCGACCGTCCGATTCCTCTTGGGAGAGATATACTCCCCCTAATTTCACTTGAATTTCATTCTCCCCTATTCGATTGAAGCATAGGAACTCAAAGGAAGTGATTCAAATCTCTCCCAAGGTTTCCTAAGAATCTTCCATTTTTCCATTTCTCAATTTTCTTAGATTGAAATAAGGGAGCTCAAGTGAAAATCCATCTCACTCAATACTCCAAACCAACCCAATTCCTCCTTCAAGCACCCTCAGAGGGCTTAGTCGAACTCATCCCAAGCTTCTTCCAAGCTCCAAAGGAAAGGGAGGTGGGACTTTGATCAAGGCCATGAGCATTTGATGGTGAACTTGGTCCATAGAAAGATCCATTCAATCTCAACACCTTAAACCTTCAACAAGGCTTCATCTCCACTAGACGAAGCTACTTTAAGGGATTCAAGCACCGGTGATAGCCTCCGGTGAGGTATGCCATTAAACCGAGCATTGTTTCATTTTTTTCTTGGTCCTTTATGAAGGAAAGTTTCACCCCAAGCAAAGTCAGCCGTTGAATGTGTTCCCCTTTACTCTTAGATGGTGCGGGTTGAATTTGGTTTCAATATGACCTCAATCAAGCTCGAATCTTCTCCTAGAAGATGGACGATGGCCATCTCCCGCATGGAAGATTAGGGATGGATCATGGGCCATCCATCCATGCATTTTGGATGGATGGCCATGATCAAGACGTGAATGATATTTGATTTAATCTTTTAATACCGTGAGCTTAATCTCAACCATCTGATCTTGATCGGATGGATGGGGAGAAAGAGCGTAGCATCGCCGCTTGTGTGGTGCTATGATGTGATAACTTAAATAGCCTTCCCCGTCGTGCCACATGGAAAGCACGTGCCGCTTCAGCCTCCACGTGGTGCCGACAGGATTAGCTATTTTAATTAGGGACTTATTTAGTTATCCTTAATCATTGAATCTTCATAATTGCATAACTAATTCTAGAAAAATCCTAAAAATATAAGGTAAAAAGAACTAGAAAGATAATTCAAAGGAGAATATTCTAAAATTAATTTCACTACATTTTGAATAGGATATTTTCCTTAATTAGGGTTTTAATGAAAACTTAATAACCCTAATTACTCCATAATTGTCCCAATCATTAATCTCAAACTTCTCATGTTCATTTAGGGGGATTACTTCTGCCTCTCTAATTTTCTTGGGATTTATTGATGGGTTAATTAAGGGGATCAATTATTGAATCCTTAATTATCCTCTTAATGTAATTAAGCCTAATCAAGTGTGTGAATAGTGGTTTGATCCCTTGATTGAGTTAATTAAGTTTTATTTGAGTGATCAAGAGGTTTAGGGAATAATTTTGGCATATTTTTCCTAAGCTATTCCTTAAATCCCCTTTTTTTCTTCCTTAATTTAAATTCAACTATGGGCTAATCCACTAATTACTTACTTAATTAACTTGATAAAATTTTCAAAACATTCCACAACTTAGTCAATCCATCTTCGATAGATGCTTAGGTGTTTAATAACCTAAGTGGCTTATGGAAATCAAAACCTAATCCACATGTGTGAGAAGGGTTATGAAAGTACACCCTAACTATGCTAAATTAATCATTAATTGTGAGCCAAATGCATTAGGCCCTTTTCTTCCTAGGTGCATTGATGATTTAAATTTCTTGTATGGTTTTATGTCATATCATTGGCTCATAATTATTTGGTTAACTATGCTAAGGTGGTATAGGTAAGGGGTAATTAATACACTTAATGTACACCCTAACCTAAGTAAAATATAAAATTGACCTAATCACCTAAAAATTAAACAAAAATAACATACACATGTGGAAATGGGTTAGGACCAACAAACTCATCTCACATTTCTCAAGTTGAATTCAAACTCAAACAAAATTCAAACTCTCTTTAAAACAAATTTGATTTGCATTAAATAATTCTATTCCATAGGATTGTCTTCAGGAATTAATTAGGGTGAATGAATTTACATTACTTTCATCACTTTATTTCTTTCCTAGCATGCTAAATGTGTATGTCATATAAAAATCATGCATTCATTCCTTTTAAAAATCAAAATTAAAATGAAATGTTTTATTTATATCAAGTTGCATGTTTTGGCCAATGTAAGAATATGAATGGCTATTATCACTATTAAATTTAAAATTATTTTTAAAATTTATAAATCAAACATCAAAACTAAAAAGGTATGCTACTTATAATTATTTATAAGCTTGCATGTGAGAAATATAAAGATATTTATTATGTGGCTTTGATTCTTCCTCTCTTTCTTAACATAGAATTGTATCAGATTGGCAAAGTGTATAGTCCATTTGAAAAGGACATAACACTTGCTCAAATCCTTTCCTATACACCCCTATGTCATGACTAAAAGGAATTTCACATCACACATATAAATTAAACAACCAAACCAAAAATCAAATAAATGTAAACTTTGCATCTTTCTTTTTCATTTATTTTATGCATATGTATTTAAGGAAAGTGGTATATTAGTCTGAAAACCCCTGGGTTATTTTAAGTAGCCCTAAGTAGGTCTTATATCTTACACCCCGGTGTTAATAATGGCATCAGACTCACTTATGCCTTTCATACATAGACACATGAATAAAGGATAAAAGAATACCCCCTTTTCTACTTAATGAAAATCATGCATCATAAAGCATCCAAATTTTCTTAAGTAACACTACTTAGAATTCATCATTAAGGTGTGATAAACATTCTCATTTGCATGTGTATATATGCTTAAGATTCATCTATATGCATGTTATATATGTTGGGAAAGAAATAAAGTGGTGTGTGTTTTGTGATTTTATTTCACTTTACTTAATATTAAAATGTCTTTCCTTTTGAATAGGTTTGTTTAGAGTTATTCTAAACTTAGGATTAATTAAAACACATAAGAAAACATTCACTAAGAAAAATTAAACATGAATCCATTTAGAAATTACTTAAGGTAGGGAAGGAAAGAGAAGTTTCTCTTCTCTTTTCCCTCTCTTTATAACTTAGTAATTAATTGTAGGTTCATTCAAACTTAAATAAATCACTAAATAAAAATCAACTAAATCAACTAAACAACTTGAATAAAACAATCCATCTAAGTTGAACATTTTTCATACTTAGAAAATTTAAACCTTAAAGCCATAACAAAGCATACCACACAAACCTTTTAAAGCACACACATTAGGCTAAGTCACCATTTCTAGCTTTTGGTTGGGGCGGTGCATGGTTTAATGTTCGCTTTTGTTTTGTGATATTTTATTTTAGTCTGGATGTTAGGGTGAATGTGTGTAGAATGAATGGAAGGATGATCTAGTCTAATCATTATTTTATGTAGGGGATTGTGCTTAAGGGGTGTTGTAATAAATAAAATATAAATGCTCAGGTGCACTTATTTTAACATAATCCAATAGGCTTGGTTACCCATGTGGGTGTTAAGTCCAATAAGTCCAATTTGGATTTATATAGTTTGTTTAGCTAATCTCTATTTGTGCAAGTTTTAGTTAGATTTACTTTTCCTTTTCATGTAACTTTGCAATTAGGATTTTTGGAATGATTATTATGGGGGATTAGGATGAGCATTGGTTATAAGATTACATCTTATGTACCATGTGAAGCCTTTGGAGCAACCACATTTCAATCATCTAAAAGAAGGAACTAAAAGAAGAAAGAAAAAAGAAGAAAGAAGAAAGAAGAAAAGATGAAATGAAGACCCCCCAGAACATGAATTCTATGCTTATTTGTAATTAATTCATTTATAATCCGGGTTGTATAAGGGCAGAGCTCGGCTACCCAATTTTTTTCGGGTTTGTGCGGTAATGTCCGACCATAAATGGTCTTTTATTTTTTTATGTTAGCTTTATAAAATGTTTGATGGTTTGTTTAGCTTGTGCACTAGAAATGGTATGTTTTCCTAGTTTCTTCCTTGCTTGATGTATGGCTGGATGACGATTAGGCTCTTAGAGAAAAATAAATTTTCTACCCAATTAAACAACTCAAAATTTAAATAGAACAACTCATAACCTCACCTAAAGCTTAGGATAAAAATCAAGATAAAATAATTAGTAACCCGTTAGCTGGATGAGTATTACTTTTCTTACATCATTATAAAGGCATATTATTTCACTCTTGATTTGGAGGGCTTCCACCCGTACTAGAGAACTTGGCTTGACCTTTGAGAGACATGGTAGAAATACACCTCCCATCTTGTTGATTTTGGCCCATAATCTTATTTCTCATGCATTAGGCATATGAATTCTATAGTCTGAGTCAAATGATTTCCCTAAATGAAAATAAAACATATGAAAATTTTGTATTAGATTTAAGTCATTAAATTATGCCCTACATAATCTAGTCTCTTAGGGAATGTGTTTAAGGACTTAGTCGCTTTCTAAATAAATAATAACCTTGATATCTTTCATAAACATATGACTTGCCTACATATTTTAAAACTGTAGGAGGAGTTATGGTACCACCCCTGTGTGGGGTCCAACAAATGTTGTTTATCCTCTCTTATGGAGGTAAACCAAATACCCATTTTCACCTTAGATTTAGGTTATGCTTTTGGCCCTCACCAAAACTCCCTAGATTTAAGTTTTGAGGTTGCTTCTTCCCTTTGTGGGCTATAAGCATAAATCCTCACCTCTTAGGTATTTTTGTGACATTGTATCATAGAATTATAAGCCCTAGCACTCTAATAAAAATTCAACTCAAACAAATTAATTCAATTTCAAAAATGTAAAGCCCAACCATAGGGTAATTTGGTATGCTTACTGGGCTTCCTAGTATCTTAAGAATCCCCTACTTATTTGCATTTGGCTTCAATAAGAACTCCCTCCTCTTCAATCCCATTTGACTTTCTAAAAATAAACCAATCTATTGATAGTCCTACCTTTCAAAATCCTTGGAGACAATGATCATTTACCTTAACTGAGAGTATTCCTAAGGAATCCCATTTCTTATGATGTAATTAACTATGGGGCTTGCCTGCCGTGAACTTAACGAACCCAGTTTAAAATAAACCCTGCTTTACTTTTCCATGTAAAGTAGGAGAAGAATCTCTGGTACATTCCGAAACCCATAGTCCTTAGGAGTCCTTATTGAGGTCATTAGGTCTATTATAGGGTGGTGACTTCTATCTTTTGAGATAGTACACCTCTCTTCAATGTCGTAGCTGATCACCCTAATAAGAATATATGTGGATCTACGTGGCATCCCAATAAGGCACAATTTTATATATATTTCTATTTTCATTTGTCCTTCTTTTCCAAAAGGGAAGGGGATAGATGAAGGCAGAGATATATATAAACTTTTTCACCACACACCAATACACTCTAATTGGTCATGTGAACTTGACCCAACCCTTGGTTTCACCCAATTTGACCAATTGGTCAACTTGACCCAACTTAACTCAATTTGACCTAAATAGGTCAAATTAAGCCAAATCAAATCAGCTAAACTCCAAGCCACTTGAAATTTGGGCTAAACCACTTTTAAACCATTTCAAATCTACAAAACCAAACCCATAGCCAAACGACCACTTTGCCCTTGGGTCTAGGGCATCCCATGAGATAAGACACATGCATATTTGGTCATTTCCTCCTTTTGGCCACTTAGCACCCATTCATAAGTCCACCAAGACACCAAAGACCATAGCTGACTTGACCCAAAGGTGATTGGGTTGGCCATGACTCATAGGGAGGTGAAATCACCTCCCCATTCCCATTGGAGCATTTTAAACCACTAAGGACACCCACTACTTCCATGGCAGACACCTCTCACCCTTCCTCCACTCATGTGAGGCCAAGTGGAATGATTCCCTCCCGAATTGAGCTCCCCATCTCAGCCATTGATCCACCAAGCCAAAACCATCACCACCTTCCAATCCAAGGAAGGAGGGGGTATACCCCCCTCATTCTCACTCGAACTCATAGACACGCACTCGATTCAACCCTAGAAGCCAAGAAATGAGATCTCAAAGCCTCCCCTTACATTTTTCGAGCTCCCCAAAAGCTCCATTTTTGGTTTTACATGAAACTAAAATAGAGCAAATCAACTTCGTTCAGTTGCGTATTGCTATAAAGTGCAATTGGTGGCGCACCTAAATCCTTGGACCTAGACGAGCTGAAATGAATTATTTCTCAAGCTTCCCGATGGTTGGATGGTGGAGTTCGATCAAGATTGATTACTTATGTGCCGTGGGTAGATCTTCCGAGCAAACTACACCAAATCAAGGCTCATGCAGCTCAACAGGGCTTCATTTCTACCAAACAAAGCTTCCTCAATCGTTGGAACTGCTGGTCATAAGCTTCGGTGAGGTATGCCATTAAAATTGATCATTAGTTCAAAATAGGTTCATCCTTTGTGAAGAAAACTTGCATCTCATGTGATCATTAGCTCAAAATAGGATCGAATGACAATTGACGGACGGTATCCATCACTCACCGCTCGGAAGGAGATAGATCATGGACTGTCCATTCCGTGTGATTGAAATGAATGGTCTTGATCTGATCACACGTGGAACCTCTTTTCCCCTTTGAAATCACGTATTTAATCATGGTCGTCTGATCTTAGATAGATGACCCACGGAGTTACCACATCCACTGCCATTCGAGTCAACCTTCAGATGTGCTAACTTAAATAGCCACTCCCATCGCACCACATGGAAAGCGTGCCACATCAACCGCCTCATGCCCAACTAGATTAAGGCTTTATTTAGGTCTAATTAACCCATTTTAAGCCTGAAACTTCTAAAAATTATAACTAATTGTGGTAAAATAAAAAAAATACAAACTTGGGCTCATTTTAAAGATATTTCATAGTAGTATCTAGAAAAATTATTATTAATTGATTTTGAATAGTGATTTTGGCTTAATTAAGGTTTAATTAGAAATCTAATTAGCTTAATTATTCCTTAATTAATCACCTAATTGATCTCCAACTTTCTGTAGATGTTTGGGGGGATGACCTCTGCCTCCCCCATTTTTTTAGGATTTTATTGGTTTATTAATTAGGGAAATTAATTGATTAAGCCTTAATCCATTTCCTAATTTAATTAGTGATAATTAGTGAATGAATAGTAGTTTAATTAATTATTTAAGTTGGTTAGGATACTTTTCCTAATTCATTTTCCAAGGTTTCTTCACTTTTTGGAATTTGATTAGTTAATGATTAATGAGGTAATTAATTAATTAATCTCCAAGATAAAAATCAGAGCCTAATTGAGTGTTTGGAGTGACTTAGGAGTTAAGGATTGAGGCCTTGTCCTTGATCCCTTTCCCTAAGTTAATTTCATCATTCTAATCAAAATATAATCAAAGAATTCAATCAATTAATTAATAAGCTTAGTTAACTCAATCTAAAATCACTTCACACTTAAGCAACCCTTAATTAATCTGAGATAGCTCTTTGGGTGTTCAATAACCTAAAGTGGGAGATAATGAAATTATGGTTACCTCACATGTGCGAGAAAACCATAAAAGTAGTTAAAGATCCCTTAAGCCTAATTAACTATTAATCATGAGCCAATTGCATTAGGCCCCTTTTATTTCTTAGGAGCATTGCAAATTTAATTTTCATGTGGTTGCATTTCATATTGGCTCATTATTAATTAGTTAATTAACTTAAGGTGATGTAGGTAAGGGCTAAATAACTAGCTTAATTCATACCCTAATCTAATTAAACCATAAAATTAACTTAATTACTTCTTTATTAAACCAAATTAATTAACACATGGGGAATGGGATTAGGATTACCAAACCTCTTTCATTTCCTAAACTAAATCAAACTCAAAATTTAAAATGACATTAAAGAACTTTGGTTAATTTTAAATAGCCTTATTTAGTATGATTGTCCTTATAAATTAATTGGAATGAATGAGATCATGTGCTTTTGTTCCTTTATTTATTTCCAATCATATTAAATGTTGTTTTCATTCATAATCATGCATTCATTTATTTTAAAATTAACTAAATGAAATGGTTTCTTTTATGTCAAATTATATGTGTTGATTTAAATTAAAAATAGCTATGGCTATTATTACTATTAAATTAAAAGTTATGTTCAAAAGCCCATAGATCAATTATAATATATAGAGTGATATTAATTACAAATATCTATAAGTTTGTATGTGTTGATAATATAAGATATGCAATATGAAGCATTTATTTTACTTTATATGGATTTTCATAGGATTTATAAATGTATAGTTCATTTGAAAAGAACACAACATTTGTCTAAATCTACTTCTATGCATCTCCGTGCTAAGATTTAGACAGAATTTCATATAACATATATAAATCATATAATCAAATCAAATATGACTTCTTGCATAACTTCTCATTCTTGTGGTTCTTTTTATGAATCCATATGTATATAAGAAAAGTGGTATATTAGTCTAGACATCCCGGGGCTGGGGGACTTTAAGTAGCCCTAAGTAGGTCTTGTACCTTATGCCCCTAGTGTAGAATAATGGCGTCGTATTCACTTAAAACTATTATACATATGTATGTATGATATGACTAATGAATAAGAATCATAAATCAAATAAATCAAATATAACTTTTTCATGGGTTTTCCCATCCTTATAGTTGCTTATACATCTATATGTATATAAGAAAAGTGGTAAATTAGTCTGGACATTCTGGGGCTCCAAGGCTTTGAGTAGCCTAAAGTAGGTCTTGTGCCATACTCCCCTAGTGTAGAATAATGGCATCATACTCACTTAAAACTCTTATACAGATGTATGTATGATATGACCAATGAATAAGAATCATAAATCAAATACAACTTTTGCATGGGTTTTCTATCCTTATAGTTGCTTATACATCCATATGTATATAAAAAAAGTGATATATTAGTTTGGACATCCCGGGGCTGTGAGGCTTTGAGTAGCCCTAAGTAGGTCTTGTACCTTACACCCCTGGTGTAGAACAATGGCATCGTACTCACTTAAAACTTTTATACATATGTATGTATGATATGACCAATGAATAAAAATCATAAATCAAATACAACTTTTGCATGGGTTTTTCTATTCTCATAGTTGCTTATACATGCATATGTACATAAGAAAAGTGGTATATTAGTCTGGACATCCCAGGGCTGCGAGGCTTTAAATAGCCTTAAGTAAGGCTTGTACCTTACGTCCCTAGTGTAGAATAATGATGGCGTACTCACTAAAACTTTTATACATGTGAATGTGTACTTAGCTAATGGATGAAAAATCTTCTTTTCTATTAAAAAATACATGTATTCATAATCCAATCAAATAAAATATTTAAATTCCAAACACACTTCTTTGCATTCATCATTTAAGTGTGCGAATACATACATTGTATGTATAGGTATGCGTAGGATTTAATCATATGCATGATATACATGATGAAAAGAAATGAATAAACATGTGTTATGTGATAATAATTCATTCTAATTAATCTTAAGATGCCTTTCTTATTGAATAAGGTCATTTAGAGTGAACTTAAACTTAGGATTGATTAAAACATATAATAAGCAATTCACTAAAGGAAATTGATTAATTAACTTGCTTTAGAAGTGACTTAAGGTAGGGATGAAAGAGAGGTTCCCTCTCTTTCTTCTCTTTATAAAACTTAGTTGTTAAGTGTAGGCCATATAAAATAAAAGAAAACATTAAGTAAAATGTTTAAATCAATTAAATCAGTTAAAGAGAAATTAACCCTTTATAAATTAAATCCCTCACACTTAGCAAATTACAACTCCAAAGCCTAGTTAGGACATACCGCACAAGCCTTAATGCACACACATTAGATTAAGTCACTACATCTAACTTTATGTTACGGCGGTGTATAGTTTGATGTATGTTTATTTTATGATGTATTATTGTAGACTGGATGTTAGGGTGTATGTGCATAGTTTGGATGTTAGGCAGATATTAGCCTAATCATGCTTTCTATAGGGGGTTCTACTTAAGGGGCCGTTGTAATAAATAAAGAAATATTTTTTTGCTATGCAGGTTGCTTATGCCCTAAGCATAATCCAAGTTAGGACAAGTGGGCTTGGTTACCAATGTATGGGGTGCTAAGTCCAAATTATTCATATAACAACTTGGGTTGTTTGGTGTGTTTTGCTAATATTTATTTTACAAGTGTAGCTAGATTTACTTTCCTTCTTTTAATGTAATTTTGTATTAGGATTAAGATAAGTGTTATGGGGGACTAGGATGAGCATTAGTTATATTACCAAGTATTATGTACCATATGATGCCTTTGGAGCAAGCACATCCAAATCAAGCCAAAGGAAGAAAGAAATGGAGCAAATCAGATGAAGAAATGAAAGATGAAAAGATGATGAATGAAGACCCCAATAACATTCATTATTTGTAATTGTAATTATTCTCTTGTAATCTAGGTTGTATAAGGTTAGAGCTCGGCTACCCACATTTTTTTTGGGTTGTACGGTGGTACCCAACCGCATCGACCTTTTATTCTTTTTTGATAGCATTATAAAATTGTTTAATATTTTGTTTAGCTTGTGCATTAGAAAAAGCATGCCTTTTCATAGTTTGTTTATGATTGGTGATTGTTGTATGGCCTGGATATGATTAGGCTCTTAGGATAAAAATTAATTTTTCTACCCAAACTAACAAGTCATAACTAAACCCTTAAATAACTCATAACCTCATATATAAGCATAGACATTAAATTAAGATAACAAAATATCTTATATCCCCTTAGCTAGATGTTGTATGTTTAATATCATGCATATCATCTTATTTCACTCTTGTTAATGGAGGGCTTCCATCTTTGCTAGATAGTAAGGGCTTAACCTTTGAGAGCCTTGATGGAAGAACACCTATTTCCCTTTTGATTTGGCCCATAACCAACTTCTCATACTTTTAGGCCTACAAAATCTTATAGCCTGTGTCAAAATAAAGAGTCCCAAATTAAATGAAATTTGATAAAAATTTGTATTAGATTAAGTCATTATTCATACCCTTCATGCTCTAATCTCTTAGGGAGAGGGTTTAAGGACTTAGTTTTTTTTCTAAATAATAACAACCTAACCATCATGCAAAAGCATATGACTTGCCTACATAGATTTAAAGCATAGGTGGAGTTAGCTGGCTTGCACTCCAGGTGATAATAAGTCTAGCAGTCGGGTGATTTACTCTCTCTTGTGGAGGTAAACCATATACCCAGTTTCACCTTAGATTTAGGTCATGCTTTGGCCCTCGCTCCCTAGATTTAGGATATGAGGTTGTTATTTTCGGTGGACAACAAGCCTAAATTCTCACCTCTTAGGTATTTCCATGATCCTGTGTTGATGGATTATAAGCCCTAGAATTCTAATAAAATTTTAACTCAAATAAATAAATGTCCTTAATTTTAAATATATAAAGCCTAATCATAGATATATTAGAGTGCTCACTAGGCCTCCTAGTATCATGAGTGCTCCCTACTCATCTCCTTTGGTATTGATAATAACTCTTATCTTTTTTTATCCATCCCCCTTGATTTTTTAAAACACAACCAATTTATTGATAGTCTTATCTTTGAATTCTTTGGAGATAATAATCACCTACTTTAATTGAGAGTATTCTTAAGGGATTCATTTTCCTTAAGATGTAATTAACTATAAAGGCTTTCTCCCATAAGAAACTTTAGAACTCGATTTAAATAAACCCTACTTTAATCATCCATGTAAAGTAGGGGAAAAATCTCTGGTATATTTGAATACCCATCATGCTTTAGGAGTCCTTATTAGGTGATTATGTCCATTATAGGGTAGTGACTTCTATCTTTCGAGATAGTATACTATTCCTCAATGTCATACCCAATCACTTTAATAAGTACACCCTCAAATCTACGTGGTGTCTCCCCATACACATGAATCAAAAATAAACACAAATTTTTCTGGCAACTCTACTGGGGATGGTTCCTCCTTCCATCTCTAGTAGAAGATTATTGTCTCTAAGCATCGATAGTGGACTTGCATTTTATGTGAGTCTGAGACTATCTCTCCTTTTGTTGGCACTTAACTTATTTCAATCTTAAGGAAAGTTAGCCAACATCCTTTAGGTTTTAGGACCTCACTTCGTGTAGGCCTTGAAACCCCTATTGGGCTCCCCAATAGGTGAAAACCAAAATTTATCAATGATGGGAGAGATAATAAAAATCTAGAACCTCTTTATCACTAGCTTGGTGAGGTGAGGAGAAGGATTGATCTTTGTCCCGTATCTATGGTACATACTACATACTTTGCATGTACTACGATGGAGAAGTATTGCTGCATTTCTAGTTACTGCTGATAGTTTGACAAACATGAGTTAATTTACCTGCAGTCATATTATGCAATGTAACCTGAAAACATAGTAGAAATTTATTTTTTGTCCAATAATGGTTCTTTCACTAATAACTTATTTGATGCTCTTGTTCTAGGACTTACCTGTTACACCAGACTGTTCTTCTAACATTTTTTATTTACATTCTATATTTATTATTTTGAGAGTGTGTTATGCATGTACACAGGAAGCATAGTGGTAGTTTCCTAGCATAAATCTTTTTTTTTTGCTTGTGGCCTTTGTTCATACTTAGACAATTACTATAGATCAAGTCTAACTATATATTTTTCCGTGAGATTTCCGTGAATAACGGGATAATGATTACAGTATCCTTCTCAGTAATCTATTTGAGCGCTACTTCACATTTTAATATCTTTCACTCATGTGCAAAGCATGCTTAGGATTAATGAATCTTAAGCTTGAATTTCCACTCGAGTTTTATTTTTGAATAAAAAAATAAAAAAAGAAATAGAGTGTGGTTTTTCATTTTATTTATCACTAGTAATTCAGAATAATTTTCATTCACATATGCATTTGACTGTCTACTTTATTCTTATTACTACAGTACACTTTATTAATATCTTATACTTTACTCCCCTGGTGTAGAACAATGGCACCGTACTCACTTAAAACTCTTATACATATGTATGTATGATATGACCAATGAATAAGAATCATTAATCAAATACAACTTTTGCATGGGATTTTATATTCTTATATTGCTTATACATCCATATGTACATTAGAAATTGGTATATTAGTCTGGATATCCCAGGGCTACGAGGCTTTAAATAGCCCTAAGTAGGTCTTGTACCTTACGCCCCTGGTGTAGAACAATGGCAACATACTCACTTAAAACTTTTATACATGTTAATATGTACTTAGCTAATGGATAAAAAATCCCTCTTTTCTATTAAAAAAGGCATGCATTTATAATTCAATCAAATGAAATATTTAAATTCCAAACACACATCTTTGCATTCATCATTTAAATGTGCTACGACATACATTGTATGTATAGGTATGCTTTGGATTTAATCATATGCATGATATACATGATGGAAAGAAATGAACAAACATGTGTTATGTGATAGTAATTCATTCTAATTAATCTTAAGATGTCTTTCTTATTGAATAAACTCATTTAGAGTGAACCTAAATTTAGGATTGATTAAAATATATAATAGGCCATTCACTAAAGGAAATTGATTAATTAACGTGCTTTAGAAGTGACTTAAGGTAGAGATGAAAGAGAGGTCCCTCTCTTTATTCACTTTATATAACTTAGTTGTTAAGTGTAGGCCATATGAAATAAAAGAAAATATTAAGTAAAATCTTCAAATCCATTAAATCACTTAAAGAGAAATCAACCATTTATAAATTAAATCTCTCACACTAAGCAAATTACAACTCTAAAGCTTAGTTATGACATACCGCAAAAGCCTTAATGCACACACATTAGATTAAGGCACTACTTCTAGCTTTATGTTAGGATAGTGTATGGTTTGATGTATGCTTATTTTGAGATGTATTTTTGTAGACTAGTTGTTAGGGTGTATGTGCGTAGTTTGGATGTTAGGCCAATATTAGCCTAATCATGCTTTTAGTAGGGGGTTGTGCTTAAGGGGCCACTATAATAAAAATATAAATATTTTTTATTGTACTGGTTGCTTATGCCCCTAAGCATAATCCAAGTTAGGACAAGTGGACTTGGTTACCCATGTGTGGGGTGCTAAGTCCAAATTATTCATATAACTGCTTAGATGGTGTGTTTAGTTAACATTTATTTTGTAGGTGTAGCTAGATTTACTTTCCTTCTTTTAATATAATTTTGCATTAAGATTAGGATAAGTGTTATAGGAGATTAGGATGAGCATTGGTTATAAGACCAAGTCTTCTATACCATGTGATGCCATTGGAGCAAGCACATCCAAGTCAAACCAAAAGGAAGAAAGAAATAGAGCAAATCAGACAAAGAAATATAAGATGAAGAAATGAAGAGATGAAGAATGAAGAATGATGACCCCCATAACATTCATCAGTTGTAATTGTAATTATTCTCTTGTAATCCAGGTTATATAAGGGTAGAGCTCGACTATCCATATTTCTTTTGATTGCGATGGTGGTACCCGACATCCTTTTAATCTTTGCGATAGCTTTATAAAATTATTTGATATTTTGTTTAGCTTGTGCATTAGAAAAAGTATGCCTTTTTATAGTTTGTTTATGATTGGTGATTATGGTATGGCGTGGATACGATTAAGCTCCTAAGATAAAAATTAATTTTTCTACCCAAACAAACATCTCATAACTAAACCTCTAAAATAACTCAAAACCTCATATAAAAGCCTAGGCATTAAATTAAAATAATAAAATATTTAGTAACCCCTCAATTGGATATTATATGTTTAATATCATGAATAATCATCTTATTTCACTCTTATTAAGGGAGGGCTTACATCTTTGCCAGATAGTGCTTAACCTTTGAGAGCCTTGATGGAAGAACACCTCTTTCCCTTTTGATTTGGCCCATAACCAACTTCTCATGCATTTAGGCATACAAAATCCTATCGCCTGTGTCAAAATAAAGAGTCCCCAAATTAAATGAAATTTGATAAAAATTTTCATTAGATTAAGTCATTATTCATACCCGTCATGCTCTAGTCTCTTAGGGAGCGGGTTTAAGGATTTAGTTTCTTTTCTAAATAATAATAACCTAGCCATCTTGGAAAAGCATATTACTTTCCTACATGGATTTAAAGCATAGGAGGAGTTAGCTGGCTATCACTTCAGGCAATAATAAGTCCAGCAGTTGGGTGGTTTACTCTCTCTTGTGGAGGTAAACCATATACCCACTTTCACCTTAGATTTAGGTCATGCTTTGGCCCTCTCCAAAGTTCCATAGATTTAGGATCTAAGGTTGTTATTTCTTGTGGGCTACAAGCATAAATTCTCACCTCTCAGGCATTTCCATGATCCTGTGTTGATGGATTATAAACCCTACCAATCTAATAAAATTTCAACTCAAATAAATAAATCTCCTCAATTTCAAATATATAAAGCCCAACCATAAGATAGATTGGAGTGCTCATTAGGCATCCTAGTATCATGAGCTCTCTCTACTCATCTCCTTTGGTTTCGATAATAACTCTTCCCATTTTAATCCATCCCACTAGATTTTTTAAAACACAACTAATTTATTGATAGTCCTATCTTTGAATTCTTTGGAGACAACAATCACATACTTTAATCGAGAGTATTCTTAAGGGATTCATTTTCTTTAAGATGTAATTAACTATAGGGGCTTGCCCCCATAGGAAACTTTAGAACCTGGTCTAAGTAAATCCTACTTTATTCATCCATATAAAGTAGGAAAAATCTCTAGTATATTTGAAGACCCATCATGCCTCAGGAGTCCTTATTAGGTGATTAGGTTCATTGTAGGGTAGTGACTTCTATCTTTCGAGATAGTATACTATTCCTCAATGTCATACTGGATCACATCAATAAGCACACCCTCAGATTTGTGCGGTATCCCCCCCCACCATACACATGAATTAAAAATAAACACCACAAGTGGTTTGGTTCAATTTGATGCATATAGGTAAAATTGGGCTAGGTTGGGTTAGGTTGACCAAATGGTCAAATTGGGTCAAATCAGTTGAGTCATGTTCAAATGAGTAGTTGAAGTATTTTTGTTTAATTGGTTTGAGTTAATTTGGCTTAGATTTGATTTTGGCTCATTTGAGTTCATATGGATCAAATGGATATGACCTCAAATGGGTCAAGTTAAAAAATTTGATTAAATTGGCCAAATTGGGGCTAGGGGTTGATTTAGGTTTAATTGATCAGTTGAAGATGATTGTAGGTTTCAATTTTAATTAATTTGGATTTGATTTAGATTTAGGCCAAATTTGACACTTTAGGTCAATTTGGGCAAAATGTGTCAATTGGGTTCAATTGGTCAATTTTGGTTCAATTGGGGCTTTGGTCAAATTTAACAATCAATTTGAAATGAACTTGAGCCATTGGTTGCAATCAATTTGAGTTATATTTTGATTTGACCTAATTTGGTCCTTTAGGTCAAATTGGGTCAACATGGATCATAGGACAAATTGGGTTAGGTTTGGCTCAAGTGGTGGTCAAGTCATGTTCAATCATTGATCATAGGTTGATGTGGATCATTGGTTTCAATCAATTTGGCTTAGGATGAGATTTGGCTAGTTTGATTTATGTAGGTTAGGTGGGTTGACTTGGTCAAATGACTAAGTTGACTTGGTTTGACCCAATTGATGGAAATTGATCAATCAAGGATGATTGATGATCATCATAGGATGCTTTGGTAGGTTTGGTTCAATCCAATTTAGGTAGGATTGAAATTTGGTTCAAATAGGTCAAATTGGTCACTTTGGGTCAAGTGGACCAATTGGGTTTAGTTGAATCGATTTTGGGTTGAATTGAGTTTAGTTGGATTTCTATATGGATTTAGGATTGATTTATAGCTTTGGTTTCAATTGATTTGGGCTTCAACAGATTTTGGTTCATTTAAATATTTCAAGTCAAATGGGTTAGGTTTGGTTTGATTGAATTGTTTTTGGGTTTGAATGAATTGATTTTGAGTTTAGTTCAATTAATTGTAGATTTGATTTTTATTTAGGAAGATGATTGGGGGAATAATTGATTCCTGAGAAAATTAATTGAGTTTGGCTTGAATTGAAGGAAATTTTGGCTAAGTCTATAGGATTAAATCATATGGCTTAGGCTAGGTTTTGATTTTGGTTTAGTTGATTTGGATTGAAATTGATTTTATTGGAATTTAATTTGATTTGAAGGTGAGTTTAATTGTAAATTTTGATTAATTAATCAAAGGGTTGAATTGATTTTGAGGTTTCGTTAAGGCTATGTCCATGAAATTGAATCATGTGCTTAGGATAGAAAAATTTTGAGCTGATTTGGATTTGATTTTAATTATAGGTTTCAAACATTTAGTTTCAAATTTGGATTTGAATTTGGTATTTGGATTTGGATGAATTGAATTTGAGTTTTGGTTTAGGTCAAAGAGGTAGGCATAGATTAGGTTTAAGCTATAGGATTTAGATTTTAGATTTTAGTTTAGAGTTTAGGGTTTAGGGTTTAGGGTTTAGAGTTAGTTTAGGGGGTTTAGGGTTTAGGGTTTAGGGTTTATGAATTTTTAGGGTTTAGGTTTGGGTTTTTTTTTAAATTTAGGGTTTAAGTTTTTTTTTTTTAAATTTAGGGTTTAGGTTTTATTTCTTATTCATTAAGGTTTAGGTTTACTTTAGGGTTTAGGGTTTAGGGTTTAGGGTTTAAGTTTTATTTTTATTTATTTTAAGTTTAGGTTTTTATTTTATTTTATTTTAGGTCTATTTTAGGTAAGTTTTCCTAAGTCCTAAGGTAGAGCCTAATCCTATTATTAACCCATCTAAGTCTCTAAGCTTAGATTAAGTGTTCACCTAATTGCTAGAAGTGTCTTATGACTAAGGAAGTCTTAGTGTATAGAAGACTCCTAAATCTAAGAAGAGGAGATTGAATCCTCACTCCAAAAGTGAGGTCAACAAAAGGACCCCAATAGGTGTGTGTAACTAACAAGGAATACCACATATATTGGTGTTGACCAAGGTAATCAACAATATCCAAAAGATTGCAAGTGCTAACAGAAATGATCTATACCTAAACCTTAGAGGTAGATAGAATCACGATCTCAGTGCAATGCAACTCAATTCATGCCAAAGGTATAAAGCAACTGAGAGATTAGATGATTATTTAATGTCAAGGATATAAAGAAGGATTCTTTGGCGAATCACACATGAATTAGATATGAAATAAACTTATGTCAGGACATAAGGAAGAAGTCTGCTAGGGATAAAAATATGAGTGGATTCGTTCTAGTTCATTTGATTTAGTTTATGGAAGGGAGATTCGCTGGGGATACATGCTTGAATCCGTTGGGGGATTAAGTTGGATTTGTTTAATTTAATTTATTTAAATGTGGGGCATATCTTTTAGGGATATGGGCCTGAATCCACTAGGGATCAGGATCGGGTTTAATTTGTTGTAATTTGTTATGGCTCCATTAGGGAGAAGGGTTTTGAATATGATTCATTTGTTTGATTTATTTGTATGATTTGGGCTCCACTAGGGAGAATGGAGTGATTTAACTCCATTAGGGAGAATCAAGCTGGATTTAGTTTGATTTAATTTAAAGGCATATCCAACGAGGATATGAGCTTAGTTGCATTTGATTGATTTAATTTATGGACCCTGTTGGTGTGTGATAGATCCATTAAGAAGGGACCATGGGGGCCTTAGCCTATCTTAGATTCACAAATCCAAAGGGGTAGTCTATCGACTGATGGGTAAGATTATCCAACCTGGCCGATGTGCAAATAGAAGAAAGCGAAGCGCACTTAAATCTTCCAAAGTAAAATAGTCACCGGTGACTGTTGGATGCACAACAAATTGAACCCCACCTAAGGTGACTACTGAGTTAGTGCCGCTCGGGACTTACATCAACTCAAGAGTAGTCAAGGTTGATTTTATTTTAATTTCATTTGATTTGATATGGTTTATTTGAATTGATTTAGTTTGATTAAATTTATGGACCCACTGAGAAGGGGATATCTCGACTTGGATCTGTCTCAGATTTACCGATCCAAAGGGGTAATCTACCAGCCAAAGGGTGAGACTACCAACCTAAGGGTTGCCTTTCGGTGTGCAATGATTATGCTAGGAAAAAAGCATGATGACTTATATCTTTCAAAGTTGAAACAGCCACTAGGGTGATCTTTTGCATGTGCAACAAATCACTTGATCTGGGTGACTACTGAGTGAGTATCGCTGGGGACTTACGTCAACTCAAGGGTAGTCAGACAATTCCTATATGGAGTTTTGTTGATAATGCCCTAAAGATAGAATGTCTGCTTGGGAAAAGGTATCATTGGGGGTGTCCTCCTAATCCATAAGTTAATACATATTTTATTTTTTATATGTTTGCATGGACCCTGTTAGTGTGTGATGGACCGCACTGAAAAGGGGATATGTTGGCTTGGACTTATCTCAAGTATACCGATCCAAATTGGTAGTCTACACATTTGCAGTAAAAACTTTCCAACTACAAGGGTGGTTATTAGGAAAGGGGAACTGCCAATCCGGTAGTAACCTGGGTAGTGTCTAGAAGGGGTCGCAAGGACATGATCCAAATAGGGTGCCCACAAGGGAAGTGCTGCTAAGGGAGTTATCCTGATCCCTAAAAAGAAAGCCTATAGGTGTACGGTGGCCAACTTAAGGAGAAAGTGTGGGGGCTTACATCTACCATGAGTAAACCGTGTGGGTCGTCAAGATAGCACACCAACCAACCTAATGCTCAGGTGCAATCAATCTAAGAAGAAGGAATTGGATACTTACATCTTTATAGATAGAAATGATCATCGGATAGTCTGTCATCGGCAAGGATTTATGCTTGTAGCCTAAAGGGAAATAGAAACCTCAGATCCTAATTTTAGGGAGCTTTAGCGAGGGCCAAAGCACGTCCAAAATCAAAGTGAAGATGGGTATATGGTTTACCTTCACAAGAGAGGGTAAACCACCACACTGCTAAACTTATAACTGCCTCGAGTGGCAGCCAGCTAACACCTCTTCTACTTTAAAACCATGTAGTCAAATCATATTGTTTGCAAGATGGTTAGGTTATTATTATCGAAAAAAAAACTAAAGTCCTTAAACCCACTCCCTAAGAGATTAGAGCATGAGTGGTATGACTAATGACTTAATCTAATGCAAATCTTATCAATTTTTATTTGATTTTTAACTCTTTATTTTGACAAAGGCTATAAGATTTTTAAATGTCTAATTGTATGATGAAATAAGGTTATTGGCTAAATTAGAAGGACAGAGGTATTTTCAACCATAGATGAGACCCTCAAAGGTTAAGTCTTCCCCTATCGTGGAAGGATGGAAACCCTCTCTTAGCAAAAGTCAAATAAGATGACCTGCATGATATTAATCATACAACATCCAGCTAAGGGGTTGCTAAAATATTTAATTATTTTAATTTAATGCCTAGGCTTTATGTGGGGTTATGAGCTATTCATAAAATTTAGTTATGAGTTATAGTTGGGGTAGAAAAATTATTTTTCCTAAGAGCCTAAGTGGATCCAGGCCATACATTAAATCACCATATATGAAGAAACTAGGAAAAGACATGTCATTTATATTTCTCAATTGTAAACAAAACATCAAATAATTTATAAACCCAATTTAAAAGAATAAAAGGCTGGTGCGGTCGCGTACCATCGTGCAACCCAAAAAAAGAAATTGGTAGTCGAGCTCTACCATTATACAACCTGGTATATGAAAGAATAATTATAATTATAAATAAATAAATGTTATGGAGTCTTCACTCTTCATATCTTCATATCTCCTTCATTTATTCATTTGGGTTTTCTTGCTCCAAAGGCATCGCAGGGGCCTCCCAGGATAAAGCCTTCTTGCCTTTGCTCATCCTAATCTCCCCATAACACTAATTCTAGTTCCTAATGCATAATTATATTAAAAAAAGGAAAAGTAAATCTAACTACACCTGCAAAATAAGTGTTAGCTAAACACACCATACAACCCAAGTAGTTATATGTATAATATGGACATAGCACCCTACACATGGGCAACCAAGTCCACATATCCTAATTTAGATTGTGCTTAGGGGTTAAGCAACCTGCAAAAGAGAGCATTTATATTTATTTTAAGCACCCTTTAAGCACAATCTCTTACAAGAAATATCATTAGCTAATCATGACCTAACATCCAGTCTATGAACCATACACCCTAACATCTAGTATATAATAATACATCATAAAACCAAACGTACATCAAACTATGCATCGCCTTAACATAAGACTAAAAGTGGTGACTTAATCTAAGGTGTGTGTCTTAAGGCCTGTGTGGTATTCCCTAACTAGGCTTTGTTATAATTTTCTAAGTAAGAAAGGATTTAATTTGAAGGATGGTTTCACTTTAAGTGGGTTAATTGATTTATGAGTTTTACTTAATATTTTATTTTGTTTCACTTGATTTACACTTAACAACTAAGTGTTATAAAGAGAAGAAAAGAGAGGATCACCCTCCTTTATCCCTACCTTAAGTCACATCTAAACCAAATTAATTAATCAATTCTCTTTAGTGAATGGCTTATTACATTATTTTAATTAGTCCTAGGTTTAAGTTCACTTTAAATAACCTTATTTAATAAGAGAGGCATCTTAAGATTAATTAGTATGAACTACTATCACATGACACATATCCATTCATTTCTTTCCATCATATATAACATGTATATGGTTAAGTCCTAAACATTTCTATACATCCAATATTTTTGGCATACTTAAATGCAAGATGCTTAAATGAGTTTTATAGAAAAAGGGAATTTTCATTCATTAGCTAAATGCACATTCAAATGCATGAAAGTTCTAAGCAAGTACTTCGCCATTGTTTTACTAGGAGAATGAGGTAGGAACCTCATTGGGGCTACTTAAAGTTGTGCATCTCTGGGTGCCTAGACTAGTTATACCCACTATTCCTAAATACATATGGATGTATAAACAACTATAAGAATAGAGAATCATGCAAAAATTGTATTATTTATTTATTTATTTGTGTGAATGAATTAAAGCTCTATCCAAATTCTAATGTAAAAATGCAGAGAAATGAAATCAAATGGGTACGTCACCATTATTTTTGCACTAGGGGAGTGAGGTAAAGATCTCTTTGGGGCTACTTAAAGCCCTGCATCCTTGAAATGTCCATACTAATATACCCACTAACATTCATACTTATGAAAATCAATAAATGAATGAAAGAAAGAAACTTCACTTCATACACTAAGCTTATATTCACATGCACCTCCTATGTGTGTATAACTAATCTCACAACATGTATTATTATTCATTAATAAGCTTTTGAAAATACATTTGAGATTTAATAGTGATAATAGCCACACATATTTTTAACTTAAGCCAACACATGCAACTTGACATAAAGGAAATCATTTCATTTAAATTTTTTTTTTTTTTTGAAAAGGATGAATGCATGATTACAAGTGGCATACAACATTTAATATAATTGGAGAGAAATGAAAGAACATAAGCACATAGTTTCATTCAATCCAATTAATTCATAAGGACAAACACATTAAATAAGCTTATTTAAAATAAACCAAAGTTTCTTAAAGTAACTTTTTTTTAAATTTCATATTTGATTTGATTTAAGAAATGTGAGAAAGAGGTGTTAATCCTAATCCCATTTCCCATATGTATGGATTTATTTGATTTAATGAAAAGCAATTAGGTTGATTTTATGAATTGGTTAAGTTAAGTGTGGATTAAATGAATTAATTAACTCTTACCTATGTCACCTTAAGGTAATTAATTAAACAATTATGAGCTAATATGACATGTAAATAAATTGAAAAGTAAATAGCAATGCTCCTATGAAATGAAGGGGCCTAATACAATTAGCTCATGATTATTTAATAATTAAACTTAATGAACCAATTTAATTACTTTCATGATTTTCTCACACATATGAGCTAATCATAATTTCATTAGGCTCTTACCTAAAGCTCTACCCAAGATTAATTAAGGAAAAATTAGATTTAATTAGATTTTTTAAATCAATTAAACCAATAATCCATTAATCCATCTCTCCTAAAAAAGGACTAACCAAAGCTAACAATTATCTTGAAATGAGATGGGCTTAAAGGGAAAGGTAGGGAAATAGGTCCCCACCTATTTCCATAAGCCATCCACTGGATTAAGCATGATTTAATATGATTTGAATTCTAATTTAGGTAATTAAGTTTCTAATTAGTTAATTAATTAATAATTAGGACTTTAGTTGAAAAGAGAGGGAAAATTAGAGAAAAAAGTAGGACGAAGACTCCAATCTACTTCCCTAAGTCTCCTTACTGTTCAACAGTGATTAGGGAGTCCAAATAATTAATTAATCACTATTCATATGCTTAATCACCCTTTAATGAAGTTAAGAGGGTAATTAGGGCTTAATCAATAAATTTTCCTAATTAAGTAACCAATAAATTGCCAAAAAAATAGGGGAGGCAGAGATCATCCCCCTAAACATTCTCAAAAAGTTTGAAATTAATTGGATGATTAATTAAGGAGTAATTAAGCTAATTAAATTTTTTAAATTAAACTCTAATTAAGCTCTATTTACTGTTCAAAATCTATTAGAAATATTTTTATTAAATTCTTTTCTAAAATACCTTTATAATGAGCCTCATTTGTGATTTTAGATTTTTTTTTCTACAATTAGTTATGAATTATAGAAGATTCATTAATAAAAATGGATTAATTAACCCTAATTAAAGCCTTAATCCCATCGACGCCTTGTGGCATGCTGATGTAACACACTTTCCAAGTGGCGATAGGATTGGATATTTAAGTTGTCACATCCGTGTGATTGAGTCAATCGGCGGCAGATGCGCTTTCTCATGGACCGTTCTATCTAAGATTGGATGGCCACGATTAATCTCATTGTTTAGAGGGAATAATTAGGGGATTAAAGTGTGATTTAATCACAACTATCCATTTCGATCACACGGAACAAATGACCCGTGATCTTTCTTCTACTTGCGCAATAAAAGACAGATGTCATCCGTCTTTCTCCATTCGATCCAAGCTCACTAGAGCTTGGATTGATTCCAAAATGATCTCACATCATCAAGGGAAGGAGAGGAACACATCCAACGGCTAAGATCACATGACATGCACATTTCTTTTCAAAAGACCAACCACACTTCACCTAGGCTATGATTTTGAGGAATTAACTCATCGGAGCTCAAGACTGGCGGTGGGATCGATGGAGGTAGCTTCGTCTAGTAGAGATGAAGCCCTATTGAGAAGCTTGGTCCTTGATTTGGAAAAGAACCCTCAGACGACCAATCCACGCACTTTGGAGCTTCAGCCTTGATCGAACTCGAGCTTCCGGTGGCTTTGGAGCTTGGGAAATGATTTGGTTGGCTTCAATATCATGTGTGGAAGGTGTGTGCAAAGTTGATTGAAGTTTGGTGGAGGATTGAGCAAACGAGATTTGGAATTGGTCTCTGTTGACCTCACTTTTGGAGTGAGCTTTCAACTTCTTCATCTTAGACATAGGACTCCTATAGACACTAAGAGTTCCTTAATCTTAAGACACTTCTAGTAATTAGGTGAACACTTAACCTAACCCTAGAGACTTAAAAGAGTTAGCCATAGGAATAGGTCATGCCTTAGGGATTTAGGAGGACTTGCCTACCCTATAGCTTGAACCTAATCCTTGCTTCCTTCTTTCAAATCAAACTTCAAATTCAAATCAAACTTCAAATTCAAAATCCAAATTCAAATTCAAATTCGAAAGTCCAAATCATAAACCAATTCCAAATCAAACGATTGAAACTCATGATCAATTCCAAATCCAAGATCTTCCTAAGCCTTATGAATCACACCCATAAGCTTAGCCAAACCATTCAAATCAACCCAAAGCCAAGTGATTTCTTTATAAATCACTTATTCCATCATTTGTAGTCATAACTATAAATGAAATTGGCATCCAAATCATCCAAATCAAATAAATATAAATCAAACCAAATCAAAACCCATTTTCAAACTTTTTGACCTACCTTAACCAAGTCCAAATCACTCTAAATTCAAATGATTCTTTCATAACCCATTTATATCTTCATTTATATTCATAAATATAACCAAAGTATAAAGTCAAATAACCAAAAATAAACCAAAAATCAAACCAAAATCCAACTCATATCCTTTAAGCCAATTTCTTGGATTTAGCCAAATCATTCTCAAATCAATCCAAACCCTTGTATTTTCTCTTCAAGCAATCATTCCTTCAATCACATGCCCAAATATAAACATAAACTACAATCACCAACCCAAAATCAAACTAACCCAAGTCAAACTCATGTTCATCCTTTTTACTTAAAATTATCAAATGAACTAAAACCCATTTCACTCCAAATCACTTGCAATTGGATTTATATTTCCATCATAAGTCCATATGTGAGTTCACCCAAACTTGAACCAAGCCTTGATCAAGCCAATTGACCCATTTAGGCTCACATGACCCAAAGTGACCTAAAAGATCTTTTTGAGCCAAATTCTAATCCAACCCAAACTAAGCCCATCTAAGCCTCACATTGTGATCAACGATCATCTTAGAATGATCAATAACTCAAATTGGGTCAAACTGATCAAGTCAACACTTAACCTAAATAAAACCTAAACAAGCTAAAATTCACTATAAGCCAAATTAATTGAAACCATTGATCTAAACTAATCCATATCAATGATTGAACATGATCATGCCATCAGTTGAACAAAACCATGCCTAATTGACCACTTGACCTAAGTTGACCCAAATTGACCTAAAAAGTCAAAATGAGTCAAATCTTAATCTAAGCCAAATTGATTGCAACCAATGGGTCAAATTCATTCCAAATTGATTGTTGAACTTGACCAAGGCTTCAATTGACTAATTAGACCCAACCTAGCCTAATTGACCATGAACCCAACTTGACATAAAAGGTCAAATCAACTTGAAATCAAACCAAACCAAAATTGATTGAAACCAAAGCTCGCAATACATTTTAAATGATCAATCAAGCCTAAACCAACCCATGACCTAACCCAATTGGGGCAAATGGTTCAAATTGGTCAACTTGACCCATTTGACCCAAATGTACCTAAATGAACCAAAACCATATCTAAACCAAATTAAACCAAACCAATGATACCCATAGGCTCCAAATGATCATTTGAGCTTGACCTAACCCATGGTTTGACCCAATTTGACCAATTGGTCAACCTAACCCAATTTGACCCAACTTGACCTAAATGGGTCAAATTGAGCCAAATCAAATCAAATGAACTCCAAATCACTTGAAATTTGGCCCAACCCATTTTAAAATCATTTAAAATATGCTCAAATCAAACACATGGCCAAATGCCACTTTGCCCTTAGGTCAAAGGGTATCCTACGACCAAATTCACTTGGAATTTGATCATTTCTTTCTCAAGGTTGCTTAACATCCTTATTGGTCCACATAGGCACCAAGGAAGGTGGTGAACATGACCCAATGAGCTTGGGTTGGCCATGACCGAAGGCAAGGAAAAACTGACCTCCCTAATGGCATTTGAATGCTTGGAACTCCAAATGCACTCACCTAGCACATGGGCATCCACTCTCCTTCACTTCACTACCAAAAATGACTCATGTGGGGTGTTTTGAAGCTTAAATTGCACCTCCAATCCAAGCCATTAAGCCAAAATGGCAATTCAACCTATCACCATCCGATCTAAGGAGGGGGAGATATACCCCCTCTCATTCCCACTCAAACCACAAGCAATCATTTCTACATAGCTTAAGAGATTGAATCGAAGCCTCCTCAAGCTTTTCCAAGCCATTCCCAGCTCCCCTTTCCCATTCTCATTTACTCAAAGCTAGAAAATGGAGGTGAGCTCAAATTCCAACTCATTCAATTCCCAACCAAAATCAAATTAACCTTGCACACAACATCTTTGGACCTCGTCAAGCTCAATTGAATCATTTCCCAAGTCTCCAAGCCACGGGAAGCACCATTTTGATCAAGGTCGATCACCACTGAAGGGGAGCTTGGTCAACTGAGCAAACTACTTCAAACCAAGGCTGATTCTTCAATGAGCTTCTCTAAGCTACCTCCTCCATTGGAAGCATCGGTGATAACCTCTGATGAGGTAATTGCTTGAAACCATAGCCATAGGAAGTTTGGTTGGTCCTTTTCGAAGGAAATTATCACCCCATAAAATCTTGATCATTGGATGTGCATCTACCTCCTTCTGAAGGTGTGGGATCATTTTAATCCCAATCTAAGCTCGGCTGAGTTTGAATTGAATAAGGAGAGACGAATGGTGTGCATCTGTCATCACACACGAAGGAGAAGGATCATACTTCATCTGTTCCACATGATTGGAATGGATAACTGTGATCAGATCACACTAGATCCTCTGATTCATTCCTAAACCGTGGGATTGATCTTGGTTGTCCGATCTTATATCAGATAGCCCACATAGAAGATGCGCCCACTTCCAGCTGACTCAATGGATGTGATAACTTAAATAACCTATCATGTCACACCACATGGAAAGCACACCGCATCAGCGCTCCACATTAGCAATCACATGGCCCGACGGGATTAGGAGTTTAATTAGGCCTAATTAATCTAATTTTAATGGTGAAACTTTTAAAATTTATAACTAATTGTAGAAAAATCCAAAAAATATAAATAAATAATCATTTTAAAGATAATTCAGAGGAGAATAATTTAAAATTAAAATTAATTTATTTTGAATAGTGATTATAACTCAATTTGGATTTTATTAAAAATATAATTAAGCTAATTACTCCTTAATTATTTCAATAATTAACTCCAAATTTCTTGAGATTAATTAGTGGGATAACCTCTACCTCCCATGAGTTTCTTGGTATTTATTCTTGATTAATTAGGGGAATTTTTTATTTCATCCTTAATCACTTTCTTAATTAATTAAATGATTAATCAACATGTTAAATATTAATTAATCCATTAATTAAGTTGGCTAATCATTATGAAATAGTGAATAGACTTATGGAATGAGATTAGGACCTCTTTTCCAATCTTTTTCCCTAAGTTTATTTCATTTGAATAACACTTAATTAATTTACAATTAATTAATGGTTTAATCACTTCATTAAATCACTTAATTAATCAAACTCAAAACCAAATCATTCTAGAACTCAATTATTCATTTCTTGGGAAGATTTTTAGGTGTTCAATAACCTAAGAAAATTATAATCAAACTACATGTGTATGAGGGTTATAAAAGTACTTAATTAAACTCTTTAGCTTAATTAACCAATAATTATGAGCCAATTGCATTAGGTGCTTTCATTTCTTAGGTGCATTGCTAATTTAATTTCCATGTGGTTGCATATCATATGTTGGCTCATAATTATTTGGATAATTATGTTAAAGTGGTATAGGTAAGGGGTAATCAATGGATTAACTCATACCTTAACCTAACCAAAATATAAAATTAACCTAATCATTCTAAATTAAACCAAACCAATTCACACATGGGGGAATGGGTTAGGACTAGCAAATCCTCTTCATATTTCTAAGTCAAATCAAATTGAAAGATAAATATCTCCTTTAAGAATTTTGGCTCACTTTAAATGATCTTATTTTATATGATTGTCTTTAAAAATTAATTAGGGTGAATGAAGTCATGTGCTTACATTCTTTCATTCCTTTCCAATCATGATAAATATTGCTTGCCATATGGGATCATGGATTCATTCCTTTAAAAATTAATTAAAGAAAAATGTTTCCTTTCATGTCAAATTGTATGTGTTGGCTAAAATTAAGAATGTGAGTGGCTATTATCACTATTAAACCAAAAATTAGTTTTTTTAAACTTATAAATCAAAGATTATAAATGAAGTGATGCTACTTATAAATATTTATAAATTTGCATGTGATGATAGCTTAAAATGTGTATTATGAAGTTCTCTCTCCTTTTCTTAACATGGATTTACATAGGATTTACAAATGTATAGTTGATTTGAAAAGAACACAACACTTCTCTATTCTATGCATCTCTACAAACTTGAAGGAGGACCTTCATATTACACATAATAATCATACAATCAAATCAAGTATATTTCTTGCATAAATTCTTCTTATACATCTACATGTATCTAAGAAAGTGGTATATTAGTTTGGACATCCTCGGGCTATGAGGCTTTAAGTAGCCCTAAGTAGGTCTTGTACCTTACGCCCATTGTGTAGAAAATAATGGCATTGTACTCACCTATAACTTTTATACATATGAATGTGCAATTAGTTAATGGATGAAAAATTCCTTTATTTTACTTAACAAAGACATGCATTAATGGGATATCCAAATTTTCAAATCATATCTCTTTGCATTCATCATCAAAGAGTGTTAAGGTTTGCATTGCATGTATAGCTATGCTTAGGATTATTCATGTGCATGGTATACATGGTGGAAAGAAATGAATGGGTTTGTGTTATGTGATAGTAATCCACCCTAACTAATCCTAAGATGCCTTTCTTATTGAATAGGGCTATTTAGAGTAAATCTAAACTTAGGTTTAATTAAAATACATAATAAACTATTCACTAAAGGAAATTCATTAATCAATTTACCTTAAAAATCACTAAAGGTTGGGATAAAAGATATACTCTCCCTCTCTTTCTTCTCTTTATAGCATTTAGTCACTAAGTTTAAGTTCATTCAAACTAAGTCAAATCTTTAACTAAAATTAACAAGCCAACTAAATCACTTAAACTGAAACCACCACTAAATTGAATCTTTCACACTTAGAAAACTCCAACCTTAAAGCCTAGCTAGGACAAGCCACACAAACCTTAAATGACACACACATTAGATAAGTCACCACTTCTAGCTCTATGTTAGGGCAGTGCATGGTTTGATGTGTGATTTTATTTTGTGGTGTGATGTTTTAGAATGGATGTTAGGGTGTATGTGCATAGACTGGATGATAGGGCGAGCTTAGCCTAATTATGTCTTTTGCAGGGGGTTATGCATAAGGGGCTTTCTAATAAAAATGTAAGTGCTTTTTTCTATGCAGGTTATTTATACCCCTAAGCATAACCCAAACTAGGACAGGTGGGCTTGGTTACCCATGTGTGGGGTGCTAAGTCCAAATTATTCATATAACTGCTTGGGTTGTGTGGTATGTTTAGCTAACCTTTATTTTACAAGTTTAGTTAGTTATACCTTTCCCATTTTGATGTAAACTTTGCAATTAAGATTTGGAATGAAGGTTATGGGGGATTAGGATGAACATTGGTTATAAGAACAAGTCGTAGGTACCATGTGATGCCTTTGGAGCAATCATAATCCAATCAATTCAAAAGGAAGAAAGAAAAGAAGCAAATCAAAATGAAGTAATGAAGTAATGAAGAATGAAGAATGAAGACTCCCATAACATGAATTCCTTTTAATTGTAATTATCCATTTATAATCTGGGTTGTATAAGGGTAGAGCTCGACTACCCATTTTCCTTTTTTTGGTTGTGTGGTGGAACCCGACAACATCGGCCTCTTATTCTTTTACACTAATTTTATAAATTGATTGATGTTATGTTTATGATTGTGCAATTAGGATGGAATGATTTTTTAGTTTCTTAATTGTTTGATGGTTATTGAGTGGCTTGGATGCAATTAGCCTCTTAGGGAAAAATAAATTTTCTATCCAATTAATCAATTCAAAATTAAATTAAATAATTCATAACCTCACCTAAAGCTTAGGACATAAATCAAAATAATAAAAGATTTAGCAACCCCTTAGTTGGATGTTGAATGTCTCACATCATGCATAAAAAATATTGTCTCACTCTTACCAATGGAGGGCTTCCACCTTTACCAGAGAAAATGGCTTGACCTTTGAGAGACATAGTGGAAGCACACCTCCTTCTTTCTGATTTTGGCCCATAACCAATTTTCTCATTCATTAGGCATGTGAAATCCCATAGCCTGTGTCGAATAAAAATGTCTAAAAATTAAAATAAAACTTGACAAAATTTTCATTAGATTAAGTCATGAATTCAAACCTTTCAGGATCTAGTCTCTTAAGAAGTGAGTTTAAGGACTTAGTCTCTCTTCTAATTAAATAATAGCCTAGCTATCTTGCAAAGCATATGACTTGCCTATATGTATTTAAAATCATAGGAGGAGTTAGTTGGCCACATGTGGATAAAAGTGGATTTATCCTCTTGTGGAAATAAACCATATACCCATTTTTGTCTTAGATTTAGGTCATGCTTTGGCCCTGCCAAAGCTCCTTAGATTTAGGATCTAAGGTCACTATTTCCCTTTGTAGGAGCATAAATCCTCACCTCTTAGGCATTTCTACAAACTTGTATTGTGGAATTATAAGCCCTAGATTTCTAATAAAAATTCAACTCAAACATATAATTCCCCTCAATTTCAAAAATATAAAGCCCAACCATAAGATGGTTTGGGATGTTCATTAGGTTTCCTAGTATCACGAGCATCCCCTATTTATCTCCCTTTGGTTTCGATAATAACTCTCTCCCTTTTGATCAATCCCATTTGATTTTCCAAAATAACTAGTTGATTGATAGTCCTATCTTTAAAATCTTTGGAGATAATGATCATTTACCTTAATCAAGAGTATTTCTAAAGAATATCATTCCTTATGATGTAATTAACTATGGGCGCGTGCCTCCATAGGGAACTCAATGAACTCGGCTTAAAATAAATCTTACTTTATTTTTCCATATAAAGTAGGGGAAAGATCTCTGGTACATTCGAAGACCCATCATGTCTTAGGAGTCCTTATTAGGTGATTAGGTCCATTATAGGGTAGTAACTTCTATCTCTCAAGATAATATACTATTCCTTAATGTCGTACCTGATCACCCTAATAAGTATATTTATCGATCTACGTGGTGTCCCCTCAAATATAGACACAAAGCACCCTAACACATCTCCCATCTTAAAAATAAAAATACCCATAAATCTTTCAGGAAACTCCACTAGGGAAAGTTCCTCTCTTCATCTTTGGTAAATGATCATTATCTCCAAGTATCGATAGTGAATTTATATTTTATATGAGTACGAGACAATCCTTCTTTTCCGATGGCACTTAGCTCATTTCATTCTTAAGCTAAGCTAGCCAGCATCCTTTAGATTTTAGGACCTCACTCCATGTAGGTCTTAAAACCCCTGTTGGGTCCCCCAATTGGTGAAAGTAAAATTTAACCAAAAGATATGACTAAGACCTTTTTGAACCTCCTTACCATCTCTATGGTAAGGTAAGGTTCATTCCAAAAATATAAATAAATAAATCCTTTATAAAATATCACTTTTCAAAAGCACTTTTTCGAAGTTCACGTCATAAAATACTTGCACAAAAATTTTTATATAACTCAACCTCATCTAATAATCCTCAAGATTGTTACATATGGGTTCTTTTCAAAACCAAAATCAAAAATCATCTTTCAAAATGCACATATTTAAAAATAAAAATTCTCATGCAATATACCCAAATTTATTGAATGAAGATCTCATTCCCACACAAAGTCATGTCATAAAATTGAAACTCCACTCAATATATCTCACATATGTTGAAGCTGGAGTTTCTTCCTTTTCAAAAGCGCATATTTGGAAATGAACACCCTCATTCAATATACCTAAATTTATTAAATGAAGATCTTATTTTCAAATAAAATCATATCATAAAATTTAAACTCCACCCAATATATTCCATATATATATTAGAGTTGGAGTTTCTTTCCTTTTTCAAAGTGCACAAATTTGAAAATAAGCATCTTCATTCAATATACCCAAATTTGTTGAATGGAGGTTTCATTATCAAATAAATTCACACCATTTGAAATTCCACTCAACACATTCCACATGTGTTAAGTTGGAATTTCCTTCTTTTCAAAAGCAATAATCACACACAAAAATTCCATCTTTAAAAAAATAAATTATGATTGACTTCCATTTTACATACCCAAATTTGTTAAATGGAAATATTCTTTGCAAAAGTCATAAAAATCAAAATACATTGAAATTCCATTTGACATACCCAAATTTGTCAAATAAGAGTATAAATTAGATTCTATTTAACACACCATATTTGTTAAATAGAACTCTCCCCCCCACTTTTCAAAATAAATTTGGACTTTATTCAGCATACACAAATTTGCTAAGTAATGATCCCATTTTCAAAACCAAAATAAAAATCAAATACATTTGGACTTTATTTAGCATACACAAATTTGCTAAGTAAATATCCCATTTTCAAAACCAAAACAAAAATCAAACACATTTGGACCTTATTTAGCATACACAAATTTGCTAAGTAAAGATCCCATTTTCAAAACCAAAAAAAAAAATCAATTGCATTTGGGCTTGATTTAGCATACACAAATTTACTAAGTAAAGAATCCATTTCTAAATTTGCACATGATACACATCATGGGCAAGCAAGCACAAAGAAAATTGTTTTCAAACATCTTATTTAGCATACCCAAATTTGCTAAATAAGTAATCCCAAATTCAAATCTAAAATAAAATCAATTGATCCTCTATTTAGCATACTCAGATTTTTTAAATGAAGGGTCCCCAAACATAAAATCAAATTCAAATATGAATTGATGGAAGCATCAAAAGCCTCTCCAAAATATTTGAACCCATTTCAACATACACAAATTTGTCGAAAGTGGGTTCTAAACTCAAATGAACTTAAAATCTCTCCTCCAATTTATTCAAAATATCTCGTAAATTTAGTGAGCCCCACTTAATATATTCGAATTGTTGAGTGTGGGTTCAAACTCTAAATCAAATTTAAAAACACAGTAGAATATCAAGGCAAAAAATTTGATTTGAGTTTATTTTCAACAATTATAGAGTTCTTTTCATTTCAACCCGCTTAGTACTTTTCTATAAAGACATTACAATGGATTCCCAGAAGTATCTATTCACCTTCCCCTTTGGGATGGATTTGGCCTTGGATCGGGCCAGCCTCCCCCAAACTGATTTTTCTCATATAATACATTTTGGCCAAGGGTTCGAGGGAGCCAGGATTACTTATGAGGGGGTAACCCTCACCATTGTAGTAAAGAGGTGGTGGCTGAGCAGAAGCTAGCCATCCATATTGTGATGCTCTTGGATTATGAATTTCCCTCATTGAAGAGGAAGACGATAGATTCCCCAATGTAGTGCCTACACCACATAGCTCTTTACATCCCGCAGTGTGCTGCACCCACTTATTGAAGTTCACTAAGGGGAAGGCTATCTTGGCTTCAAGGATAGTCTCCCCTACCTTTGAGGTAGGATCTAGCTTCTGTACTACCCCACCTAGCCCGCCGCAATAAGAATCAAAAGATCAAGTGGCACCACGAGCGCATTACCAAGGAGATAAAGACATTATCTTATATTACAGGAGAGGGGTCACCCAGGGTAGTTTCTCCTTTGCTTACTCAAAATAAGTTCCATCCCCTTCTAGTTCTAAAAAATAGGAAGATTTCATAAGGATTATTGTATCACCTACGCCTTCAATTATTATTAGACACCTATCAGAGATAAGAGAAGGTAATATGCTAGCATCTCGACAGTATTGTGCCAAGTTGGCAAGGCTTATGCATGGTGAGAGTCCAGTACCCAGTTTGAATTACGATCAGTTATTCCTCACAGAGTAGGTGAGAAGATCCATCAGGAGAGGGCGAGAGAGCCCAAGCATCAGTTCACATTACTAGCAGAGAGGCGAAGATATGCTAGGCAGTCAGTAGCCATTACCCTCATAGATTTCCCTAATCGGCATGCTACCTACATCGGTCACACTGATAGTATTATGTTGAGTGGTACCACCCATCATACGAGGAGAGCTCTCGTACAGAGGCAGTCAATGTTGTCTCCACCACACCGCTCTACTCCACATCCACTATCGCCAGTTCAGGTTCCATCTTCTATAGTTCCACCTAAAGCCATGAAAGATCGGGGAGAAAAAGCCCAAGTGATCGCATGACCAAGGGATCCCACTTCATCTACTCCACCGATCGAGGTGAGGGTGAGCTCTTCTGCACGACCTCCTACTTTAGTTGGGGTGAAGAGGGAGTGGCGACCCTGCAGCATCATAGTTGTGTACCACCACCAACATCGCCTCAACCGATCATGAATATAGTAGTGATAGAAGGAGAGGGGGATAGTTCTATTATCCCCATGATAGTAGAATCTCCTAGAGGTAGTACTCCACCCATGACAGTTGAAAATAATGAGCATGTATCCTCTAATGAGCCCTTAGCAAGCACTGATAGGGAGCGTATCTGTTTCATGAGCATGATCCTACCACCTCACCATGAACTATAGTTGGAACGCTCCTTCGATGATATATTAGCATATAATTTTACTAGAAAGAAAGAAATCCTAGGGTATGATTGGTCGGACCTCAAAGAGGAGAAGGTTATCTTCGACCCCAATGAAGATAATTTGTTGGAAGACTCAGCAGAGGTACATATGATTGATACTAAAGGTTCTCTCCTTCGGGATCACTAGAGTTCGGAAGTTGTTATGGATGAATAGGATGATGCAACCTATTCGACCCAACACCTCCTTCAACAACTCAAACAGAAAGATGGCAGATTGATAAAATGGGAAAGATACTTGAAGATTTTCTAGCAGCAATTCTAGCACTTCAGAATCAAGCTCCAGTAGTACATCCTACCATTGTGGAGACTGGTCAGCCTGAGTTATTACATGTACTGGATCAACCCAATAGTTTGCCTCCGGTTGAGTAGGGTAGTACTAGCTTGTTTAGGAAGGTAGTGGATAGTACCTCCATGCAAGAAAAAGACATCAAACTCATGGTTGAACAACAAGTGAAGGAAGTGCGTGGTTCATCCGTTCCAATGGGTAGACCCAACACAAAAGAATTTGGTGTTATCCAATATCCTAAGGGTTTTGAGCCTCCTTCTTTCAAAAATTTTGATGGTAGCAGGAACCCTCACCATTATATAGTACACTTTAGGGCCAGCTATTACAATGTTGGTGGCAGTGATGCACTATTGTTCTGTCTCTTTATCAATAGTATAGCGGGCATAGGTTTTGATTGATATGCTTAAATTTCCAATGATTCAGTGAAGACTTTTACTGAGTTGGACCAACTCTCTGTTAAGAGGTTTGCTGGAGCTCAGCAAAGGGTAGCTGTGGGTGATCTCGTTGTTGCTCAACAATACTTCCGTGAGTCACTTGTTGATTATATTCTTAGATGGTGTAATTTAAACATGAAATGAACCACAGTTGTCTGAACAACATGCTATTGAAATTCTATTAAAGAACATTCATGGCCCGGTCACCTTCATGCTTAAAGGTTTCACCATTAAGATATTAGAGAAGTTAATCAACAAGGTGACTAGTTTACAAGGGGAGGCCAAAAAGTTGCCTTTTCAAGATTAGTCATTAAAGCCAAAGCCATAGAAAGCCTATGAAAAGAAGCTAGGAGTAGTAGCAGCATTAGATAAGGGGAAGCAACCTGCCAGAATTAGTATGAGAGACCATGACCTCAACAGCCTTCACTTCCACATCCTTTACCATTACCTCCATCTTATCCACCTCCTGACCTCCATAGCCTTTTACCTCCTCCTCAACCATACTTACAGGTATACACCCGCCTATATCATCCACCTACTCTTTTGGATAAATTAAACAAATCTTATTTATTTAAGAGGGAGGTAGTTAGGAAAATCTTTAAGAATCTCTTAAAGAAGCTTGATTTTTAGCTACCCGAGCCTAGGAAGGTAGAGGAAGTGGGCAGAAGTAATGATCCTAAATTTTTCCCTTATCACATGTTAGGCCATATTTTAGAGGATTGCTTTACATTTAAAGACTGGCTTGAGCATATCTACAAGTCAGGTTCTATAGTTATCCTGAAGGAGTATCTAGTAGAAAAACCATCCAATTCTATTAGTGTAATCCTTGGGAATACATTGATCCTCTCAAAATAAAAGAAGTTTGGGATATCTCTTTATCCCAAACCTCTAAAAAGATTATTTCTAAAATCAAGAAACTTTCCCTGGTGGCCTCAACCTCCAACATCAAAGGTTCACAAGTTGCCAAAGACAACTTGGGGAAAGTAGAAAGATCGCCAGTACACTTTTCATAGCCAAGTAGCACAACCACCGAGAGTCTAGCCTCCATTCCACCGTTGCTACTACTTCATCGGCACTCCTACGTTCTTCTTCTAGTAACATCTTGATGAGGGCATCAAATCCCTCACCCCACTTACTTTACTAGATTTCTACCATGTACCTTCTTTTAAATCTAAATCAAGGAAGAAAGATAGTTTGAATTACATCTATGCCACTTCTGATGGGTTATCTGATTCTACTCTTTTAGAAAACTCTTCAAGTCTTAATAATTATAACAACTCTAGTCATCCTCTTTCTAATTCAGAGATGGACTTTTCTTTTTCTGAATAATATGGGTTCACCTTATGAGATAGACTTGGAATCATCACTGAGAGGGTCCTAGGAGAAGTAGGTGAACATGAAGCGGTAGAACTTTCTATTAAACCATCTCATGAAGTCATCAAAGTCAACTTTCATAGTGGCAAAGTTCTACCTCCTGGGGTAACACCTTAAGATAAGGGTAAGCAAGCCATTGGTACAAACGAGCAAGAAGACCCTCTATAGGATGCTCCACCCATGAATATGCTTTTGGAGGATCAACCCAAAGTTGATTATAATATCCTCACTCACCTAAGAAAGTTGCTAGCAAAGTTAAGCATATATGATGCCCTTGCCTTATCTAAAGAGATGAGGGAATCAATCAAGGCCCTTCTTGTTTCTAGAGATATGCTTAGCTCAGCTGACCACTATTGGAGAGGAGGCACATTATTCAAGAGAAGCTCAGGTATTCACATTTACCGATGAAGACCTTCTTCTGGGGGATATGAAGCACAACCGTCCCCTCTACATCACAGTGGATATTGGCAGATTCAGACTTTCTAGGGTGTTGGTTGATCTAGGTGCATCGGTGAACATTATGAGCCAGAAAACCCTTGCCTATTTGACGATTAATATCTCTGAACTCCGAGGAGATCGGATGATGTTGAGAGGATTCAATGAACAGGGTGTTGACCTCATTTTTAGAATGAGCTCTCAACCTCTCCATCTTAGACATAGGACTTCTCTTAGACACTAAGAGTTCCTTAGTCTTAAGACACTTCAAGTGATTAGGTGAACACTCAACTTAATCCTAGAGATTTAGAAGAGTTAGCCATTGGAATAGGTTATGCCTTAGGGGTGTTAGAAAAACTTGCCTACCCTATTGCTTGAACCAAACCCTCACTTCCTTCCTTCAAGTCAAACTTCAAATCAAACTAAATTCAAACTCAAATCAATTCCAACTTAATTGATTTTCTCAAATCCAAATCAACTCCAAAATCAAATCAACTCCAAAATCAAATAAACTCCAAGATCAAACCAAATTCAAACTCAAATTAATTCCAACTTAATTGATTTTCTCAAATCCAAATCAACTTCAAATTCAAACCAATTCCAAATCAAATCTCAAATCAATTCCAACTTAATTGATTTTCTCAAACCTTAAATCAATTCCAATGGATTTTCTAAATGAATCAATTCCAAATGATTGAAACCCATGATTAAATTCCAAATTCAAAAATCCTTCCTAAGTCACTTTGATTCCATCTTATGGACTTGGCCTAAATCAAATTCAAATCAAATCAAGCCAAACCCTTGATTTTCTCATAACCCATTTATAATTTCATTTATGTCCACAAATATAAATGAAATATAAATTCAAATATCCAAAACTAAATTCAAAACTCAAATCCAAATTCAACCAAAATTCAACCTAAGCCTTTCAAGTCAAATTCTTGAACTTGCTCAAATCAAACTCAAATCAAGCCAAACCCTTGATTTTTCTTCATGATTCAATCAATCCTTCAATCATGAAACCAAATATAAACACAAACTTCAATCATCAAACCAAAACCAAATTCAAAACTCAAACCTAATCTAATCGAAATCCAACCTAAACTCTTTCAAGTCAAATTCTTGAACTTAGCCAAATAAAAATCAAATCAAGCCAAACCCTTGGTTTTTCTTCATGATTCAATCAAACCTTCAATCATGAAACCAAATATAAACACAAACTTCAATCACCAAACCAAAACTAAATTCAAAAATCAAACCCAAATCAAGCCCATGTTCATCATTTGAACTTGAAATTGTCAAATGAATTAAAACCCATTTGAGTCCAAACCACGAATAGATTTATATTTCAATCATAAGTCTATATGTGAGTTCAACCAAACTTGAATCAAGCCTTGATCAAGTCAATTGACCCACTTAGGCTCACTTGACCCAAAGTGACCTAAAGTACCTTTTTGAGACAAATTATGGTCCTACCCAAATTAGATTGAACTAAGCCCACCTAAGCCTCACATTGTGAGTAACAACCATCATAAGATGATCAATCTCTCCAATTGGGTCAAACCTAAGGGTTGACCAAGTCAGCACTTAGCCAAAATGAAACCAAAACTAGTCAAAATCAACCATAGGCCAAATTGAATGAAACCATTGATCAAGACCAATTCATGATCAATGTTTGAACTTGACCAAGTCATCATTTGAGCCTAAGGCCACTTCTAACCCAAGTTGACCTAAAAAATTCAAAATGTGTCAAATCTTGATCTAAGACAAATTGATTGAAACCAATGGGTCAAGTTCATTCTAAATCACTTGTTGAACTTGACCAAAGCATCAATTGGCCACTAGACCCAACCTAGCCCAATTGACTATGAACTCAACTTGACCTAAAAGGTCAAATCAGGCCAAAATCAAACTAGACCAAAATTGATTGAAACTAAAGCTACCAGAACATTTCAAATGACCAATGAAACCTAAACCAACCCATGACCTAACCCAATTATGTCAAATGGGTCAAAGTGGTCAACTTGACCCATTTGACCTAAATGAAATCAAATGAACCAAAACCAAATATAAACCAAATTGAATCAAACCAATGATACTAAACCATTTCAAATGGTCATATGAACTTGACCCAACCTTTGGTTTGACCTAATTTGACCAATTGGTCAACTTGAACCAAGTTGACCCAATATGATCTAAATGGGTCAACATGAGCCAAATGATATCAAATCAACTCTAAATTCCTTGAAATTTGGACCAACCTAATTTCAAACTATTCCAAATCTATCTAAATTAAAACCAAAGCTAAATGACCATTTTACCCCTAAGTCAAGGGGTAATCTATGGCCAATTCTAGTTGGAATTTGGTCATATCCTTTTCATAGCCACTTTTAGTGGACCAAGTGGACACTAATGAGTGTGGTGCACATGACCCAACGGGTTTGGGTCAGCCAAACCCAACCCAAGGCTAAAATCGACCACCCAATAGAAAATTCTCCACATGAAATCACTCCTCCACTCAAATGAGCACATGGAAACTTCACTACTCCACTCCTCTGCCAAAACCGAACCATGTGGAGCTTAAAATGGCCTAACAAACCCACTCATTGTGATCAATTTGATCGAAATAGAAGAGATAAGCTCGACCATCCGATCCTTCTAGGGGGAGATATACTCCCTCTAATTTCACTTGAACTTCTATTCACTCACACTCGATTGAGCCATAGGAACTCAGAGCAACCTTCTCCAAATTCCTCCAAGCTTGCTCAAGCTATTTTGAATTCTCCATTTTCGGATTTCTTCAATGCCGAAATGGAGGGGCTCATTGGAAATTCCACTTTGCTCAATTCACCACCATAGCTCAATTCCTCCCTCAAGCACCTTCAAGGCACCAAGTCAAGTTCATCCAAAGCTTTTTCCAATCTTCTAAGGCACGGGAAGAGGGAGCTAGACCAAAGCTGCAAGCACTTGAAGAGGAGTTAGGCCAATAGGAAGATCCACTCCACCTCAACCCTTCAAACCTTCAATAGGGCTTCGTCACCACTAGAAGAAACTACCTCGATGGTTGGGAGCGCAGTGATAGCCTCCGACAAGGTATGGATCAAAACTAAGCTTAAGGAGAATTTGCTTTGGTCTTTTGTGAAGGGAATTTTTATCCCATTGAATCTTGGCCGTTAGATCTTCTTCTTCTTGCTTCTTGATGGTGTGTGATCTATCCTAGTTCAATCAGAGCTCAAGTGAGCTCAAATCAAGCCATGGATGGATCCGCCTCTCAGGGGGGAGGATGAATGGACCATCCATCCCATGTTTTGGATGGACGGTCTTAATTAATCCATGTTAGATCCTGTGATTAATCCCTTTGATACCAAGGAAATGATCTTGATCGTCTGAACTTTGATCAGACTATCCAAGGGAAAGCGCTAGCCGATTGTACTGATGTGAGAACTTAAATAACCAATCCGCATGGAAAGGCGCCACATGGTCCACACGCCAAGGGATTAGTTATGTAATTAGGGTTATTTAATTATCCTTAATCACTAAAACATCAAAAATACATAACTAAATGTAGAAAAATCAAAAAAAATATGAATGAGGGCTCATTTTAAAGATAATTAAAGGGGGAATAATATAAAATTAATTTTGATTGATTTTGAATAGTGAGTTTTCCTTAATTTTAAAATCTTAATAACTCTAATTACTCCTTAATAATTTTATTAATTAATTCCAAACTTCCTAGGCATGTTTTGGGGGATGACCTCTGCCTCCGCTAATTTTCTTACAATTTATTAATGGGTTAATTAGGGAAATCAATTAATGAATCCCTAATCACTCTCTTAATGTAATCAAGAGTAATTAAGCATGTGAACAGTGGCTTAATCATTTAATTAAGATAATTAAACATTGTTTAAGGGATCAGAAGGTTTATGGAATAATTTTGGGATATTTTCCTTAAGATATTCCCTAAACCCCCTTCCTTCCTTAATCCAAACCTAATTAAGGGTTAATCCACTAATAATCTTCTTAATTAACTTAATCAAATTTTCAAAATCAATCTTTTGCTGGTAGATACTTAGGTGTTCAATAACCTAAGTAAGCTTAAGGAAATTAAATCTAACCTACATGTGTGGGAAGGGTTATGAAAGTACTTAATTAAACCCTTTAGCTTAATTAATCATCAATTATGAGCCAATTGCATCATGCCCTTTCTTTCTTAGGGTGCATTACTGATTTAAATTTAATGTGGTTGCATGTCATATGTTGGCTCACAATTGTTTGAATAATTATGTTAAGGAGGTGTAAGTAAGGGGTAATTAATGAACTTAATTTACCCCTTAACCTAAACAAAATATAAAATCAATCTAATGGTTCTAAAAATTAAACTAAAATAATACTTACATGTGGGAGATGGATTAGGACCAGCAAACCTACTCACATTTCCTAAATTCAAATCAAACTCAAAATAAAGTAAAAATTTATTTAAATAATTTGATTCACTTTAAATGATCTAATTCCATAGGATTGTCTTTAGGAATTAATTAGGGTGAATGAATTTACATATTTTTCATCACTTTATTTATTTCCTAGCATGCTAAATATGTATGTCATATGAAAATCATGCATTCATGTCTTTTGAAAAATCAAATTAAAATGAAATGTTCTCTTTATGTCAAATTGCATGTTTTGGCTAAAGTAAGAATATGAATGGCTATTATCACTACTAAATACAAAATTATTTTCAAAACTTATAAATCAAACATTACAAATGAAAGGTATGCTACTTATAATTACTTATGAACTTGCATCTGAGTATAATATGAGATGTGCATTATGTGACTTTCCTTCTCTTCTCTTTTAACATAGTTTTGAATAGGATTTGTAAAGTATATAGTTCATTTTAAAAGAACACAACACTTGCTTAAATCCATTCCTATTCATTCCTATGATATCATTTAAGAGGGATATTCACACTTGCACATATAAATTGTATAACCAAAATCAAACAAACAAACATAAACTTTTTGCATGACACTTTTTCCATTCATTTCATTTTTTGTACATGCACATGTAATTAAGAAAAGTGGTATATTAGTCTGGACATCCCAGGGTTGCGAGGCTTTAATTAGCCCCAAGTAGGTCATGTACCTTACACCCTTGGTGTAAAAAATAATGGCATCATACTCACTTATGTCTTTCATACATGCAAATGTGCATTTGAGTAGTGGATAAAAGAATCTCTCTTTTCTACTTAACGAAAATATGCATACATGAAACATTCCAAATTTCTTTAAGCAATATCTCTTAGCATTCATCATTAAGGTGTGCTAACATTCCTACTTGCATGTATAGATATGCTTAGGATTCATCCATGTGCATGTTACATATTTTGGAAAGAAATAAAGTGTTATGTGTTTTGTGATAGTAATTCACTTCACTTAATCTTAAAATGCCTTTCTCTTTGAATAGGGTTTTTTAAGGAAAATCAAAACTTAGGATTAATTAAAACACATAATAAAATATTCACTAAAATAAAAAAAATCATTAATGAATCAACTTTAAAAATTTCTTAAGGTAGGGAGGAAAGAGAACTCTTCTCTTTTCCTCTATTTACAACACTTAGTAATGGCACACACATTAGGCTAAGTCACCATTTCTAGTCATATGTCATGATGATGCATGGTTTGATGCTTGCTTTTATTTTGTTATGTGATATTTTAGTCTAGATGTTATGGTGTATATGCGTAGACTAAATGGTAAGATGATCTTAGTCTAACCATTGACTTCTACAAGGGATTGTGCTTAAGGTGCGCTATAATAAAAATATAACTGTTTTTGCTATGCAGGTTTCTTATACTCCTAAGCATAATCCAAAATAGGTCAGGTGGACTTGGTTAACCATGTGTGGGGTGATAAGTCTAATTTATTCATATCCCTGCTTTGGATCATGTGGTTTGTTTAGCTAATCTCTATTTTGCAGGTTTTAGTTAGATTTACTTTTTTCCATTTTCATGTAATTTTGTAATTAGGATTTGGAATGATTGTTATGGGGAATTATGATGAACATTGATCATAAGACTATGTCTTGTGTACCATGTGAAGCCTTTGGAGCAACCACATTCCAACCAATCAAAAGAATAAAGAAGAAAGAAGAAAGAAGAAAGAAGAAAGAAGAAGAAAGAAAATAAGAATGAAGACCACATAACATGAATTCCTTCTTGATTATAATTAATTTTTTTTGTAATCTAGGTTGTATAAGGGTAGAGCTAGGCTACCCAATTTCTTTTCAGGTTTGTACGGTGGAGCCTGACCATAAAAGGCCTCTTATTCTTTTACGCTAGCTTTATAAATTATTTGATGTTTATTTAGCTTGTGCATTAAGATGGCAAGTTTTCCTAGTTTCTTCCTTACTTTGATGTATGGCCAGGATGACGATTAGGCTCTTAGGAAAATAAATTTTCTATCCAACTAATTAATTCAAATTAAAAATAAATAACTCATAACCTCACCTAAAGTCTAGGTTATAAAATAAGATAGAAGATTTAACAACCCCTTAGCTGGATGTTGTATATTTTTTAGATCATGCATAAAAAAGCATCTTGTCTCACTCTTGTTATGGAGGGCTTCCACCTTTGCCAGAGAACCTGGCTTGACCATTAAAAGCCATGGTAAAAATACACCTCATTTTCTTGCTGATTTTGGCCCATAATCCAATTTCTCATGCATTAGGCATATGGATCCTAAAGCCTGTGTCAAATTGATTATCCAAAATAAAAATAAAACATAACAAAATTTGCATTATATTTATGTCATTAATCATACCCTACATGATCTAGTCTCTTAGAGACTGTGTTTAAAGTCTTATTCTCTTTCTAAATAAATAATAGCCTAGCTATCTTGCAAAAGCATATGACTTGCCTACATATATTTAAAATCATAGGAGGCGTTAGTTGGGGGCCACCCCAGGCGATTGTAAGTCCAACAGTTGAGTGGTTTATCCTCTCTTGTGGAGGTAAACCAAATACCCATTTTTTCCTTAGATTTAGGTCATGTCTTGGCCATCGCCAAAGCTCCCTAGATTTAGGTTCAAAAGTTGCTACTTTCTTATGCGAGCTATAAGCATAAATGCCCACCTCTTAGGCATTTCCATGATCTTGTGTTATGGAATTGTAAGAACTAGATTTCTAATAAAAATTCAACTAAAATAAATAAGTCCCCTCAATTTCAAAAATATAAAGTTGAACCATAGGATAGTTTGGGATGCTCAATAGGCTTCCTAGTATCATAAGCATCCTCTACTTATCTTCCTTTGGTTTTGATAATAACTCTCCTCTTGATCAACCCCACTTGATCTTCTAAAAAAATAAATGAATAGATCGATAGTCCTATCTTTGAAGTCTTTGTAGACAATGATTATTGATCTTAATCGAGAGTGTTCCTAAGGAACCATATTCCTTAGGATGTAATTAACTATGGGGGATTACCTCCAAAGGGAACTTAATGAACCTGATTTAAAATAAACCATGCTTTACTTTTTAAAGTAGGGGAAGAATCTCTGGTACATTTCGAAGACCCATAGTCCTTAAGAGTCCTTATTAAGGTGATTAGGTCCATTATAGAATGGTGACTTATGTCTCTCAAGATAGTACATCATTCCTCAATGCCATACCTGATCATCCTAATAAGAATATTTGTGGATTTGCGTGGTTTCCAACACAAGAAGTGTTTTGTTTGAGAATATTTTTGGTTTTTCATTTATTTCTTTTCTCTTTCAGAAAGATTAGATGAAGAATCAAAAAATTTCACCACCGATTTTTCTGGCGACTCCACTGGGGATGGTTCCTCTCTTCATCTTTGGTAAATGATTATTGTCTCCAAGTATCAATAGTGAGTTTGCATTTTATACGAATCCAAGACTATCTTTCTTTTCCGTTGGCACTTAGTTTATTTCATCCTTAAGAAAAACTAGCCAACATCTTTAGGTTTTAGGACCTCACTCCATGAAAATAAAAATTTAATTAAAAAATAAATAATTAAAGACTTCCTTCTTATCATTTTTTATAGTAAGGAAAGGTTCATTCCAAAAATAAAGAAAAATAAATCCTTTACAAAAATATCAATTTCCAAAAACCACTTTTTCAAAATGCACATAATAAAATGTTTGCACAAAAATTTTCATAAATCACCCTCATCTAATAATCTTCATGATTGTTATTTGTAGGATCATTTCAAAATAAAATCCAAAATCATATTTTTCAAAAAGCACAAATGAACATCTTCATTCAATTTATTGGATGAAGATTTTATTTTCCAAACAAAAGGAACAATCATCTTTTCCAAAAAAGAAAATCAACAATCATCTTTCCAAAAATAAAATCCAAAATTATCTTTTTCAAAAAGCACAAATGAACATCTTCATTCAATTTATTAGATGAAGATTTCATTTTCAGAACAAAATCAACAAATCTCTTTCCAAAAATAAAATCAACAATCATATTTTCAAAAAAGCACAAATGAACATCTTCATTAAATTTATTGAATAAATATTTCAAATCTTCCTAAAAATAAAAGCAACAATAATATTTTCCAAAAAGCACAAATGAACATCTTCATTCAATTTGTTGAATGAAGATTTCATTTGAAGAAAATAAAAGCAACAATCATATTTTCCAAAAGCACAAATGAACATCTTTATTGAATGAAGCTTTCATTTTCAAAATAAAATCAACAATCACATTTTCAAAAATAAAATCAACAAACACATTTTCAAAAATAAAATTAGCAAACATCTTTTCAAAAATCAAAATTAACAATCATCTTTTCAAAATTGAAACATCATTTGGATTGTTCATTTAGCATACCCAAATTTGCTAAACAAAATAAAAATCATCAAAAACCAAACACACTTGGATTTCCTTAGCATACCTAAATTTGCTAAGAATCCTCTTTCCAAAAATCATCAAAATAAAACACATTTGGATTTCTTTAGCATACCTAAATTTACCAAGAATCCTCTTTTCAAAAAAAATCATCAAAACAAAAACACACATGGATCCTTTATTTAGCATACCTAAATTTGCTAAGTGAAGAATCCCCTTTTCATAAATAAAAATAAAAATTCATCAAAACACATTTGGATTTCTTTTATTTAGCATAGCTAAATTTTCTAAGTAAAGAATTTCCTTTTTCAAAAATCATCAAAAACAAAATACATTTGGATCTCTTTAGCATACCTAAATTTACTAAGAATCCTCTTTTCAAAAATCAATAAAAATAATGCACATTTAGATTTCCTTAGCATACCTAAATTTGCTAAGAATCCTCTTTTCAAAAATCATCAAAAACAAAACACATTTGGATTCCCTTAGCATACCTAAATTTGCTAACAATCCTCTTTTCAAAAATAGCGTACCTAAATTTGCTAAGAATCCTCTTTTAAAATCATCAAAAACAAAGCACATTTGGATTTCCTTGGCATACCTAAATTTTATAAGAATCCTCTTTTCAAAAATCAAAAAACAAAGCACATTTGGATTTCCTTAGCATACCTAAATTTGCTAAGAATCCTCTTTTCAAAAATCATCAAAAATAAAACATAATTGGATTTTTATTATTTAGCATACCTATATTTGCTAAGTAAAGAATTCTCTTTTCAAAATCATCAAAAACAATAAAATATTTGGATTCTTCATTTAGCATACCCAAATTTGCTAAGTGAAGATTCTATTCTCAAATTCACACATGATTCACAAAATAAGTAAACAAAATAAGAAAATTGTTTTCAATCACCTCACTTAGCATACCCAAAATTGCTAAGTGAGTAAATTCAAAATCACAAATCAAAAATAAAATCAATTAACCCTTTACTTTAGCATACTCAAATTTGTTAAATAAAGGGTCCTCAAACTCAAAAATCAAATTCAAATATGAACCTATGGAAGCATTAATCTCTCAAAAAATCTGTGAACCCATTTTCAATATACATAAATTTATTGAAAATGGATTCTACATTCAAAAATCCTCTTTCCAATCAATTCAAAAATCTCTCTTCTAAATTCATTTGAGCCCCACTTAACACTTTCAAGTTGTTGAGTGTGGGTTCAAATTCTAAATCAAAATTCAAAATTAACAAAGCAGAAATCTGATTCAAACTTGTTTTCAACATTGCAAACTTTTAGTCAATTTTCAAACAGTTTTAGTTCTCTCAGTTCAGTTCAATGGCAGACAGAAGTATTTCTTTACATTTCCTTTCGGGATGGACTTGGCCTTGGATCAGTCCATCCTCCTGTAGTCTGAATTCACCCACCTCATCCACTTTGGCAGAGGCTTTGAGGGGACTACCTTCACCACAAGCGTGGTGACCGGTCAGAAGTCGGTCATCCAGGTTGAGTTACCATCTGATTTAGAGATCCCCTCACTGAAGAGGAAGGTTGTGGCAGTTCTCACAATAGTAGCAGTTATAGCACCAGTGGGCCTAGTTGTTCCCCTTGCTGCCCTAGTACGGGCTAGCACCCTAGTTATTGGCTCCCTCCAAGGGGAAGGCTCCCTTGATTCTAGAGATTGTCTCCTCAGCCTTTGAGATTAGGTCTAGTTCCCACACTACTTAACCTACCAGGACTCAATGCCAAAATAAGAACCGCATGATCAAGCGGATCATACCCACATAGCCAAAGTGTTGGAGGTAGTTTCCCAGGCTACAGTAAAGGAGTTGCCTAGGATGGTTTCCCCGCTAATCACAGAAAATAAGTCCACCCTCTCTCTGTGTCTGATAGAGAAGATGTTAGGAGGATTTCAATTTCACCTAGCCAGCTTCAAGCTCCTATCGGAGAGGAGGTTGCACGCCGCCTTCGATCAATAGGAGGAGCTTACGACGATCGAGTCTGGGCTCAATTTGATTTACGTCGTCATCCACCATAGTGTGCGCAGATCAAGTGAGAGGGATAGGAGGCCCATACATCAAGATAAATTACTAGCAAGAGTGAGAAGGTATAGTAGGCATGTACCCTTATCGACTTTCCGACGATGCTACCCATGCCGATCATACCGATAGCATCTTACTGATGGGTACTACCCACCATGGGAAAGGAGCTCCTATTCATAAAGAGTCGTTGGTGCCTCCACCACATTGCTCTACTCCACGCCCACCATCTCCGGTACATGTTCTATCATCCACTTTTCCAGCAAAGGCCTTGAAGGCTGCATCTAGGGAGAAGGAAGCCCCACTGGTGATCCGGCTACGGCCAAAAGATCTCATTCCATTTACACCACCGACTAAGGTGAGGCCAAGCACTCCTGCATGACCTTCTGCCCCAGTTGTCAAAAATAAAGAATGGCGACCTCGGAGTATAGTAGTCATTCCATCACCACCACTATCGTAATAATGTATTGAGATAGTAGCAGAGGGAAGAGGAGACAGTTCAGTCACCCCCATGGCCATAGATCCTCCTAGGAGTATCACCCCATCCAGATCTAGTACTAGTCAAGAGCATCTATCCTCTAGTGAGCGTAGTCCTCACAAGATCAATTCTTTAACAGTAGCAGAGGTTAAATGTTTATCTATTCATGACAGTGATCCTACTACTAGTCAGCCTCGATCTTTTGTACCTATTTAGTTGGACAGATCCCTAGATGACATTGTAGCTCAGATCTAGTGAAGAAGTTGGAGATCCTAGGTTACGTCTGGTCTGATATAGATGATGAGAAGGTCAGTTTTGATCCTAATGAAGATGATCTGTTGGAGGGTTCAACGGGGTTACACATGGTAGACATTAGGGGTTCCCTCCTCCAAAATCAACAAAATTTTGAAGGTGCTACAATTGAGTAGGAAGACACAGCCTACTCGACCTAACACCTCCTTCAACAATTAAAGTAAAAGCATGAACAAATTGATAGGATAGAAAAGAAGCTTGAAGACTTGCTAGCAGCAATTTTGGCACTTCAGAACCAACCCCTGGTAGTGCATCCTACTATAACAGAGACTAGTCAGCCAGAGTTGTTGCATATTTTGGATCCATCCAAGACTTTACCTCTAGTAGAGCAGGGCAACACCAGCTTGTATAGGAAGGTAGTGGATAGTACCTCCGTACAGGAGAAGGACATCAAAACCATGGTTGAGCAACAAGTCAAAGAAGCGTTGGCTCAAGCCCAAGGAGGATCATCAGTTCCAAAGGGTAGATCATACCTAGAGGAATTTGATGCCATCCAATATCCTAAGATTTTATGCCACCTTCTTTTAAAAGCTTCGATGGCAGCAGGAACCCAAGGAAGCATATTACGCATTTCAGAGCCAACGGTTGCAATGCTGGTGGCAGTGATGCTTTCTCTTCAGACTTATTGTCAGTAGCTTAGCAGGCATATCCTTCGATTGGTATGCTAAACTTCCCAACAGTTCAGTGAAGACTTTTACTGAGTTGGAGCAACTCTTCATTAAGAGATTTGCTAGAGCTCAACAAAGGGTGACTATAGGCGATCTCGCTGTGACTTAACAACACCTTGGTGAGTCTCTCATTGATTATATTCTCATATGGCATAATTTGAGTATGAAATGGGAACCGCAACTGTCTGAACAATATTCCATTAAAATTTTGTTGAAGAATATTCATGGCCCAATCGCCTTCATGCTAGCCATCGCTTCCACCTCCACTACCACCACCGAGGCCATCCTACCGACCTCCACAGTAGCCTCCATAGCCCTCACCGCCTCCTCCTCAGCCATATCCACAGCAGCAGCGGTACACATACCCACCGCCAGGTAGCTATGGTCCACCTACTCTTATGGATAAACTAAATAAACCATATTCATTTAAGAGGGAGGTAATCAAGAAAATCTTTAAGAATCCATTAAAGAAGCTTGATTTTTAGCTACCTGAGCCTAGAAGGCTGGAGGAAGTGGGCAAAAGTAATGATCCTAAATTTTGCCCCTACAACCGCATGCTAGGTCATATTTTGGAGGATTTCTTTACATTCAAGGACTGGCTTGAGCATAACTTCAAGATAGGTGACGTAGTTATCCTGAAGGAATACCTTATAGAAGAACCATCTAGTTCCATTAGGGTAATCCTTAGGGATACCTGTGATCCTTCTAAAACCAATGAAGGTTGGGATATCTCCTTATCTCGAACCTCTAAGAAGATTATGTCCAAATTCAAGAAACTTTCCTTGTAGGTGCTTGAGGCAGCTCGAACCTCCAACATCAAGAAAGTTTGGCAAGTTGTCCAAGACAACTTATGGAAAGTGGGAGCTCAGTAGCAGTAGCAGCAACAACCTATGCCAGCCTAGGATAGCCAAGTAGTGCAACCACCAACCGAGTCCAGCCTTCAGTCCATCATTGCAGCTACTACATCAACGAGCACCTCTACTTTAGCTAGCTCTTCCAATAGTAGGCATCTCGTATCGACAGATGAGGACATAAAATCCCTCACCCCTTTTACTTTACTAGATTTTTACTATGTACCTCCTTCAAAACTAAAGAAATTAAGGAATATAGCTAGTTTGAATGACATCTATGTCACTTCTGATAGGTTTTCTAATTCTACTCTCTCTAAAAACTCTCTAAGTCTAAACAATAATTATAACAACTTTGATCTTTCTCTTTCTAATTCAGAGTTTGGCTTTCCTTCTCTAAATACTACGGGTTCAACTCTTGAGATAGACTTAGAATCATCTGATTTTGAGGGTCCCATAGGAGAAGCTGTAGGTGAGCAAGACAAGCAGGAAGAATCTTCCACTAACCTGCTACAAGAGATCACCGAAGTCAACCTCCATAGTGGCATGATTCTACCTCCTAGGGTAGCACCTCAAGATAAGGGGAAACAAGTCAGTGGTTCAGATGATCGAGAAGCCCCTCCACAAGATGCTCCACTCTTGGATATGCTTGTGGGGGATCAACCCAAGGTGGATTATAATGTACTCTCTCACATGAGAAAGTTGCCATCTAAGTTAAGCATATATGATGCCCTTATCTTATCCAAAGAGATAAGGGAATCATGAATCAAGGCTCTTCTTGATCCAAAGATATGCTTAGCTCAACTAATTGTTATTGGAGAGGAGGCACATTATTCCAGAGTAGCCTAAGGAGTCACTTTCATAGATGAAGACCTTCTTCTTGGGGACGTGGAGCACAACCATCCCCTCTACATTATAGTGGACATGGGCAAATTCAGACTTTCTAGGATTCTTATCAATCTAGGTGCATCAGTTAACAATATGAGTCTAAAGACCCTTGCCTATTTGAGGATCAACATCTCCACACTCTGAGGAGATCGGATGATGTTGAGAGGATTCAATGAACAAGGCGAGAGGGCTTTAGGTTCCATAGTGTTACCTTTGGAGATAGGTGACTGAAAGATTGAAGCCAAGTTCTATATCATTGATTCAAGTATTTCATTCACCACTTTGCTCAGTAGGCCTTAGATACATCAGAATAAGATAATTCCATCTTCCCTCCATCAATGCATCAAGTTCAAGAAGGATGGGATTGAATACTATGTCAAAGGTGCTGAAAAGCCATCTTCAGTCAGAGAGGTTTAGATATATGAAGATGCAACCTATTATCTTCCTCAAAATACCTTTTCTCAAAAACTTGGTCAAAATTCAAATTCAAAAGAAAATGATAAAGAAAAAGAAGAAAAAGAAAAAGAAAAGAAAAATGAAAGTTCAAGTGAATAAGAAAAGGATATTGAGGAAGAAGTAGAGCTGCATATCACATTCCACCCATAGTTCATTCCATCATATGGATATACAGGTAGATGGCTTGACCTCCACTAGGCAGAGGAAGAGATAGACATAGAGGCAGTCCCAGAGGTGAAAGACCCTTTAGTTGGCCACCAGCCAACAGGGGTTATATTCCAGTTCACAGGAGTACCCCTACTATTCACATAGACTTGGAATTCAGCTAAGAAGATGAGTCTAATGTGATTAGCATACCAGCTAACCTCTCTCAGTGAGTTTCATTGGAGGTGACACTCATACCGGACAATGATGAAGACCATGCAAGTCAAGAAACTGATGTAGGACTTAAGAATAATTCAAAAAAAGAATTAATGGAATTTCATTTTGATTGGTACTCACCTTGTGTTCCTAATCTTATAAAGAAGGGTTTAATTCCTTATACATGGTCTAAGCACATGTTAGAGTACTATGAAAAGCTGTGAAACAACAGAGGCAGGGATGAAGAATCAGGATCAAAACTAGGATTCGGTATAGTGAGTCCAGTCGATGATGATGAATACTGCTTAGTTCTCACCAATCATCTGGAATCTTTCAGGTTCTTGTCACACCATACTAGCTCTTATGAGGATGTGTGTTTAGAAACTTCAGATGATCCATATGATCTCCAAATCAAAGATACACTGCTAGAATTTGAAGAGGAGATCCATTCAACAATTAACAAGCTTAAAGAAATCAACCTCGGGATGGTGGAAAATCCATGCCCGACATACATCAGCTCATTGTTGAATGAAGAAGAAACCAATGACTTAGTTAGGCTATTGATTGAGTTTAAGGACTGCATTACATGGAGCTATGAAGAGATCCCCAGATTATCTCCTGATGTAACAGTCCATAAACTAGCAATAGACCCTAATGCTAACCCTATCAAGCAAGCTCCTAGACGCATACGATTAGAAATCAAATAATAGGTCATTTCTGAAGTCAAGAAGCTAATCAATGTTGGTTTCATCAAGGAAGAAAAATACCCTACCTGGTCAGCTAGTGTCATACCAGTTAAGAAGAAGAATGGCCAAATTCACATATGTGTTGATTTGAGGGCTTTAAATAAGGTATGTCCTAGGGATGAGTTTCCTCTTCCTATACCAGAATTAATGGTGGATATTGCTTCATCTCATGCAGTTTTCTTTTTTATGGATGGGTCATCTGGCTACAACCAAATCAAGATGGCCCCCAAGGATGAAAGAAACACTACTTTTTTAACCCCAATCAGAATCTATTATTATAAGGTTATGCCTTTCGGCCTTAAAAATACTGGTGTTACATACCGGGCCATGACTCAGATCTTCAACGAACTCATTCATCATCAGGTTGAGTGCTATGTTGATGATCTAGTAGTCAAGAGCAAAGAAAAAAAGATCATCTCTTTAACTTGAGAGTAGTGTTCGAACGGTTAAGATAATTTAACAGCAAAATGAATCTCTTGAAGTGTGCATTCGGAGTAGCTTCAGGGAAGTTCCTTAGATTTGTTGTCCGACACCGAGGATTACTAATAGATCCATAAAAGATTAAAGCTATCTTAGAAATGCCACCTCCTAAAAGTTTAACTCAACTCAGATCTTTTCAAGGATGGTTGGTGTAGCTAAGACGCTTTATCTCCAACCTATCGGGGAGATGCAAGCCAATTTCAGCACTTGTCAAAAAGGATGCCAATTTCAAGTGGGATGACAAGTGCAAGCATGTCTTTGAATATATCAAGCAGTATTTGGTGAAGCCGGTTCTAACGACCCTATCCGGCAGCCACTCATCCTACACTTCGCATTGGATGACTCCCTCGGTGCTTTGTTGGCCAAAGCCAATGATGAAGGGAAGGAGAGTGCCCTCTACTACCTCAGCCATCATCTGATTCCTACTGAAGCAAACTACCCACCCATCATCTAATTTTCTAGCTTTAATCTTGCATCCCAAAAGCTATGACACTATATGCTTTCTCATAAAGTGAACATGATTTTTAGAACCAATCCACTGCAGTATCTCATGACATGACCAACACTATCTGGACATTTGGCACATTGGTCCATGATTCTCTCACAGTTTGATATCACATTCGTATCCCTCCATTAGGTAAAAAAATAACCACTAGCAAATTTCTTAACAGCACACCCAATTCCTGTTGATTCCCCGCTTAGTGACGATCTCCCTGATGAAAAAATCATGAACTTAGGGGAGGTTGACAACATGATTTTCTTACTTAATTATAATTAATTCATTTGTAATCCAGGTTGCATAAGGGTAGAGCTCGGCTACCCAATTTGTTTTTGGGTTTGTGCGATGATGCTTGACCACAAATGGTCTTTTATTCTTTTGTGCTAGCTTTATAAAATGTTTGATGTTTTGGCTTGTGCACTAGAAATGACAAGTTTTCTTAGTTTCTTTCTTGCTTGATGTATGGTCTGGATGACGATTAGGCTCTTAGAAAAACATAAATCTTCTACCCAATTAAACAACTCAAAATTTAAATAAACCAACCCATAACCTCATCTAAAGCATAGGCTAAAAATTAAGATAAAAGAAATAGTAACCCCTTAGCTGGATAAGTATTACTTTTCTCACATCACGCATAAAGGCATATTATTTCACTCTTAATTTGGAGGGCTTCCACTAATGCCAGAGAACTTGGCTTGACCTTTGAGAGCCATGGTGGAAATACACCTCCCATCTTATTGATTTTGGCCCATAATCTTATTTCTCATGCATTAGGCATATGAATCCTATAGCCTGAGTCAAATGATTGTCCTTAATACAAATAAAATATATGAAAGTCTTGCATTAGATTTAAGTCATTGAATCATGCCCTACATGATCTAGTCTCTTATGGAGTGTGTTTAATCTCTTTCTAAATAAACAACAACCTTGCTATCTTTCATACACATATGACTTGCCTACATATTTTAAAACCATAGGAAGAGTTAGTTGAGGCCACCCCCAGGTGGTCGTAAGTCCAACAGTCGGGTGGTTTATCCTCTCTTGTGGAGGTAAACCAAATACCCATTTTTGCTTTAGATTTAGGTCATGCTTTTGGCCTTCACCAAAACTCTCTAGATTTAGGTTCTAAGGTTGCTTCTTCCCTTTGTGGGCTTTAAGCATAAATCCTCACCTCTTAAGCATTTTTGTGACCTTATATTATGGAATTATAAGCCCTAGCACTCTAATAAAAATTCAATTCAAACAAATTAATTCAATTTCTAAAATGTAAAGGCCAACCATAGGGTAGTTTGCAATGCTTACTAGGCTTCCTAGTATCTTAAGCATCCCCTACTTATTTGCATTTGGCTTCGATAAGAACTCCCTCCTCTTAATCGATCTCATTTAACTTTCTAAAAATAAACAAATTGATTGATAGTCCTACCTTTTGAAATCTTTGGAGATAACGATCATTTACCTTAATCGAGAGTATTCCTAAGGAATCTCATTCCTTAGGATGTAATTAACTATGGGGGCTTTCCCCTATAGGGAACTTAACGAACCCAGTTTAAAATAAACCTTACTTTACTTTTCCATGTAAAGTAGGGGAAGAATCTCTGGTACATTCCGAAGACCCATACTCCTTAGGAGCCCTTATTGAGGTTATTAGGTCCATTGTAGGGTGGTGACTTTTATATTTCAAGATAGTACACCTCTCCTCAATGTCGTACCTGATCACCCTAATAAGAATATATGTGGATCTACGTGGCATCCCAACAAGGGTAATTATATATATATATATATATATATATATATATATATATATATATATATATATATATATATATATATATATATATATATATATATTCATTTATCCTTCTTTCTCGAAAAGGAAGGGGATAGATGAAGGCATAGATATATATAAAATTTTTCACCACACACCAATACACTCCAATTGGTCATGTGAACTTGACCCAACCCTTAGTTTGACCTAATTTGACCAATTGGTTAACTTGACCCAACCTAACTCAATTTGACCAAAATAGGTCAAATCAAGCCAAATCAAATAAACTCCAAGCCACTTGAAATTTGGGCTAAACTACTTTTGACCCATTTCAAATCTACCAAAACTAAACCCATAGCCTAACGACCACTTTGCCCTTGGGTCTAGGGCATCCCATGAGATAAGACACATGCTTCATTTTCTTCTTTTGCCAATTGGTACTCATTCATAGATCCACCTAAACACCAAGGACCATGGTTGACCTGACCCAAAGGTGGTTGGGTTGGCCATGACTCATGGGGAGGTGAAATCACCTCCCAATTCCCATTGGAGCATTGCAAACCACCAAGGACACCCACTACTCCCATGGCAGCCACCTCCCACCCTTCCTCCACTCATATGAGGCCAAGTGGAATGATTCCCTCCCCAAATTGAGCTCCCCATCTCAGCTATTCATCCACCAAGCTGAAACCATCACCACCTTCCAAGCCAATGAAGGAGGTGGTATACCCCCCTCATTCTCACTCAAACTCATAGACACATACTCGATACAACCCTAGCAGCTAAGAAACGAGATCCCAGAGCCTCCCCTTGCATTTCTCGAGCTCCCCAAAATCTCCATTTTCAATTTTATGTGAAATCAAAATAAGGGAACAAATCAGATTCCCATATCCCCATTTTATAGCCAAAGTGCGATTAATTTTGCGCACACCATCCTTGGACCTAGATGATCCAAATTGAATAATTTCCCAAGCTTCCTGATGGTCATATGGTGGAGTTCGATCAAAATTGATTACTTATGTGTCGTGGGCTAATATTCCGAGCAAACTACACCAAATCAAGGCTCATGCTGCTCAATAGGGCTTCATTTCTACCAAACAAAGCTTCCTCAATAGTTGGAACTACCGGTCATAAGCTCTGGTGAGGTATGCCATTAAAATTGATCATTAGCTCAAAATAGGTTCATCCTTTGTCAAGAAAACTTGCATCTCCTATGATTTCCATTAGATGTGTTTATTATGCTTTCCTGAAGGTATAAGATCAATTTCATCTCCATCCGAGCTCGGGTGAGTTCAGATCATGCGACAATCAATGGATGATATCCATCATTCGCCGCTCAGAAGGAGACAGATCACGGATTGTCCATTCCACTTGATCAGAATGAACGGTCCTGATTTGATCACGTGTAGAACCTCTCTTTTCCCCCTCAAAATTGCATGTTCAATCATGGTTGTTCGATCTTAAATAGGATGGAGTTACTGCATCTGTCACCATCCGAGTCATCCTTCAGATGTGACAACTTAAATAGCCACTCGATCGCGTCACATGGAAAGTGCGTCGTGTCAGCTGCCACGCGGCCCAATGAGATTAAAGCTTTAATTAGGCCTAATTAATTCATTTTAAAGCCTGAAACTTCTAAAAATCATAACTAAAAAAAAAAAAAAAAATACAAACTTGGGCTCATTTTAAAGATATTGCAGAGTAGAATCTAGAAAAAAAATTATTATTATTTTATTTTGAACAGTAATTTTGGCTTAATTAAGATTTAATTAGAAATCTAATTAACTTATTTATTCCTTAATTAATACTCTAATTGATCTCCAACTTCATGTGGATGTTTACGGAGATCACCTCTGCCTCTCCCATTTTTTTGGGATTTTATTGGTTGCTTAATTAGGGAAATCCATTGATTAAGGATTAATCACTTTCTTAATTTAATTAGTGATAATTAGTGAATGAATAGTAGTTTAATTAATTATTTAAGGCTAATTACCTCTGTTGAACAGTAAGGGAGCTTATGGAATGTGGTTGGGATACTTTTCCTAATTCATTTCCCAAGTTTTCTTCACTTTTTGGAATTTGATTAGTTAATGATTAATGAGGTAATTAATTACTTAATTAATTAATTAATCTCCAAGATAAAAATCAAAGCCTAATTGAGTGTTTGAAGTGACTTAGTGGTTAAGGATTGAGGCCTTGTCCTTGATCCCTTTCCCTAAGTTAATTTCATCATTCTAATCAAAATATAATCAAAGAATTCAATCAATTAATTAATAAGTTTGATTACCTCAATCTAAAATTCACTTCACACCTAAGAAACGCTTAATTAATCTTAGGTAGCTCTTTGGGTGTTCAATAACCCAAAGTGGGAGATAATGAAATTATGGTTAGCTCACATGTGTGAGAAAACCATAAAAGTAGTTAAGTGAGATCCCTTAAGCCAAATTAACTATTAATCATGAGCCAATTGCATTAGGCCCCTTTTATTTCTTAGGAGCATTGTGAATTTACTTTTAATGTGGTTGCATATCATATTGGATCATTATTAACTAATTAATTAACTTAAGGTGATGTAGGTAAGGGTTAATCAATTAGTTTAATTCATACCCAATATAATTAAACCATAAAATCAACTTAATTACTTCTTCATTAACCCAAATTAACTAACACATGGGGAATGTGATGAGGATTAGCAAACCTCTTTCATTTCATAAACCAAATCAAACTCAAAATTAAAAATGTCATTAAAGAACTTTGGTTAATTTTAAATAGCCTTATTTAGTATGATTGTCCTTAGAAATTAATTGGAATGAATGAGATCATGTGCTTATGTTTTTTTATTTCTTTCCAATCATATTAAATGTTATTTTCCATTCATAATCATCCATTCATTTATTTTAAAATTTACTAAATGAAATGGTTTCTTTTATGTAAAATTGCATGTGTTAATTAAAATTAAAAATAGTTGTGGCTATTATTACTATTAAATCAAAAGTTATCTTCAAAAGCCCATATCAATTATAAAATACGGAGTGATGTTAATTACAAATATTTATAAGTTTGCATGTGTTGATAATAAAATATATGCAATATGAAGCATTTTTTATCTTATATGGATTTGCATGGGATTTATAAATGTATAGTTCAATTGAAAAGAACACAACATTTATCTAAATCTACTTCTATGCATCTCCGTGCTAAGATTTAGAAAGAATTTTATATCACATATATAAATCATATAATCAAATCAAATATGACTTCTTGCATGACTTCTCATTCTTGTTGTTCATTTTGTACATCCATATGTATATAAAAAAGTGGTATATTAGTCTGGACATCCCGGGGCCGCGAGACTGTAAGTAGCCCTAAGTAGGTCTTGTACCTTACGCCCTTGGTGTAGAATAATGGTGTCGTATTCACTTAAAACTCTTATATATATACATGTATATATATATGTATGATATGATCGATGAATAAGAATCATAAATCAAATAAATAAAATGCAAATTTTATAAGGGTTTTCCTATCTTTATAGTTTTTTATATATCCATATCTATATAAGAAAAGTGGAATATTATTCTGGACATCCTGGGGCTGTGAGGCTTTGAGTAGCCCAAAGTAGGTCTTGTACCTTATGCCCCTGGTGTAGAATAAGAACATCGTACTCACTTAAAACTATTATACCTATGTATGTATGATATGACCAATGAATAAGAATCATAAATCAAATACAACTTTTGCATGGGTTTTCTTATCCTTATAGCTGCTTATACATCCATACATATATAAGAAAAGTGGTATATTAGTCTGGACATCCCGGCGAGGCTTTGAGTAGCCCTAAGTAGCTCTTGTACCTTACACCCCTGTTGTAGAACAATGGCACCATACTCACTTAAAACTCTTATACATATGTATGCATGGTATGACCAACGAATAAGAATCATAAATCAAATATAACTTTTGCATGGGTTTTTCTATTCTTACAGTTGCTTATACATTCATATGTATATAAGAAAAGTGGTATATTAGTCTGGACATCCCACGGCTATGAGGCTTTAAATAGCCATAAGTAGGTCTTCTACCTTACACCCCTAGTGTAGAATAATGATGACGTACTCACAAAAACTTTTATACATGTGAATGTGTACTTAGCTAATGGATGAAAAATCCCTCTTTTCTATTAAAAAAGACATGTATTCTTAATTCAATCAAATGAAATATTTAATTTCCAAACACACTTATTTGCATTCGTCTTCTAAGTGTGTGAATACGTACATTGTATGTATAAGTATGCATAGGATTTAATCATATGCATGATATACATGATGGAAAGAAAAGAATAAACATGTGTTATATAATAATAATTCATTCAATTAATCTTAAGATGCCTTTCTTATTGAATAAGGTCATTTAGAGTGAACCTAAACTTAGGATTGATTAAAACATAAAATAAGTCATTCACTAAAGGAAATTGATTAATTAACTTGCTTTAGAAGTGACTTCAGGTAGAAATGAAAGAGAGATTCCCTCTCTTTCTTCTCTTTATAAAACTTAGTTGTTAAGTGTACGCCATATGAAACAAAAGAAAACATTAAGTAAAATGTTTAAATCAATTAAATCACTTAAAGAGAAATTAACCCTTTATAAATTAAATCCCTCACACTTAGCAAATTACAACTCTAAAGCCTAGTTAGGACATACCACACAAGCCTTAATGCACACATATTAGATTAAGTCACTATTTCTAGCTTTATATTATGGCGGTGTACGATTTGATGTATACTTATTTTGTGACGTATTATTGTAAACTGGATGTTAGGGTGTATGTGCGTAGTTTGGATATTAAGCCGATATTAGCCTAATCATGCTTTTTGTAGGGGGTCGGGCTTAAGGGGCCGTTGTAATAAAAATATAAAGGTTTTTTTGCTATGCAGGTTTCTTATACCCCTAAGCATAATCCAAGTTAGGACAGGAGGGCTTGGTTACCCATGTACGGGGTGTTAAGTCCAAATTATTCATATAATGACTTGGGTTGTTTGGTGTGTTTTGCTAATATTTATTTTACACGTGTAGCTAGATTTACTTTCCTTCTTTTAATGTAATTTTACATTAGGATTAGGATAAGTGTTATGGGGGATTAGGATGAGCATTGGTTATATGACCAAGTGTTATGTATCTTATGATGCCTTTGGAGCAAGCACATCCAAATCATGCCAAAAGGAAGAAAGAAACGGAGCAAATCAGATGAAGAAATGAAAGATGATAAGATGAAGAATGAAGACCCCCATAACATTCATCATTTGTAATTGTAATTATTCTCTTATAATTCAGGATATATAAAGGTAGAACTCGAATACCCACGTTCCTTTTTGGGTTGTACGGCGGTACACAACCTCATCGGCCTGTTATTATTTTTCAATAGCTTTATAAAATTGTTTGATATTTTGTTTAGCTTGTACATTAGAAAAAGCATGCCTTTTTATAGTTTATTTATGATTAGTGATTGTTTAGCTTGTGCATTAAGCTCCTAGGATAAAAATTAAATTTTCTACCCAAACTAATAACTCATAACAAAACCCCTAAAATAACTTACAACCTCATATAAAATCATAGACATTAAATTAAGATAATAAAATATTTTAGAAACCCTTAGCTAGATGTTGTATGTTTAATATCATGCATATTATCTAATTTCACTCTTGTTAATGGAGGGCTTCCACCTTTGCTAGATAGTAAGGGCTTAACCTTTGAGAGCCTTGATGGAAGAACACATATTTCCCTTCTGATTTGGCCCATAACCAACTTCTCATACTTTTAGGCATACAAAATCCTGTAGCATGTATCAAAATAAAGAGGCTCAAATTAAATAAAATTTGATAAAAATTTGCATTATATTAAGTCATTATTCATACCCCTCATGTTGTAGTCTCTTAGGGAGTGGGTTTAAGGACTTAGTTTCTTTTTTAAATAATAACAACCTAGCCATCTTGAAAAAGCATATGACTTGCCTACATGGATTTAAAACATAGGTCGAGTTGGCTGGCAGCCTCTCTAGGCAAAAATAAGTCCAGCAGTTGGGTGATTTACTCTCTCTTGTGGAGGTAAACCATATACCCAGTTTTACCTTAGATTTATGTCTTACTTTGGCCCTCTCGAAAGCTCCCTAAATTTAGGATATGAGGTTGTTATTTTCTGTGGGCTACAAGCATAAATTATCACCTTTCAGGCATTTTCATGATCATATGTTGATGGATTATATGCCCTAGCAATCTAATAAAATTTCAACTCAAATAAATAAATCTCCTCAATTTCAAATATATAAAGCCCAACCATAGGATATATTAGAGTGCTCACGAGGCCTCCTAGTATCATGAGCGGTCCCTACTCATCTCCTTTGGTTTTGATAATAACTCTTCTTTTTTTGATCCATCCCACTTGATTTTCTAAAACATAACTAATTTATTATTGATAGTCCTATCTTTGAATTATTTGGCGACAATAATCACCAACTTTAATTGAGAGTATTCTTAAGAGATTCATTTTCTTAAGAAGTAATTAACTATAAGGGCTTGCCCCCATAGGAAACTTTAGAACATGATTTAAATAAACTCCTAATTTATTCATCCATGTAAAGTAGGGAAAAATTTATAGTATATTTGAAGACCCGTCATGCCTTAGGAGTCCTTATTAGGTGATTAGTTCCATTGTAAAATAGTGACTTCTATCTTCTGAGATAGTACATTATACCTCAATGTCGTACCCGATCATCTCAATAAGTACACCCTCAGATCTGCGTAGTGTCCCCCACCCCCAATACACATGAATCAAAAATAAACACCACAAATTATTTTGGCCACTCTATTGGGGATGGTTCCTCTCTCCATCTCTAGTAGATGATTGTTGTACCATGTGATTCCTTTGGAGTAAGTACATTTAAATCAAGCCAAAAGGAAGAAAGAAATGGAGCAAATCAGATGAAGAAATGTAAGATGAAGAGAAGAAGAATGAAGAATGAAGACCCCATAACATTCATCATTTATAATTGTAATTATTCTTTTATAATCTAGGTTGTATAAGGGTATAGCTCTAGCTACCCATATTTCTTTTTGGATTGTACAGTGGTACCCGACCGCATCGACCTTTTAATCTTTTGTGATAGCTTTATAAAATTGTTTGATGTTTTGTTTATCTTGTGTATTACAAAAAGTATGCATTTACATAGTTTATTTATGATTGGTGATTATTGTACGGACTGGATATGATTGGGACCCTAGAATAAAAATTAATTTGTTTACCCAAACTAACATCTCATAACTAAACCTCTAAAATAACTCATAACCTCACATAAAAGCCTAGGCATTAAATTAAAATAATAAAATATTTAGCAACCCCTTAGTTGGGTATGTTGTATGTTTAATATCATGCACAATCATCTTATTTCACTCTTATAAAAGGAGGGCTTCCATCTTTGCTAGATAGTAAGGGCTTAACCTTTGAGAGCCTTGATGGAAGAACACCTCTTTCCCTCTTGATTTAGCCCATAACCAACTTCTCATGCATTTAGGCATACAAAATCCTATAGCCTATGTCAAAATAAAGAGTCCCAAATTAAATGAAATTTGAAAAAAAAGTTCATTAAATTAAGTCATTATTCATACCCCTCATGCTCAAGCTCTTAGGGAGTGGGTTTAAGGACTTAGTTTCTTTTCTAAATAATAATAACCTAGCCATCTTGCAAAAGCATATGACTTGCCTACATGGATTTAAAGCATAGGAGGAGTTAGCTGGCTATCACTCCGATAATAAGTCCAGCAGTCAGGTGGTTTACTCTCTCTTATGGAGGTAAACCATATACCCACTTTTGCCTTAGATTTAGGTCGTGCTTTGGCCATTGCCAAAGTTCCCTAGATTTAAGATCTAAGTTTGCTATTTCATGCGGGCTACAATCATAAATCCTCAGCTCTTAGGCATTTCCACGATCCTGTGTTGATGGATTATAAGTCCTAGCAATCTAATAAAATTTAAACTCAAATAAATAAATCTCCTCGATTTCAAATATTTAAAGCCCAACCATATGATAGATTGGAGTGCCCATTGGGCCTCCTAATATCATGAGCACTCCCTACTCATCTCTTTTGGTTTTGATAATAACTCTTCCCTTTTTTATTTATCCCACTAGATTTTTTAAAATACAACCAATTTATTGATAGTCCTATCTTTGAATTCTTTGGAGATAACAATCACATACTTTAATCGAGAGTATTCTTAAGGGATTCATTTTATTTAAGATGTAATTAACTATAGGGGCTTTCCCTCACAGGAAACTTTAGAACCTAGTCTAAGAAAATCTTACTTTATTCATCCATGTAAAGTAGAAAAAATCTATGGTATATATAAAGACGCATCATGCCTTAGGAGTCCTTATTAGGTGATTAGGTCCATTGTAGGATAGTGACTTCTATCTTTTCAGATAGTACACTATTCTTCAATGTCATACCCGATCACATCAATTAGTACACCCTCAGATTGGCGTGGTGTCCCCCGCCCCCCATACACATGAATAGAAAATAAACACAACAAGTGGGTATGGTTCAATTTGACCCATAGAGATGAAATTGGGCTAGGTTGGGTTAAGTTGACCAATTGGTCAAATTGGATCAAACCGGTTGGGTCATGTTCAAATGAGTTGAAGTGTTTTGGTTCAATTGGTTTGAGATAATTTGGCTTGGATTTGATTTTGGCTCATTTGAGTTCATATGGATCAAATGGGTCAAGTTGAAAAATTTGACTAAATTGGCCAAATTGGCTTGGGCTAGGGGTTGATTTAGGTTTAATTGATCTGTTGAAGATGATTGTAGATTTAATTTCAATTAATTTGGATTTGATTTGGATTTAGGCCAACTTGACCCTTTAGGTCAATTTGGGCAAAATGTGTCAATTGGGTTCAATAGGTCAATTTGGGTTCAATTGGCCAATTTTGATTCTATTGGGGCTTTGGTCAAATTCAACAATCAATTTGAAATGAAATAGAGCCATTGGTTATAATCAAATTGAGTTATATTTTGATTTGACATAATTTAGTCCTTTAGGTCAAATTGGTTCAACTTAGATCATAGGGAAAACTAGGTTAGGTTTGGCTCAAGGGGTGGTCAAGTCATGTTCAATCATTGATCATAGGTTGATGTGGATCATTGGTTTCAATTAATTTGTCTTAGGATGAGATTTGGCTAGTTTTATTTATGTATGTTAGGTGGGTAGACTTCTTCAAATGACTAAGTTGACTTGGTTTGACCCAATTGATGATAATTGATCAATCAAGGATGATTGATGATCATCATAGGAGGTTTTGGTTGGCTTGGTTCATTACAATTTACGTAGGATTGAAATTTAGTTCAAATTGGTCAAATTGGTCACTTTGGGCCAAGTGGACCAATTGTATATAGTTGAATTGATTTTGGATTGAATTGAGTTTAGTTGGATTTCTATATGGATTTAGGATTAATTTATAGCTTTTGTTGCAATTGATTTGGGTTTGAACATTTTTGGTTCATTTAAATATCAAGTCAAATGTGTTAGGTTTGGTTTGATTGAATTGATTTTGGGTTTGATTGAATTGAATTTTAAGTTTGGTTCAATTAATTATAGATTTGATTTATATTTAGGAGGATGATTAGGGGAATAATTGATTCATAAGAAAATTAATTGAGTTTAGCTTGAATTAAATGGAATTTTGGCTAAGTCCATTGGATTAAATCATATGGCTTAGGCTAGGTTTAGTTGATTTGGATTGAAATTGATTTGATTGGAATTTAATTTTATTTGAAGTTGAGTTTAATTGTAAATTTTGGTTAATTTATTGAAGGGTTGAACTGATTTTAAGGTTTGGTTTGAATTTGGTTAAGGCTAAGTCCATGGGATTGAATCATGTGCTTAGGATAGATAAATTTTGAGTTGATTTGGATTTGATTTTGACTATAAGTTTCAATCATTTAGCTTGAAATTTGGATTTGGATGAATTGAATTTGAGGTTTGGTTTAGGTCAAAGAGATAGGCATAGAATGAGTTTAGGGTATAGGGTTTAGATTTTAGATTTTAGTTTAGAGTTTAGGGTTTAGGGTTTAGGGTTTAGGGTTATTTTAGGGGGTTTAGGGTTTTAGGGTTTAAAGTTTAGGGATTAGGGTTTATGATTTTTAGGGTCTAGGTTTAGGTTTTTTTTTTAAATTTAGGGTTTAGGTTTTTTTTTTAATTTAGGGTTTAGGTTTACTTTAGGGTTTAGGGTTTAAGTTTTAGGTTTTATTTTCTATTTAGTTTTAGGTTTAGATTTCTATTTTATTTTATTTTAGGTCTATTTTAGGTAAGTTTTCCTAAGTCCTAAGGAAGAGCCTAATCCTATTATTAACCCTTCTAAGTTTCTAAGCTTAAGTTAAGTGTTCACCTAATTGCTAGAAGTTTCTTATGACTAAGGAAGTCTTAGTGTATAGAAGACTCCTAAATCTAAGAAGAGGAGATTGAATCCTCACTCTAAAAGTGAGGTCAACAAAAGGACCCCAATAGGTGTGGTGAAATTGATAAGGCATACCACACATATTGGTGTTGACCGAGGTGATCAACAATGTCCAAAAGATTACAAGCGCTAACAGAAATGATATATACCTAAACTTCAGAGATAGATAGAATCACGATCTCAGTGCAATGTAACTCAATTAATACCAAGGGTATAAAGGAGCTAAGAGGATTTGATGATTGTTACATGTCAAGGATATAAAGGAGGATTCTCTAGGGAATCACACATGAATTTGGATATGAAATAAACTTATGCCAGGGCATAAGGAAGAAGTCTGCTAGGGATAAAGATATGAGTGGATTCATTCAAGTTCAATGGATTTGGTTTATGGATGGGAGATCCGCTGGGGATACATGCTTGAATTTGTTGGGGATCAAGGTTGGATTTGTTTGATTTAATTTGTTTAAATGTGGGGCAGATCTGCTAGGGATAAGGGCCTGAATCCACTAGGGATCAAGATCGGGTTTAATTTATTGTAATTTGTTATGGCTCCACTAGGGAGAATGGTTTGGAATCTAATTCATTTGTTTGATTTGTTTGTATGATTCGGGCTCCACTAGGGAGAAGGGTGTGATTTAACTCCACTGGGGAGAATCAAGCTGGATTTAGTTTGACTTAATTTGAGGGAATATCTATTGAGGATATGAGTTTAGTTGCATTTGATTGATTTAATTTTGTTCTGATTTAATTTATGGACCCTGTTGGTGTGTGATAGATCCACTAAGAAGGGGCCACGATGGCCTTGGCCTATCTTAGATTCATAAATCCAAAGGGGTAGTCAATCGACTGCTGGGTAAGACTATCCAACTTAAGGGCTATGATTCGATATGCAATGGTTGTGCTAAGAAGAAAGCATAGCAGACTTACATCTTCTAAAGTAGAAACAGCCGCCGGGGTGACCTGTTGGATGCACAACAAATTAAACTCGACCTAAGGAGACTACTGAGTGGGTGTCGCTCGGGACTTACATCAACTCAAGAGTAGTCAAGATTAATTTTATTTGATTTGATATGGTATATTTGAATTGATTTAGTTTGATTTAGTTTAATTTAATTTATGGACCCATTAAGAAGGGGTTGTCTCAGCCTGGACCTATTTTAGATTTACTAATCCAAAGGGATAATTTACCAGCCGAAGGGTGAGACTATCCAACCTAAGGGTTGCCTTTCGGTGTGCAATGACTGTGCTAGGAAGAAAGCATGAGGATTTATATCTTTCAAAGCTGAAATAGCCCCGGGGTGATCTTTTGCATGCACAACAAATTAGACTTGATCTAGGGTGACTACTGAGTCAGTCGCTGGGTACTTATGTTAACTCAAGGGTAGTCAGACAATTTCTATAGGGAGTTTTGCTGACACTGCCCTAAAGATAGAATGTCTGCATGGAAAAAGGTGTCGTTGGGAGTGTCCTCCTAATCCACAAGTGAATATATATTTTGTTTATTTATATGTTTGCATGAACCCTGTCGGTGTGCGATGGACTGCATTGAGAAGGGGCCATGTTGGCCTGGACCTATCTCAGGTATACCGATCCAAAGTGGTAGTCTGCACATCTGCAGTACAAACTTTCCAACCACAGGGGTGGATACTGGGAAAGGGGAATTGTCCAATCTGGTAGTAACCCAGGTAGTGTCTAGATGGGGTCGTAAGGACATGATCTAAATAGAGTGCCCACAAGGGAGGTGCTGCCAAGGGCGTTATCCTGATCCCTAAAAAGAAAGCCTATAGGCGTATGGTGGCCAACTTAAGGAGAAAGTGTAGGGGCTTACATCTACCATGAGTGGTGTATCCACCGGGTGGGTCACCGTCAGCATAGCGAACACCAAGCAACCTAAGGTGCCCGTCGGTGTGCAACGATCAATCTAAGATCATGGCATTGGAGACTAACATCTTTATAGATATAAATTTTCATCCGGATAGTCTATCATCGGTGAGATAAATGCTATCCGACCTAGGGAGATTATAGAGCGGGGAGTCCCAAGGAAGGACTGGACCTAGACATGAAATAGTCAGGAGGAAAGGAGCCACTGGGGGGACTAATCCTAAACCTCAAATATACTCGACCCAGTTGATGCATGAATTCTAGTCCAAGAAGAAGGTGTAACATATTTACATCTTCTTTAATGAAGCCACATGAGGTAGCTCATCGGCCATGCAGTAAGGCTTACCATACTAACATGGTGCTCATTGGTGTGCAGCAGTTAAGCCAGAAAGAAGGCGTAGCAAACTTACATCCTCCTAAATAGTGGATCGACCCAACCTAGAGCAGCTATTGAGTGAGTGTCATTGTGGGCGTTATCTCAACCGAAGTAGCTCAAGATAAAAGAATATGTGTTTATTTTGTGTTTTGTGTGTAATTTATGTTTGTATTATATTGATGAAGGATATGATGCAGCTTGGGTTCTCTTACACCTATCCTAAACATGTTGTGGTGGATTCGTAAACAGAAATACTTTTAATTTGAAGAGATTGAATTTTGAAATGAAATTTTCATTGATGATAATTGCTTTCAAATATAATTTTATAGATAATATTTCTATTGGCATAGCCCATTTATTGGAAACATTGCTCTTCTTTATGATTGATAAGTTGATATGATCCTCCTTGATAGGCTTTCTCTATGGCAATAGGGCCTTCCCAAGTGGGTTCAAACTTGCCTCCCATGTTGTGACGGGCAACAATTGGTCTCCTTAAAACTAAAATAACATCTACTACTTGAAACGCTCTAGAGCAGACCAACTTGTTGTGAGCTTGAATCATTTTGGCTTTGAACAACTTGATGTTTTGGCTTGCCCGTAGGCATCTCTCCTCTAAACCTTCGAGCTCTTCCACCCACAACTTGGTGTTTTGCTCCATTATGATTGTGCTACCCATATCTATCCATAGTGATAGGAGTTAGACTTCTAATCATAGAATGACTTCAAACCCATACACTAAGGAGAAAGGAGAAGAATAGGTTGGAGTTCTATAGGTGGTGCGATAGGCCCATAGAGCTTCAACTAATTGCTCATGACACTATCATTTATTATCGTCAAGTGTCTTCTTGAGTATTTGGATGAGAGTTTTGTTGAAGGCTTCTGCTAAGCCATTTTCTCTCAGATAATAAATGGTAAAGCATCTCTAATATTTGTTGTGTCTCTAAGCAAGGTTATTGATTTTGGTGCTCTTGAATGTAGTACCATTATCGGATATAATTATATGAGGCACCCTGAATCTATATACGATATGGTTCCTAAAAAACTAGAGCACATGCTAAGTTGTGACCTCTCTGAGCAGAATTGCCTCTGACCATTTGGAAAAGTTATCGGTGGTAGCTAGGATAAACCGATGACCCATGGAAGAAGGAGGATCGATCAAACCCACTATGTTAGTACCCCAACAGTCAAATGGCCACTAGGACAATGTTAGATGTAGAATGATGGGTGGTTAGTGTATCACCACGCTATGTACTTGACATTGATGGCATCTCCTAGCCATATCCATGCAATCTGTGATTATCGGCCAATAATACTCGAGTCTCTTGATTTTGGCTTTCATCTTAGGACCAGATTGGCAAGCTTCATATAATCCTAAGTGCATCTCGGTCATAATCTTATGGGCTTCATGCTTGTCTAAATAATGTAACCACATAAGATCAAATGACTGCCAATATAAGACACCATCCACGAGAGCATAGAAAAGTGCCCTTTGCTTCATCTGATGTGCTTGTGACCTTTATTGAGGTAGGTTACCTTTATTTAGGTAATCCATGAATGGTTGCCTCCAATCTATCTCCTCCCTTTTGGTAATGGCAACCTCCCCTTCAACAGAGTACTTTTTGATGAGCTCAATATCAATAAGAGTTAGTACTTGCCTATTTTGGACCTCTATTGATATAGACTCATCTTCCGGATATGCCAACTCCTTGGCAAGCTTGGCTAAAGCATCTGCTATGGCATTTTCTTCTCCATGGATCTTATAGATGTTCACTTCTATAATTTGGGTTAACAACTCTATTGTATACTTATGGTAGTGATGGAGCCTAGGCTTTAGAACTTTGTAAGACCCAATGATTTGGTTGACAACAAATTGAGAATCCCCAAAGATGTTGATGTTCTAGATATTTTGCGAGATGGCTAACTCCAGACTGACAATCAGAGCCTCAAATTTGGCTTCATTGTTGGTGTACGGATCAGATAGATGATATGAGAATCTCATCATATCACAGTCCGGAGTTAGGAGAACTATGCCTACCCCTGCCTTTCCTAGAAGAGTAGATTATGGTTCTTCTCCTCTTTGAGAGGAACCCGCACCATCAAAATACATCTCCTAGTGTGAATATTGGTATCCCCTACATTCATGATTTGTTTATCTGGGAGGTAATCAGTAAGCGGAGAATCAGTAGGAAGTGGGTGTGCTGCTTAGGAATCCGCAAGTGCTTTCCCTTTCACCGCACAGAGGGGTATGAAAGTGATATTAAACTGTGATAAATCATAGACCAACATGCCAACCATCTAGATAGTGTCGACCGCATCATGAGATATTGTAGTCAGTTGATTTTAGAGATCAAGTTCACTTTATGTGAAAGCATGTAATGCCATAGCTTTTGGGATGCAAAGATTAAAGCTAGGCAATGCTTCTCAATGGGTGGATAATTTACTTCAGCAGGATTAGATGATGGCTGAGGTAGTAGAGCGCATTTTCCTTCCCTTTGTCATTGGCTTGGTCCAACAAAGCACCAAGGGAGTCATCTAATGCAGCAATGTAGAGTATTAAAGGCTTGCCCGGGATAGGGCCTGCTAGAATTGGCGGCGTTATCAAGTACTGCTTGACATCTTCAAAGGCACACTAGCACTTATCATCCCACTTGACTTTGGCATTCTTTTTGACAAGTGTTGAGAATGGCTGGCATCTTTCTCATAAGTTGGATATAAAGCATCTTAGATATGCCAACTGACTTTGGAATAATCTGAGTTGAGTTAAACTTTTAGGGGGTGGCATTTCTAATATTGCTTTGATCTTCTCTAGATCGATTTTGATTTCTCAGTGTTGGACAATGAACCTAAGGAATTTTCTTAAAGCTACTCCAAATGTACACTTCAGGGGATTCATTTTGAGGTTAAATTTTCTTAACCATTCGAAAATCACTCTCAAGTCAAAGAGATTATCTTCCTTTTCTTTACTTCTAATCGTGAGATCATCGATGTAGCATTCGACTTGATGATGAATGAGTTCATTGAAGATGTCAGTCATGGCCCGCAGGTATGTGGCATCATTTTATGGTCGAAAGACATGACCTTATAACAATAGATTATTATCAGGGTTCTAAAGGTAGTGTTCCTTTCATCTTCAGGGGTCATCTTAATTTGATTGTATCCGATGAGCTATCCATGAAAGAGAAGATTGTATGAGATGAGACAATGTCCACCATCACCTTTGGTATTGGTAGTGAAAATTCATCTTTTGGACCTGCCTTATTTAGATCCATAAAATCAACACATATGTGAATTAGGCGATTCTTCTTCTTAATTGGGATGACACTGGCCAACTAGATGGGGTATTTTTTCTCCTAGATAAAACCAGCTTTGATCAATTTCTTGACTTTAGAAATGACCTGTTGTTCAATGTCTAATCGCATGAGTCTAGGAGCTTGCTTGATATGTTAGCATCAGGATGTATTACTAATTTATGGACCGTTATGTCAGGAGTCAATCTCGACATCTCTTCATAACTCCATGCAAAGTAGTCCTTAAACTCAACGACTAGCCTAACAAAGTCATTGATTTCAGTTTCATTCAACAAAGAACTGATGTATGTCGGACGAAGATTTTCTTCAGTTCCTAAGTTGATTTATTTGAGCTCGCCGATAGTTGACTTGATCTCTTTTTCAAACTCTAGCGGTGCATCTTTGACTTGAAAATTATTTGGGTCATCTAAAGTTTCAAAGCATACCTCCTCATATGAGTTAAGTGATTTGATAAGAACCTATCAAATTCTAATTGATTAGTGATGACTAGGCAGTAATCGTTATCATCGACTAGGCCTATTATGTCAAAGCCTAGTCCTAGTCTTTATTGACAGCTTTTGCATTTGTTGTTCCATATCCTTTCAAAGTAATATGACATATGCTTAAACCATGTATGTGGGATCAGCCCTTTCTTTTCTAAGTTATGAAGACAAGGCAAGTACCAATCAAAAGGTAATTCTATTAATTCTTTATATGAATCATCCTCAAGTTCTACATCAACTTCTTAACTCATGGATTATGCTCCAGGAAAGAATCTCTGAACTGTCATAATTGTGGATGTTCTAGGGCATCCTTAACTACTAAACCCTCAACTTTTTGTGAGAAAAGTGGGGTTAGAGCTAAGGTTCCCAACTAATGTCTGACAGTTTCACATAGAGACTTGGATACACTTATGCTTTGCTTTGGAGCCCGGCTCCATTGTCTCAGTGTAACCTCTAAAGGGATCTTAGAAGAGAAGTTGCTAACCATATAAGACTCATCCTGAACTAGATTCTAAGTCTATATGGATAGCAGGTACACTCCTGATAACTGGGACATATCTTCTATTTGGTGGCCAATAAGGAGGTCTTCCACCCCTGGGACTGCCTCTGGACTTGTCTCTTCCTTGTCCTGGTGGAGGTGGGGTCATCCTACCAACTTGTTCGAAAGGAGTAACGAATTATGGGTGGAATCTAATCTCAAGCTCCCCCCTAAGTTATTTCCCCTTTTATTTTCCTTTTCTTTTTCTTCTTCTTTTTCTTTTCTTTCTTTTTCTTTTTCTCCCACATGGGGATTTTAACTAAGTTTATGAGAATAGAACTTTTGGTTTTGGGGGAGGTAGTAGGTTGCATCCTCATATATCCATCTTATAAACTATAAATGGTTTGAGATCTTCTTTGACATAGTATTCGATCCCACCTCTCAAAAACTTCATGCACTGGTGTAGAGAGGATGGAACCATATTATTCTCATGTATCCATGGTTCCCCAAGCAAAGCATTCAAAGATGTATTCCAGTCTATTATATGAAACTTGGCTTTTGTCTTCTAATCATCTATCTCTAGTGGCAACACTATAGAGCCTAAGGCTCTCTCGCCTTCTTCATTGAATCCTTTCAACATCATCCTCTCCTTTTGGAGTTTAGAGATGTCAATTCTTATGTAGGCAAGAATTTTTAGACTCATAATGTTGATAATGTACTGTCAACTAGAACTCAACATAGCCTATATCTACCAACATCCATTATAATGTAAAGAGGATGCTTGTGCTCGATCATCCCTAGAAGTAGGTCTTCATCACTGAATGTAACTCCTAAGATGTCTTTCAAGTAGTGTGCCTCCTCTCTAGTAGCGATCAACTGAGATAAGCATATCTCTAGGTCCAGCAGAGCTTTTACTAGAGATTCCCTCATCTCTTTGGATAAGATAAGGGTGTCATATATGCTTAACTTAGCTGGTAACTTTCTAAGATGTGCTAGGACATTGTAATCAACTCTAGGTTGTTCCTTGTGGTATTTATATTCAACTTATGCAAAACCACACACCGGGTGTATTATTGATGAGGTGATAATGACATTAAGGAATAGTGCACTATCTTGAAAGATAGAAATCACTACCCTACAATGGACCTAATCACTTAATAAGGACTCCTAAGGCATGATGGATCTTTTAATATACTAGATATTTTTTTCCCTACTTTACATGGATGAATAAAGCAGAGTTTATTTAAATCGGGTTCTAAAGTTCCTTATGGGGGCAAGCCCTCATAGTTAATTACAAGAAAATGAATTCCTTAAAAATACTCTCGATTAAAGTAGGCAAGTATTATCTCCAAAGATTTCAAAGATAGGACTATCAATAAATTGGCCATGTTTGAAAAATAAATTGGGATAGATCAAAAAGGAGAGACTAATTATCAAAGCTAAAGGGAGATGAGTAGGGAATGCTCATGATACTAGGAAACCTAGTAAGCATTCCAATTTATCCTATGGTTGGTCTTTATATGTTTAAAATTGCAGAGAATTATATATTTGAGTTGAAATTTTATTAGAAACTAGGGCTTATAATCTCACAATACAATGTTGTGGAAATGCCTAAGAGGTGAGGATTTATGCTTGTAGCCTGAAGGGAAATAATAACCTCAGATCCTAAATCTAGGGAGCTTTAGCGAGGGCCAAAGTATGTCCTAAATCTAAGTGAATATGGGTATATGGTTTACCTTCACATGAGAGGATAAACCACTCGACTGCTGGACTTGTAACTGTCTGGGGTGGAAGCCAGCTAACACCTCTTATGCTTTAAAACCATGTAGTCAAATCATATGTTTTTTAAGATGGTTAGGTTATTATTATTAGAAAGAAACTGAAGTCCTTAAACTTGCTACTCTTTAAAACCATGTAGGCATCTAAAGAATAATTAGTATGAACTGCTATTACATGACACATATCCATTCATTTCTTTACATCATATATAACATACATATGGTTAAGTCCTAAACATATCTATACATCCAATATATTTTTGGCACACTCAAATGAAAGATGCATAAATGAGCTTTATATAAAAAGGGGATTCACATTCATTAGCTAAATGCACATTCAAATATATGAAAGTTCTGAGCAAGTACTTTGTCATTGTTTGACCAGGAGAATGAGGTAGGAACCTCTTTGGGGCTACCTAAAGCTGTGCATCCCCAGGTGTCTAGACTAGTTATACCCACTATTCTTAAATACATATGTATGTATAAACAACTATAAGAATAGAGAATCATGAGAAAATTGTATTTTTTTTATTTGTGTGAATGAATTAAAGCTCTATCCAAATTCTAATGTCAAAATGTATAAGAATGAAATCAAACAGGTACATCGCCAATGTTTTGCACTGTTGGAGTGAGGTAAAGACCTCTTTAGGGCTATTTATAGCCCTACATCCCTGGAATGTCCAAACTAATATACCCACCAACATTTGTACTTATGCAAATCAATATATGAATGAAAGAAAGGAACTTCACTTCATAAACTAAGCTTATATTCACATGCACCTCCTATGTATGTATAACTAATGTCACAACATGTATTATTATTCATTAATAAGCTTTTGAAAAAACATTTTAGATTTAATAGTGATAATAGCCACACATATTTTTAACTTAAGCCAACGCATGCAACTTGACATAAAGGAAATCATTTCATTAATTAAAAAAAAATTTTTTTTTGAAAAGGATGAATGCATGATTACAAGTGGCATACAACATTTAATACAATCGGAGAGAAATGAAAGAACATAAGCACATAGTTTCATTCAATCTAGTTAATTCTAAAGGACAATCACATTAAATAAGCTTATTTAAAATAAACCAAAGTTTCTTAAAGTCACTTTTTTTTAGATTTCATATTTGATTTTATTTAAGAAATGTGAGAAAGAGGTGCTAATCCTAATCCCATTTCCCATATGTATGGATTAATTTGATTTAATGAAAAGCAACTAGGTTGATTTTATGAATTGGTTAAATTAAGCATGGATTAAATCAATTAATTAACCCTTACCTATGTTACCTTAAGGTAATTAATCAAACAATTATGAGCTAACATGATATGTAAATAAATTGAAAAGTAAATAGCAATGCTCTATGAAATGAAAGGGGCCTAATGCAATTAGCTCATGATTATTTAATAATTAAACTTAAGAAACTAATTTAATTACTTTCATGATTTTCTCACACATATGAGCTAATCATAATTTCATTAAGCTCTTTAGATTCTTGAACACCTAAAGCTCTACCCGAGATGAATTAAGGAAAAATTAGATTTAAGTAGATTTCTTAAATCAACTAAATCAATAATTCATTAATCAATCTCTCCTACAAAAAAAGGGCTAACCAAAGCTAGCAATTATCTTGAAATGAGATGGGCTTAGAGGAAAAGGTAGGGAAAGAGGTCCCCACCTATTTCCATAAGCCATCCATTGGATTAAGCATGATTTAATATGATTTGAATTCCAATTTAGCTAATTAAGTTTCTAATTAGTTAATTAATAAATAATTAGGACTTTAGTTGAAAAGAGAGGGAAAATTAGAGAAAGAATTAGGATGGAGGCTTCAATCCACTTCCCTAAGTCTCCTTACTGTTCAACAGTGATTAAGGAGTCTAAATAATTAATTAATTACTATTCATATGCTTAATCACCCTTTAATGAAGTTAATAGGGTAATTAGGGCTTAATCAATAAATTTCCCTAATTATGTAACCAATAAATTTCCAAAAAAGTAGGGGAGGCAGAGGTCCCCTAAACATCCTCAAAAAGTTTTAAATCAATTGGATGATTAATTAAGGAGTAATTAAGTTAATTAAGTTTTTTAATTAAACTTTAATTAAGCTCTATTTACTGTTCAAAATCCATTAAAAATATTTTTATTAAATTTTTTTCTAAAATACCTTTATAAAGCCCTCATTTGTATTTTTAAAATTACAATTAGTTATGAATTATAGAAGATTCGTTTATAAAAATGGATTAATTAACCCTAATTAAAGCCTTAACCCCATCGGTGCCACGTGGCATGCTGACGCGACACACTTTCCACATGGTGCAATGGGATTGGATATTTAAGTTGTTACATCCGCGTGGTTGAGTCAACCGGTGGCAGATGCGCTTTCTCGTGGACCATTCTATCTAAGATTGGATGGCCACGATTAATCTCGTTGTTTAGATGGAGTAATTAGGGGATTTAAGCGTGATTTAATCACAGCCATCCGCTCCAATCACACGGAATAAATGGCCCGTGATCTTTCTCCTTCGCGAGCAGTGAAAGATGGATGTCGTCCATCTTTCTCCATTCGATCCGAGCTTACTAGAGCTTGGATTGATTCCAAAATGATCTCACAACATCAAGGGAAGGAGAGGAACAAATTCAACGGCTAAGATCGCATGACATGCACATTTCTTTCTCAAAAGACCAACCACACTTCACCTAGGCTACGATTTTGAGGAATTACCTCACCAAGGTCTGATCATGAGGATGAGGTCCTAGTAGAGAAGCCCTATTGAGAAGCTTGGTCCTTGATTTGGAATAGAACCCTCGGACGACCAATCCATGCACTTCGGATCTTCAGCCTTGATTTAACTCGAGCTTCCAATGGCATTGGAGCTTGGGAAATGATTTTGATGGCTTCAATATCATGCGTGGAAGGTGTGTGCAAAGTTGATTGAAGTTTTGTGGAGGACTGAGCAAACAGGATTTGAAATTGGACTCTGTTGACCTCACTTTTGGAGTGACCTTTCAACTTCTTCATCTTAGACATAGGACTCCTCTAGACACTAATAGTTCCTTAGTCTTAAGATACTTCTAGAAACACTAGAGACTTAGAAGAGTTATCCATAGGAATAGGTCGTGCCTTAAGGATTTAGGAGGAATTGCTAACCCTATAGCTTGAACCCAATCCTTGCTTCCTTCTTTCAAGTCAAACTTCAAATTCAAATTCAAATTCAAAAGTCCAAATCATGGACCAATACCAAATCAAATGATTGAAACCATGATCAATTCCAAATCCAAGATCTTCCTAAGCCTTATGAATCACACCCATAAGCTTAGCCAAACCCTTCAAATCAACCCAAAGCCAAGTGATTTCTTTATAAATCACTTATTCCATCATTTGTAGTCATAACTATAAATGAAATTGGCATCCCCAAATCAAATAAATATAAATCAAACCAAATCAAAACCCCTTTTCAAACTTTTTGAACTACCTTAACCAAATCCAAATCACTCCAAATTCAAATGATTTTCTCATAACACATTTATATCTTCATTTATATTCACAGATATAAATGAAGTATAAAGTCAAATAACCAAAACTAAACCCAAAATCATACAAAATTTCAACTCATATCCTTTAAGCCAATTTCATGGATTTAGCCAAATCATTCTCAAATCAATCCAAACCCTTGGATTTTCTCTTCAAGCAATCATTCCTTCAATCACATGCCCAAATATAAACATAAACTACAATCACCAACCCAAAATCAAACTAACCCAAGTCAAACCCATGTTCATCCTTTTGACTTGAAATTGTCAAATGAACCAAAACCCATTTGCCTCCAAATCACTTGCAATTGGATTTATATGTCCATCATAAGTCCATATGTGAGTTAACCCAAACTTGAACCAAGCCTTGATCAAGCCAATTGACCCATTTAGGCTCACTTGACCCAAAGTGACCTAAAAGACCTTTTTGAGCCAAATTATAATCCAACCCAAATTGGATTGAACTAAGCCCATCTAAGCCTCACATTGTGAGCAACAATCATCTTAGAATGATTAACCACAAAAATTTGGTCAAACTAAAGTCAAACCTAGCCTTTGACTAAGTCAATACTTTGCCCAAATGAAACCTAAACAAGCCAAAATTAACTATAAGCCAAATTGATTGAAATCATAGATCTAAACTAATATATAATCAATGATTGAACATGATCAAGCCATCAATTGAGCCAAACCAAGCCTAATTGACCACTTGACCTAAGTTGACCCAAATCAACCTAAGAAGACAAAATGGCTCAAATCTTGATCTAAGCAAAATTGATTGCAACCAATGGGTCAAATTCATTCCAAATTGATTGTTGAACTTGACCAATGCTTCAATTGACCAATTAAACCCAACCTAGCCCAGTTATCCATGAACCTAACTTGACCTAAAAGGTCAAATCAACTTGAAATCAAGCCAAACCAAAATTGATTGAAACCAAAGCTTGCAATACATTTCAAATGATCAACCAAGCCTAAATTAACCCATGACCTAACCCAATTAGGTCAAATGATTCAAATTGGTCAACTTGACCCATTTGACCCAAATGAACCTAAATGAACTAAAACCAAATCTAAACCAAATTGAACCAAACCAATGATACCCATAGGCTCCAAATGATCATTTGAGCTTAGCCTAACCAATGGTTTGACCCAATTAGACCAATTGGTCAAACTAACTCAATTTGACCCAACTTGATCGAAATGGGTCAAATTGAGCCAAATCAAATCAAATGAACTCCAAATCACTTGAAATTTGGCCCAACCCATTTTCAAATCATTTCAAATCTGCCCAAATTAAACTCATGGCCAAATGACCACTTTTCCCTTAGGTCAAAGGGTATCCTATGACCAAATTCACTTGGAATTTGGTCATTTCTTTCTCTAGGCCACTTGGCATCCTTCTATTGGTCCACATAGGCACCAAGGAAGGTGGTAAACATGACCCAATAAGCTTGGGTCGGCCATGACCCAAGGCAAGGCCAAACCAACCTCCCTAATGGCATTTGAACACTTGAAACTCCAAATGCACTCACCTAGCACATGGTCATCCACTCTCCTTCACTCCACCACCCAAAATGACCCATGCGGGGTGTTTTGCATCTCAAACTGTGCCTCAAATCCAAGCCATTGAGCTAAAATGGAAAATTAGCCTACACCATCCGATCCAAGGAAGGGAGAGATATACTTCTCATTCCCACTCAAACCACAAGCAATCATTTCCACAGAGCTTGAGTGATTGAATCAAAGCCTCCCTAAGCTTTTCCAAGCCATTCTCAAGCTCCCTCATTTCCATTCTCTATTTTACTCAAAGTTGAAATAGGGAAGGTGAGCTCAAATTCCAACTCATTCAATTCCCAACCAAAATCATATTAACCTTGCACACACCATCCTTGGACCTCGTTGAGCTCAATTGAATCATTTCCCAAGTCTCCAAGCCACGGGAAGCACCATTTTGATCAGAGTTCATCACCATTGAACGGGAGCTTGGTCAACCAAGCAAACTACTTCAAACCAAGGCCAGATTCCTTCAACAGGGCATTGTCTCTGCTAGACAAAGCTACTCCTTCGTTGGAAGCATCGGTGATAGCCTCCGACAAGGTAATTGCTTGAAACTGTAGCCACAAGAAATTTTGGTTGGCCCTTTTCAAATTAAATTATCTCCCCATAAAATCTTGAGTGTTGGATGTGCATCCCCCCTCCTTTCGAAGGTGTGGGATCATTTTGATCCCAACCTCTGAGTTTGAAGAATGAGAGATGAATTGCATCTCTCATGCCGAGAAGGAGAAGGATCATATTTCATCTGTTCCACGTGATTGGAATAGACGGTTGTGATAAGATCATGCTAGATCCCCTTTGATTCATTCCTAAACCGTGGGATTGATCTTGGCCATCCAATCTTAGATCGGACGCCACACACAAAAGATGTGTCCTAAATCAAATGGATGTAATAACTTAAATAACCTATCCATCAATGTGAGCCAAAGCCATGTTCCCATGGGATTAAATTTAATCCTAATTAATGCATTTTCATGAAAAACTTCCAAAATTCATAACTAATTATAGAAAAATTCAAAAATATATAAATAAACACACATTTTAAAGATAATTCAGAGGCAGAAAACATAAAATTAAAACCAATTGATTTTGAACAATGATTATAACTCAATTTGGTTTTTACTAAAAATGTAATTAAGCTACTCCTTAATTACTTTAACAATTAACTCCAAACTTCCTGAGCTTAATTAGTGGGATGACCTCTGCCTCTCATTATTTTCTTGGATTTTATGCTAGATTAATTAAGGGAATTGCTTGTTTCATCCTTAATCACTTTCTTAATTAATTAAATGATTAATTAACATCCTAAATAGTGATAAATCCATTAATTAAGTTGGCTAATCATTATGAAATAGTGAATAGACTTAGAGAATGAGGTTTGGACCTCTTTTCCAATCTTTTTCCCTAAGTTTATTTCATTTGATAACACTTAATTAATTTGCAATTAATTAATGGCTTAATCACTTCACTAAATCACTTAATTAACTAAACTCAAAACTAAATCATTCATTTCTTGGGTAGATTCTTAGGAGTTCAATAACCTAAGAAAATTCCAAAAGAAATTATAATCAAAGAACACAACACTTGCCTAAATCTATTCTTATGCATCTCTATGCTAATACTTAAGGAGGATCTTCATATTACACAAATAAATAATACAATCAATTCAAGTATAATTTCTTGCATAAATTCTTTATCAATTTGGTTCTTTTTATACATCTACATGTATTTAAGAAAAGTGATATATTAGTTTGGACATTCCGGGGCTGAGAGGCTTTAAGTAGCGCTAAGTAGGTCTTGTACCTTACGCCCCTGGTGTAGAAAATAATGGCGTCGTACTCACTTAGAACTTTTATACATATGGATGTGCATTTAGCTAATGGATGAAAAATCCCTCTTTTCTACATGACAAAGAAATGCATTAATGGGATATCCAAATTCTTAAATCATATATGTTTGCATTCATAATCAAAGAGTGTTAAGGTTTGCATTTCATGTGTAGCTATGCATAGGATTATTCATGTGCATGGTATACATGGTGGAAAGAAATGAATGGGTGTGTGTTATGTGATAAAAATCCACCCTAACTAATCGTAAGATGCCTTTCTTATTGAATAGGGCTATTTAAAGTAAATCTAAACTTATGTTTAATTAAAATACATAATAAACCATTCATTAAAGGAAATTCATTAATCGATTTACCTTAGAAATCACTTAAGGAAGGGATAAAAGAGATACTCTCCCTCTCTTTCTTATCTTTATAACATTTAGTGACTAAGTTTAAGTCCATTCAAACCAAGTCAAATCACCAACTAAAATTAACAAGTCCACCTAATCACTTAAACTGAAACCACCATCTAAATTGAATCTTTCACACTTAGAAAACTCTAACATTAAAGCTTAGCTAGGACAAGCCACACAAACCTTAAATGACACACACATTAGGCTAATTCACCACTTCTGGCTCTATGTTAGGCGGTGGATGGTTTGATGTATAATTTTATTTTGTGGTGTGATGTTTTAGACTGGATGTTAGGGTGTATGTATGTAAACTGGATGATAGGGCGATCATAGCCTAATTATGTCTTCTGCAGGGGGTTATGCATAAGGGGCATTGTAATAAAAATATAAATACTTTTTGCTATGCAGGTTGTTTATACCCATGAGCATAACTCAAACTAGTACAAGTGGGCTTGGTTACCCATGTGTGGGGTGCTAAGTCCAAATTATTCATATAACTACTTGGGTTGTGTGGTATGTTTAGCTAACCTTTATTTTGCAAGTTTATTTAGATTTACCTTTCCCATTTTGATGTAAATTTTGCAATTAAGATTTGGAATGAATGTTATGGGGGATTAGGATGAACATTGGTTATAAGACCAAGTCTTAGGTACCATGTGATGCATTTGGAGTTACCATATTCTAATCAAGTCAAAAAGAAGAAAGAAAGGAAGCAAATCAAAATGAAGTAATGAAGAATGAAGAATGAAGACTCCCATAACATGAATTCCTTTTAATTATACTTATCCATCTATAATCCGGTTGTATAAGGGTAGAGCTCGGCTATCCATTTTTCTTTATTTGGTTGTACAGTGGAACCCGACCACATCGGCCTCTTATTCTTTTACGCTAATTTTATAAATTGATTGATGTTCTATTTATGATTGTGTAGTTAGGATGGCATGATTTTCATAGTTTCTTATTTGTTTCATGGTTGTTGAATGGCCTGGATGCAATTAGGCTCTTAGAGAAAAATAAATTTTCTATCCAATTAATCAATTCAAAATTAAACTAAATAATTCATAATCTCACCTAAAGTCTAGGACATAAATCAAGATAATAAAATATATAGCAACCTCTTAGCTTGATGTTGTATGTCTCACATTATGCATAAATCATATTATCTCACTCTTGCCAAAGGAGGGCTTCCACCTTTGCCAGAGAAAATGGCTTGACCTTTGAGAGCCATAGTGGAAGCACACCTCCTTCTTTCTGATTTTGTCCCATAACCAATTTTCTCATGCATAACATATGAAATCCCATAGCTTGTGTCAAATAAAAATGTCCAAAAATCAAAATAAAACTTGACAAAATTTGCATGAGATTAAGTCATGAATTCATACCCTTCAAGATCTAGTCTCTTAAGGAGTGAGTTTAAGGACTTAGTCTCTTTTCTAAATAAACGATAGCCTAGCTATCTTGCAAAGCATAAGACTTGCCTACAAGTATTTTAAATCGTGGAGAGAAGTTAGTTGGCAGCCACTCTAGGCGATTGTAAGTCTAATAGTCGGGTGGTTTATTCACTCTTGTGGAGATAAACCATATAGCCATTTTCACCTTAGATTCAGGTCGTGCTTTGGCCCTTGCCAAAGCTCCTTAGATTTAGAATCTAAGGTCATTGTTTCCTTTTACGGGCTACAAGCATAAATCCTCACCTCTTAGGCATTTCTACAATCTTGTATTGTGGAATTGTAAGCCCTAGATTTCAAATAAAAATTCAACTCAAACATATAATTCTCCTCAATTTCAAAAAAATAAAGCCCAACCATAGGATAGTTTGGGGTGTTCACTAGGTTTCATACTATCATGAGCATCCCCTTTTTATCTCCCTTTGGTTTTAATAATAACTCTCTCCCTTTTAATCAATCTCATTTAATTTTCTAAAATAACCAATTGATTGATAGTTCTATCTTTAAAATCTTTGGAGACAACGATCATTTACCTTAATCGAGAGTATTTCTAAGGAATCTCATTCCTTAGGATGTAATTAATAATGGGGGATTGCCTCCATAAGGAACTCAACAAACCCAGCTTAAAATAAACCTTATTTTTTACTTTTCATGTAAAGTAGGGAAAGATCTCTAGTACATTCAAGACCCATCATGCCTTAGAGTCCTTATTGTGATTCATTATAGGATAGTGACTTCTATCTCTCAAGATAGTATACTATTCTTTAATGTCATACCCGATCACCCTAATAAGTAAGTCTACGGATCTGCGTGGTGTCCCATCACATATACACACAAAGCACCCTAACACATCTCCCATCTTAAAAATAAAAATAGCCACAAATCTTTCTGGTGACTCCACTGAGGAAAGTTCCTCTCTCCATATTTGGTAAATGATAACTTATCTCCAAGTATCAATAGTTGATTTGTATTTCATATGAGTCCAAGGCCGTCCTACTTTTCCATTGGCACTTAGCACATTTCATTCTTAAGCTAAGCTAGCCAGCATCCTTTAGGTTTTAGGACCTCACTCCATGTAGGTCTTAAAACCCCTATTGAGTCCCCCAATAGGTGAAAGTAAAATTTAACCAAAAGAGATGACTAAAGACATTTTTGAACCTCCTTACCATCTCTATGGTAAGGCAAGGTTCATTCCAAAAATGAGAAAAAATAAAATAAATAAATCCTTTAAAAAATATCACTTTTCAAAAGCACTTTTCCAAGGTTCACATAATAAAATACTTACACAAAAAATTTTATATAACTCAACCCCATCTAATAATCTTCAAGATTTTTACATGTGGGTTCTTTTCAAAACCAAAATAAAAAATCATCTTTCAAAAAGCATATATTTAAAAATGAACATCCTCATTCAATATACACAAATTTATTGAATGAAGATCTCCTTCCTAAATAAAATCATGTCATAAAATTGAAACTCCACTCAATATATCTCACATATGTTGAAGGTGGTGTTCCTTCCTTTTCAAAAGCACATATTTGGAAATGAATACCTTCATTCAATATACCCAAATTTATTGAATGAAGATCTCATTTCCAAATAAAATCATATCATAAAATTAAAACTCACCCAATATATATATATATATATATATATATATATATATATATATATATATATATATATATATATATATATATATATATATATTGAGTTGGTTTCTTTCCTTTTCAAAAGCCAAAATTTGAAAATAAGCATCTTCATTCAATATACCCAAATTTGTTGAATGGAGGTTTCACTCTCAAATAAAATCACACCATTTGAAATTCCCCTAAACACATTCCACATGTGTTAAGTTGGAATTTCCTTCTTTTCAAAAGCACTAATCACACACAAAAAATTCATCTTTAAAAAAATAAAATATGATTGACTTCCATTTTACATACCCAAATTTGTTAAATGGAAATCTCCTTTGTAAAAGTCATGGAAATCAAAATACATTAAAATTCCATTTGACATATCCAAATTTGTCAAATAAGAGTTTTATTTTTCAAAAGAAAATTGAAAATAAATTAGATTCTATTTAACACACCATATTTGTTAAATAGAAACCCCCCTTTTCAAAATAAATTTGGACTTTATTTAGCATACACAAATTTTCTAAGTAAAGATCCCATTTTCAAAACCAAAATAAAAATTAAACACATTTGGACCTTATTTTAGCATACACAAATTTTCTAAGTAAAGATCTCATTATCAAAACCAACAAAAAAAATCAAACACATTTGGACCTTATTTAGCATATATAAATTTGCTAAGTCAAGATCCCATTTTCAAAATCAAAATAAAAATCGAACACATTTGGACTTCATTTAGCATACATAAATTTGCTAAGTAAAGATCCCACTTTCAAAATCAAAACAAAAATCAATGACATTTGGGCTTTATTTAGCATACATAAATTTGCTAAGTAAAGATTATATTTCTAAATTCACACATGATACACATCATGGGCAAGCAAGCAAAAAGAAAATTGTTTTCAAACATCTTATTTAGCATACATAGATTTGCTAAATAAGTAATCCCAAAATCAAATCTAAAACAAAATCAATTGATCATCTATTTAACATACTCAAATTTGTTAAATGAAGGGTCTCCAAACATAAAATCAAATTCAAATATGAAGCATCAAATGCGTCTCCAAAATATTTGAACCCATTTCAACATACACAAATTTGTTGAAAGTGGGTTCTAAACTCAAATGAACTTAAAATATCTCCTCCATTTTATTCAAAATCTCTCTTAAATTCAATGAACACCACTTAACATACTTAAATTGTTGAGTGTGGGTTCAAACTCTAAATAAAATTTAAATAGTCAGCTAAATACCAAGGCTAAAAATCTGATTCGAGTTTGTTTTCAACAATTGCAGTTCCAGTTTCAACCCGCCTAGCTTTTCAAGATACAAGATAAATGGATTCCCAAAAGTATGTGTTCACCTTCCCCTTGGGATGGATTTGTCCTTGGATTGGGCCAGCCTCCCCTAAATTGATTTTCTCATTTGATACATTTTGGCCTAGGGTTCGAGGGAGCTAGGATTACTTATGAGGGGGAAACCCTCACCACTGTCAGTAGAGAGGTGGTGGTTGGCTGGCTGCCCATCCTGTATTGAGATGCTCTGATTCCTTTTTGAGGAAGGAAGGTAGAGGTTCCACAGCTAAGGTCCAAAGGCTACACCATCGCTTGTTCCCATCACTACCCCAAGTAGACCCACTCATTGGCCTCCTCTGAAGGCTATCCGCTTCAGGAGATAGTCTCACCTTTGAGGTAGGGTCTAGCTCACGTACTGTCCCACCTAGCCAGACCTAGCACCACAATAGGAGCCACAAGATTAAGTGGCACCATGAGCGCATTGCCAAGGAAATAAAGACATTATCTCATATTGTAGGAGAGGGGTCACCTAGGGTAGTTTCTCCTTTGCTAACTCAGAATAAGTTCCATCCCTTTTCTAATTTTTAAGGAGAGGAAGATGTCAAGAGGATTTCAATATCACCTCCGCCTCTAGTTCATTATGAGACACCTGTCAGAGATAGGAGAAGGTCATATGCTGGCCTCAGGACTATTTTATGCCAAGTTAGCAAGGCTTATGGATGGTTAGAGTTCAGTACCCAGTTTGATTTATGATCAGTTATTCCTCACAGAGTAGGCGAGCAGATCCATCAAGAGAGGGCCAAAGAGGCTCATACATCAATTCACATTACTAACAATGAGAGGCGAAGAAATGCTAAGCAAAGTGCCCTCATAGATTTCTCCTCATCAAGATGCCACGCTGGTCACACTATAATACTATGTTGATTGGTACCACTCATCATACGAGGAGAGCTCCCGTACAAAGGCAGTCAGTGTTGTCTCCATCACACCACTCTACTCCGCATCCACTATTGTCAGCTCAGGTTCCATCTTTTACAGTTCCTCCTAAATCCATGAGAGCAACATCAGGGGAGAAGAAAGCCCCGCTGGTGATCCGGCCAAGGGATCCCACTTCATCTACTCCATCGACCGAGGTGAGGGCGAGCTCTTCTGCTCGACCTCCTACTTCAATTACGGTGAAGAGGGAGTGGCGATCCGCAGCATCATAGTTGTACCACCACCACCATCGCCTCAATCGATCATGGATATAGCAATGGCAGAATGAGGGGGGGATAGTTCTATTATCCCCATGATGGTAGATTTTCCCAGAGGCAGTACTCCACCCATGACAGTTGACTGTCATAAGCATGTATCCTCTAGTGAGTGTAGTCCTCATAGGATTAGCACTCAAATAACAGCGGAGGTCAGGTGTATCTTTGTTCATGAGCATGATCCTACCACCGATCAGTCGCGAGCATTTGTGCCTGAACAGTTGGACCGCTCCTTGGATGATATCTTAGCATAATATTTTACTAAAAAGAAAGAAATCCTAGGGTATGATTGGTCGGACCTCGAAGAGGAGAAGGTTAGCTTCGACTCCAATGAAGATGATTTGTTGGAAGACTCAATAGAGGTACATATGATTGACATTCTTCCTTGGGATCATCGAGTTGGATGGTGTTGAAACAGAAGATACAGCCTATTCGACCCAACACCTCCTTCAATAACTCAAATAGAAAGATGAGCAAATTGATAAGATGGGAAACAGACTTGAAGTTTAGCAACAGTTCCAGCACTTCAGAATCAAGCTCCAACTATACATCTTACCATTGTGGAGACTTGTTAGCCTGAATTATTGCATGCCTTAGATCAACCCAAGAGTTCACCTCCAATAGAGTAGGGCAGTACTAGCTTATATAGAAAGGTAGTGGATAGTACTTCCATGCAAGAAAAACACATCAAACTCATGGTTGAACAACAAGTGAAGGAAGCACTGGCGCAAGCCCAAGGTGGTTCATCAGTTCCAAAGGGTAGACCCTACCTAGAGGAATTCGATTCTATCCAATATTCTAAGGGTTTTGTGCCTCCTTCTTTCAAAAGTTTTGATGGCAGCGTGAACCCTTGCCAGCATATAGCACACTTTAGAGCTAGCTGTTGCAACGTTGGTGGCAACGATGCACTATTGTTCCGTCTCTTTGTCAGTAGTTTAACGGGCAAAGCTTTTGATTGGTATGTTGAATTTTCCAATAATTCAGTGAAAACTTTTGCTGAGTTGGAGCAACTCTTTGTTAAGAGGTTTGTTGTAGCTCAGCAAAGGGCAATTGTGGGCGATCTCGTTGTAGCTCAACAACACCCTGATGAGTCCCTTATTGATTAGAATCTTAGGTGGTGTAATTTAAGCATGAAATGCAAACCATAGCTATCTGAACAACATGCTATTGAAATTCTATTAAAGAATATTCATGGCATGATCACCTTCATGCTTGAAGGTTTCACCATTAAGACATTTGAGAAGTTAATCAACAAGGTGGCTAGTCTACAAGGAGAGGCCAAATAGTTGCTTTTTCAAGATCACCATTAAAGCCAAAGAATGTATGAAAAGAAGCCGCGAAGAAGATTAGATAAGGGCAAGCAAATGGCCAAAGATCACAACGAGAGACCTCGACCTCAATAGCCTTCGCTTCCACTTCCTTTACCACCACCTCGGCCATTTTATCGACCGACTCTGCAGCCTCCATGGCCTTTGCCAGCCTCCTCCTCAACCATACTCTCAGCAGCAGTATACATACCTACCCCAAGAAAGCTATCATCCACCTACTCTTTTGGATAAATTAAATAAACCTTATTCATTTAAGAGAGAGATAGTCAATAAAATCTTTAAGAATCTCATAAAGAAGCTTGATTATTAGCTACTTGAGCCTAAGAAGCCGGAGGAAGTGGGCAGGAGTAACTTTTGCCTCTACCACCGTATGCTAGGCCATGTTTTGGAGAATTGCTTTACATTTAAGGACTGTCTTGAGCATAGCTATAAGTCGAGAGATATAGTTATCCCGAAGGAATATCTAGTAGAACAACCATCCAGTTCTATTTGGCTAATCCTTGGGGATACATGTGATCACTCAAAATAAAAGATGGTTGGGATATTTCTTTATCTTGAACCTCCAAAAAGATTATTTCTAAAATCAAGAAAATTTTCCTACAGGTGCCTGAGGCAACTAGAACTTCCAATATCAAGGAAGGTTCACAAGTTGCTAAAGATAACTTGGGAAAAGTAGAGCTCAAGAAGAAGACCCATACTTAGATAGGTAGCAAGAACCACCATTCCAGTCCGCCATTCCATTCCAATCAGTAGCTACTTCTTCAGCTATTTCTTCTAGTAGATATCTTGTATCGGTAGATGAGGGCATCAAATCCCTCACCCCACTTACTTTACTAGATTTCTACAATGTACCTCCTATTAAATTTAAATCAAGGCAGAAAGCTAGTTTGAATTACATCTGTACCATGTCTGATGGGTTATATGATTCTACTCTTTTAGAAAACTCTTCAAGTCTTAATAAATATAAAAACTCTGGTCATCCTCTTACTAATTCATAGATGGACTTTCCTTTTCTGAATAATATGGGTTCACCTCCTGAGATAGACTTGGAATCATCCGATTCTGAGGGTCCTGTAAGAGAAGTTGTAGGTAAACCTGATGAGTAGGTAGAACTTTCCATTAAACCTCTCATGAAGTCACCAAAGTCAACCTTCACAGTGGCAAAGTTCTACCTCCTAGGGTAGCACCTCAAGATAAGGGTAAGCAAGTCATTGGTACCAACAAGCAAGAAGCCCCTCCACAGGATGCTCCAGCCATGGATATGCTTGTGGAGGATCAGCCCAATGTTGATTATAATATTCTCTCTCACCTAAGAAAGTTTCCAGCTAAGTTAAGCATATATGATGCCCTTGTCTTATCCAAAGAAAAGAGTGAATCATTAATCAAGGCCCTTCTTGATCTAGAGATATGCATAGCTCAGCTGACCGCTGTTGGAGAGGAGGCACATTATTCAAGAGAAGCTCAAGAAGTCACATTCACTAATGAAGACCTTCTTCTAGGAAATATGTAGCACAACCGTCCCCTCTACATCATAGTGGATATGGGCAGATTCAGACTTTCTAGGGTGTTGGTTGATCCAGGTGCATCGGTAAACATTATGAGCCTAAAAACACTTACCTATTTGAGGATTGACAACTCTAAACTCTGAGGAGATCAGATGATTTTGAGAGGATTCAAAGAACAGGGCAAGAGGGCTTTAGGCTCCATAGTGTTACCATTAAAAATAGGCAATTAAAAGACTAAAGCCTAGTTCTATATAATTGATTCGAATACATCATTCACTGCTTTGCTTGGTAGGCCTTGGATACACCAGAACAAGATGATTCTATCTTCTCTTCATTAGTGCATCAAGTTTTGAAGAGATGGAATCGAATACTGTGTCAAAGGAGATGAAAAGCATTCTCAGTTAGAGAGGTTGAGATATATGAGGATGCAACCTACTATCTTCCTCAAAATTAAAATATATATTCTCACAAACTTATCCAAAATTCAAATACAAAAGAAAAAGAAAAGGAAGAAAAAGAAAAAGAAAAATAAAAAAAAAAAGAGAAAAGAAAATACAAGTGAATGAGAAGGGACACCGAGGAAGAGGTAGAGCTGCATGTTACATTCCACCCACAGCTTATTCCACCATAGGTACATAAGTGTAGGATGACTCGACCTCCACCAGGCAAAGGAAGTAGTAGATACAGAGGCAGTTCCAGAGGTGGAAGACCACCTAGTTGGCGGCCAACCAACAGGGGCTATGTTCTAGTTCACAGGAGTACTCCTATTACTCATATAGACTTTGAATCCAGGTCAGAGGATGAGTCTCATGTGATTAGCACAGCAGCCAACCCCTCTCAACTAGTTTCATGAGTGGTGACACTCGAGCCAGGCAGTGACAAAGACCAGGCCTCCAAGCAAAGCATGAATGTGTTTGAATTAGGGTTATGTAAAATTATTAGGCAACAGTTGGGAACCTTAGCTCTTACCCCACTTTCTTCTCAGAAAGTTGAGGGTTTGATAGTTAAGGAAGCCCATAGATCTTCCATGGATGTCAAGCCAAAGAGATTCCTACTAGGATCATCATCCTCAAGTCTAGAAGTAGATGTAGAACTTAAGGATAATTCATATAAAGATTTAATGGAATTACCTTTTGATTGGTACTCGCCATGTGTTCATAATCTTGCAAAGAAAGGTTTGATTCCTTACACATGGTACAGGCACAGGTCAGAGTATTTTGAGAAGCTATGGAATAACAAAGGTAAGGGATGCACAATCAAGACTATGATTAGGATTCGATATAATGGGTCCAGTCGATGAGGATGAATACTACTTAATTGTCACTAATCATCTGAAGTCTGATAAGATCTTCTCAAATGACACTAACTCTTATGAGGAGGTGTGTTTAGAAACTTCAGATGATCCTGATGATCTTCAAATCAAAGATGCACCTCCAGAATTTGAAGAGGAAATCCATTCAACTATCAACAAGCTTAAAGAAATCAAACTTAGGATAGAAGAAGATCCACGCCCTACATACATCAGTTCTCTATTGAATGAAGAAGAAACTAATGACTTAGTTAGGCTATTGACTGAGTTTAAGGACTACTTTGCATGGAGCTATAAAGAGATGTATGGATTATATCCTGACATAGCAATCCATAAGCTAGCAATAGTCCTTAATGCTAGCCCTATCAAGCAAGCTCCTAGGTGCATGCGGTTAGAAATCAAACAACAGGTCATTTTTGAAGTCAAGAAACTAATCGATGCTGCCTTTATCAGGGAAGAAAAGTACCCTACATGGTTAGCCAATGTCATCACAGTTAAGAAAAAGAATGGTCAAATCTACATATGCATCAATTTCAGGGACTTAAATAAGGCATGTCCTAAGGATGAATTTTTACTTCCTATACCAGAATTAATGGTGCACATTGCCTCATCTCATGCAGTATTCTCCTTTATGGATGGGTCATCTAGCTATAACCAAATCAAGAAGGCCCCAAAGATGAAAGAAACACTGCTTTTCGAACCCTGATCAGAATCTATTGTTATAAGGTCAAGCCTTTCAGCCTTAAAATGCTGGTGCTACATATCAGGGGGCCATGACTTGAATCTTCAATGAACACATTCATCATCAATTTTAATGCTATGTTGATGAACTAGTAGTCAAAAGCAAAGACAAGGAAGACTATCTCTTTGACTTGAGTGTAGTTTTCAAACAGTTAAGATAATTCAACCTCAAAATGAACCCCATGAAGTGTGCATTCAGAGTAGCTTCAAGGAAGTTGCTTGGGTTTGTTGTCCGACACTGAGGAATAGAGATAGACCAGAAAAGATCAAAGCTATCTTAGAAATGCCACCCCTTAAAAGTTGAACCCAACTCAGATCATTCCAATGGTGGTTTCCATATTTAAGGTGCTTTATCTTCAACCTATCGAGAAGATGCAAGCCATTTTCAGAACTTGTCAAAAAGGATGCCAAGTTCAAGTGGGATGACAAGTGTCAGCATACTTTTGAAGATATCAAATAGTATTTGGTGAAGCAAGCTCAGCCCTGTCCCGTGCAAGCCACTTATCCTCTACATCGCATTATATGACTTTGGCACTTTGTTGGCCCAAACCAATGATGAAGAGAAGGAAAATGCCCATTACTATGCCCCATCCCGATGAAGCAAACTACCCACCTATTGAGAAACATTACCTAGCTTTAATCTTTACATCTCAAAAGCTACGATACTACATGCTTTCTCATAGGGTAAACTTGATTTCAAGAACTAATCCACTACAGTATCTCATGACATGCCCAACATTATCTGAATGGTTAGCATGTTGGTCCATGATTCTCTTATAATTTGATATTACATTCATACCCCTCTATGCTATGAAAGGATAGGCACTAGCAGATTTCTTAGCAACACATCCACTTCCTGCTGATTCCCCGCTTAGTGATGATCTCCCCGATGAACAAATCATGAACTTAGGGGACACTAGCATTCACCATTGGGAGATGTATTTTGATTGTGCGACTTCCTTTCATAAAGGAGAAGAACCACAGTCTACTCTTCTAGGAAGGGCAGGGGTAGGAATAGTTCTTTCAACTTTAGTCCGTGATGTGATGAGATTCTCATACTATCTCTCCAATCCATGCACCAACAATGAAGTCGAGTATGAGGCTTTGATTCTGGGAGTTAGCCATGTGTGTGTCAAAAGCATCAACATTTACGGGGATTCTCAGCTGGTCATTAACCAGATTGCTGGGTCCTAAAAGGTTCTAAAACCTAAGCTTCGTCACTACCATGAGTACACCATGAATCTATTGGCCCAAATCCCTGAGGTCACCATCTACAAGGTTCCTCAAGGAGAGAACATAGTAGCAGATGCTTTGGCCAAACTCGCCAAGTATTTGGCATGTCTGGAAGATGAGTCCATTCCAATAAGGGTCCAAAATAGACAAGTCCTATCCCTTATTGATGTTGAACTCATTGAGAGACTTTCTCTTGAAGTGGAGGTTGCAGTTGCCAAAAAGAAGAGGAGCTGGATTGAAGGCAACCATTCATAGATTACTTAAACACAAGTAAACCACATCAAGAGAAATCACAAGCCCATTAGCTGTTTAGACAAACATGAAGCCCGTAAGATTGTGACCGTGGTACATTTAGGTCTATGCGGTGAGCATCAATTCGGTCCAAAGATGAAAACCAAGATCAAGAGACTAGGATACTACTGGCCTTAGATGATTATATATTACATGGATGTAGCTAAGAGATGCCACTAATGTCAAGTACAAGGTGTAATCTTGCACCAACCACCCAACATTCTACACCCTACGTTGGCCTCTTGGCCATTCGAGTGTTGGGGTACCAACATAGTGGGTCTTATTGATCCTCCTTCTTCTAAGGGTCATCAGCTCATTCTAGCTACCACCGACTACTTTTCCAAGTGGGTGGAGGCAATCCCACTTAGAGAGGCCATAGCTCAGCATGTACTCCAGTTCTTCAGGAACCATATCGTATATAAGTTTGGGGTGCCTCGAGAAATTATATCTAATAATAGTACTGCAATCAAAAGCATTAAGATCAACAGCTTCGATAAGAGACATAGTATATATTGGAGATACTCCACTATCTAATATCCCAGGGAAAATGGCCTGGCAGAAGCGTTCAATAAAACTCTCATCTAGAGACTAAAGAAAACACTTGACGACAACGGGCGACAGTGGCATGAGCAGCTCATTGAATCCTTGTGGGCATACCGCACCACATACAGAACTCCAACCCAATCTATCCCGTTCTCCTTAGTGCATGGGTCTGAAGTCATTCTACCATTAGAATTTCAGCTCCCATCACTAAGGATAACAATAGGTAGCAAAATCACTATAGAGCAGAACGTCAAGTTGCAGTTAAAAGAGCTCGAAGGTTTTGAGGATTGACGCCTACGGGCATGCCAAAATCTCAAGTTGTATAAAGACAAAATGATTCAAGCTCACAACAAGTTGGTCCGCCCTAAAGCTTTTTAAGTAGGAGAGCTTGTCTTAGTTCTAAGTAGACCGATTGTTGCCATTGAAAGATGGGAGGCAAGTTTGAACCCACTTGAAATATCCTTTTATCATAGAGATGGCCTACCAAGGAGGATCTTACCAGCTTATTTATTGTAAAGGGGAACACTCGATGCTTCCAATCAATGGGCTCTATTTGAAGAAATATTATACATAAAATTATGTTTGAAAACAATTATCTTCAAGAATTTCATTCCAATTCATCAAAATATTATCTTCATTTGAAGCTTTAGTTTTCTTCTTTGTGAATCCGCCATGACGTGTTTAGAGTAGGTATAAGAGAACCCAAGAGGCATCCTATCTCTCTATCACAACACGAACACAAATTAAACATGATTCACCGGCGCTACTAGAGTAAGTGTAAGAGAACCCAAGAGGCATCCTATTTCGATCAACACGGCTAAGTTTGGTGTAAGAGAACCCAAGCGGCATCCTTTCTTGGTGGGATCATAATCACCATTCATGGCATCATTTCATTAACTCTTAAGCATGTTTAGGATAGGTGTGAGAAAACCCAAGCGGCATCCTATCCTCTCAAAACACAAACACATATGTTTTATCTCAGGCTATTTTGATGTGGGACTAAGCCCCTATGACAGTCACTCATTAGCTGCTTTAGGTTGGGCTGACATGCTACCTTGCTAGTGCATCACCCTAGTGGTCACTTGTCTAGGATGTAAGTCCCCGCGCTTTCTTTATGACTTGACCATTGCAAACTGATGAGTACCTTGTTAGTTTGGTAGGTCTTACTGTGTAGCCAGGAAGCTACCTCATGTTGACTTTGTTTAAGAGGATGTAAGCCTACACACTTTCTTTTTAAACTAGTCATCATATACTAACTAGGTCGAGTATATTCAAGGCTTAGGATAAGTCCCCCTATTGACCTCATTTTTAGGATGAGCTCTCAACCCTTCCATCTTATACATAGACTTCTCTTAGATTTTAAGAGTTCCATAGTCTTAAAACACATCTAGTGATTAGGTGGACACTCAGCCTAGCCCTAGAGACTTAGAAGAGTTAGCCATAAAAATAAGTCATGCCTTAGAGGTGTTAGGAAAATTTGCCTACCCTATAGCTTGAACCACATTCCTCACTTCCTTCTTTCAAGTCAAACTCCAAATCAAATCAACATCAAACCTAAATCAATTCCAGCCTAATTGATTTTCTCCAAACTCAAATCAATGCCAAATGATTGAAACCCATGATTGAAACTTATGATTGAAGCCCATGATTGAAATTCCAAATATTCCCTAAGTCCTTTGATTCCCTCTAAGGACCTAGCCTAAATCAAATCCAAATCAATTCAAACTCATGAAATTTTCTCATAACCCATTTATGTTCACATTTATATTCACATATATAAATAAAATATAAATTCAAACAACCAAAACCAAATCTAAAAATCAAACTCAAATTCAATCAAAATCCAACCTAAGCCTTTCAAGTCAAAATCTTGAACTTAGCCAAATCAATTTCAAATCAAGCCAAATTCTTGATTTTTATCATGATTCAATCAATCCTTCAATCATGAATCCAAATATAAACATAAACTTCAATGACTAAACCAAAACTCAATTTAAAAATCAAACCCAAGTCAAACTCATGTTCACTCTTTGAACTTGAAATTGTCAAATGAATCAAAATCCATTTGACTTCAAGCCACTTGCAAATGGATTTATATTTCAATCATAAGTCCATATGTGAGTTCAATCAAACTCCAATCAAGCTTTGAGCCAAATTCTAATCCTAACCAAATTGGATTGAACTAAGCCCACCTAAGTTTCTCATCATGATCAGCAATCATCATGAGATGATCAATCACTCAAATTGGGTCAAACCAAGTCAAACCTAAGGTTTGACCAAGTCACACTTAGCCAAAATGAAACTCAACATAGCTAAAATCCACCATATGCTAAATTGATTGAAACCATTGATCAAAACTCATTCATGATCAATGTTTGAACTTGACCAAGTCAACATTTAAGCCTAACCTAGCCCAATTGGCCACTTGACCCAACTTGACCCAGCTTGACCCAACTTGACCTAAAAAATCAAAATGTGTCAAAATTTGATCTAAGCCAAATTGATTGAAACCAATGGATCAAGTTCATTCCAAAATGATTATTGAACTTGACCAAAGCCTCAATTGTCCAACTAGACCTAACCTAGTCCAATTGACCATGAACCCAACTTGACCTAAAAGGTCAAATTGAGCCAAACTCAAATATAAACCAAATTGATTAGAAATAAAGATACCAATCCATTTTATATGACCAACCAAACATGAACCATCCCATGACCTAACCCAAATAGGTCAAATGGGTCAATTTGGTCAACTTAACCCATTTGACCTAAATGAACTCAAATGAACCAAAACCAAATATAAACAAAATTGAATCAAACCAAAGCCACCAAAATATTTCAAATGGTCATATGAACTTGACCAAGGTTTGACTATTTTGACCAATTGGTCAACTTGACCCAAGTTGACTCATTTTGACCTAAATGGGTCAACATGAGCCAAATCATATAAAACCAATTCCAAATTCGATGAAACTTGGCCTAACCTATTTTTCAAACATATAAAACATATTCAAATTGAAACTCAAGCCAAATAACCATTTTACTTTTAGGTCATAGAGTAAATTTTGGCCAAATCCACTTAGAATTTGTCAAATCCTCTTCATGACCACTTGGCACTCAAGTGGACACTAGGGAGTGTGGTGCACCTAGCTCAATGGGCTTGGGTTAGCCCAACCTAGCCTAAGGTCAAAATTGACCACCTCACTTGAAATTAAGCACATGGAATCCTCCCTCCACCTTATTTGAGCATATGGCCACCTCACCCACTCCTCCTCTAACCAAAACTGAATGTCATGCCACTCTAAATAGCTCAAACAACCCATTGAATAGGGTCAATTGGATCAAAATTGTAAGCACCTTCACGGTCGTCCGATCCTTCAAGGTGGAGATATACTCCCCCTAATTCCATTCAATCTTGATAGTCTCATACTCGATTGAGCTAAGGGAAGCCAGAGGAGCCATTGCCAAGTGATCCCAAGCTTCCTATAGTGATTTCAACTTCTCCATTTTTGGATTTTCTCAAACCAAAAATAGGGGAGCTCCATTGAAATTCAAACCTACTCCACACTCAATACCAAGCCAATTCACTTTACAAGCTTCATCAGGGAACTCGATCGAACTCACCCAAGCCTTCACACAAGCTCCAAAGGCAAGGGAGAGCTACTCTTGATCAAGACTGAGCCTACTTGAAAGGGAGCTTGGCCTCTAGAAGGATTCATCCAATCTCAAGACTTAAACTCAAAAAAGCTTCGTCACCACTAGACGAAGCTTTTTCAAGGGAATCAAGCACCGGTGATCACCTCCGATGAGGTAAGCCATTAAATCGAGCATAATTTCAATTTTGTTTGGAGCTTTGTGAAGTGGATTTTCATCCCATGAGATTCTAGCCATTACATGTGATCTCCCTTGCATGTTGATGGTGTGGGCTGAATTTGGGATCAATCTGAGCTCAATCGAGCTCAGATCATGCCCTAGAAGATGGACAGATGTCCTCTCCCGTAGGGAAATACAGAGACAGATCATGGACGGTCATGATCAAAGACATGTAGATCCCATGGATTATCCCTTTAAAATCACGGATCTAACCTCGACCATCTGATCCTTGATCGGATGGATGACGAGAAAGCATGTAGCGTCGCCGCTGATGCGGTGCTACAATGTGATAACTTAAATATCAAATCTTGTCACGCCATGTGGAAAGCACATGCCGCATCAGCAGTCCACGTAGCGCTGACAAGATTAAACATTTAATTAGGCTATTAAATCACCCAATTAATCATGAAAACTTCCTAAATTCATATCTAAGCCTTGAAAAATTAGAAAAATATGAAATAAATTACATTAGATAGATAATTGAGCATAGAGTATTCTAAAAATGATTTCAATGGATTTTGAATAGTGCTTTTCTTTGGATTTAGGTTTTAATGGGAATGTTATTTTGCCAATTACCCTCTAATTACTCCACTGATTAATCCCAAACTTCTTGTGCATAATTAGTGGGATGACTCCTAGCTCCCCTAATTTTCTTAGTATTTATTGGTGGTTTAATTAGAGAAATTGCTAGTTCATTCCTTAATCACTCCCTTAATATAATTAAGCTTAATTAACGGTATAATTAGTGGTCTAACCCTTTGATTGAGTCAATTAAGTTGTGCTTAAGTAAATATGAGATTTAGGGAATAATTTTGGGATACTTTTCTTAAGATATTTCTTAAACACCCTTTCTTCTTTAATCCAACCTTAATTAAGGGTTAATTCACTAATTACCTCCTTAATTAATTTCCTAAAATTTTAAAAATTTCCATAACTCAATTAATCTATCTTGGGTAGATGCTTAGGTGTTCAAGAGCCTAAGTACAATTAAGGAAATCAAAATTCAACTCACATGTGTGAGAGGTGTTATAAAGTTACTTAAAATAAATCCTTTAGCTTAATTAATCTTTAATCATGAGCCAATTGCATTAGGTTCCTTTCTTTCCTATGTGTGTTGCTGATTTAAATTCTTTGTGTGATTTTATGTCATTCATTAGCTCATAATTATTTGATTAACTATGCTAAGGTGGTGTAGGTAAGGGGTAATTAACACACTTAATTCATACCTTAACCTAAGCAACATATATAAATCATCTAATAATCCTAAGAACAAACTAAATCAACAAACATATCTGAGAATGGGTTAGGAGTAGTAAACTCACCTCATATTTCTTAAATTGAATCAAACTCAATACAAAATCAAACCTTCCTTAAAAAAATACTTCATTTGCTTTAAGCTTTCTTATTTCATAAGATTATTTTTAGGAATTAATTAGGGTGAATGTGTTTACATGCTTTCATCACATTAGTTCTTTTCTAACATGCTAAATGTGTATGTCATGTGAATTTTATGCATTCATGCTTTTCAAAAATCAAATTGAAGATGAAATGTTTTCTTTATATCAAATTGCATGTTTTGGCTAAAGTAAAAATATGAATGGCTATTATCACTATTAAATCCAAAAATATTTTTAAAATCTATAAATCAAACACCTAAAATTGAAAATTTGCTATTTATAATTATTTATAAGTTTGCATGTGGATAAAAATATGAAGATGTGCATAGTGTAGCTTTCCTTCTCTTTCCTTTTAGCATAGTTTTGAATAGGATTTGACAAAGTGTATAGCTCATTTGAAAAGAACACAACACTTGCCTAACCCCATTCCTATCCATTCCTATGCTATTACCTAAGAAGGACACCACACTTGTACATATAAATTGCATAAATAAAATAAACAAACAAATACAATCTTTTTGCATCTTTCTTTTTCCATTCATTTCTTTTATACATGTGTTTATATTTAAGGAAAGTGGTATATTAGTCTAGATAACCTCAGAGTTGTGAGGCTTTAAGTAGCCCTAACTAGGTCTTGTACCTTACACCCCTGGTGCTAACAATGGCACCGTACTCACTTATACCTTTTATGCATATACATGTGCATGTGAATAATGGATAAAAGAAACCCCTCTTTTCTAATTAATGAAAGTCATGCATCATAAAGCATTCCAATTTTCTTAAGTAACATTTCTTGGCATTCATCATTAAGTGTGCTAAACATTTCCATTTGTATGTATAGATATGATTAGGATTGATTCATATGCATGTTATACATGTTGGGAAAGAAATGAAGTGATGTGTATTTTGTGATATCAATTCACTTTACTTTATCTTAAAATACCTTTATTTTTGAATAGGTTTGTTTAGGGAAAATCTAAACTTAGGATTAATTAAAACACATAATAAAACATTCACTAAACAAAATCAAACATGAATCCACTTTAGAAATTGCTTAAGTTAGGGAAGGAAAGAGAAGTTTTCTTCTCTTTTCCCTCTCTTTATAACTTAGTACTTAATTGTAGAATTCACTTAAAACAAAATGAATCAAAAAAATAAAATTGACCCAAATCAACTAAACAACTTAAATGAAACCACCCTCTAAGTTGAACATGTTTACACTTAGAAAATCTAAGTTTTAAAGCCATAGCTAAGCATACCACGCAAACTTTTTAAAGCACACACATTAGGTTAAGTCTCCACTTCTAGCTCTAGGTTAGGGCGGTGCATGGCTTGACGTTTTATTTTATTTTGTGATGTATTACTTCTATTGTGGATGTTAGAGTGATTGTGTGTAGAATGAATGGTAGGAATATTTAGTTGAATCATTATTTTTTGCATGAGATTATGCTTAAGAGGCACTGTAATAAAAAAATATAAATACTTTTGTTGTGCAGGTGCTTATGCCCCTAAGAATAATCCAATAGGCCAAGTGGACTTGGTTACCCATGTGTGGGGTGCTAAGTTTAATATACATGCTTGGGATTTATATGGTTTATTTAGCTAATCTCTATTTTGTAGGTGTTAGTTAGATTTACTTTTCCTTTTCATGTATTTTACAATTAGGATTTTAGAATGAATGTTATGGGGGATTAGGATGAGCATTGGCCGTTAGATTACATCTTATGTACCATGTGAAGCCTTTGGAGCAACCACCTTCCAACAATCCAAAAGAGGGAACTAAAAGAAGAAAGGAAGAAGAAAGAAGAAAGAAGAAAAAAAGAAAGGAACACCCTCATAACATGAATTTCCTTACTTGATTGTAAATTAATTCATTTGTAATCTGTGTTGTATAAGGGTAGAACTCAGCTACCCAATTTACTTTTTTGGTTTTGTGCGGTGATGCCCGATCACAAATGGTCTTTTATTCTTTTGCGCTAGCTTTATAAAATATTTGAAATTTTGTTTAGCTTGTGCATTAAGATGCCATGTTTCCTAGTTTCTTCCTTGCTTGATGTATGGCCTAGATGATGATTAGGCTCTTAGGAAAAAATAAATCTTCTACCAAATTAAATAACTCAAAATTAAAAATAAACAACTCATAACCTCAATTAAAGCCTAAGTTAAAATCAAGATAAAATAATTAGCAACCCCTTTAGCTGATGAGTATTTCTTTTATAACATCATGCATAAAAACATATTATTTCACTCTTGATTGGAGGGCTTCCACCTTTGCTAAAGAACTTGGCTTGACCTTTGAGAGCCATGGTGGAAACACACCTCCCCTTCTCGCTGATTTTTGGCCCATAATCTTATTTCTCATGCATTAGGCATATGAATCCTATAATCCTGAGTCAAATGATTGTCCAAAAATGAAAGTAAAATGTAATATTTTTTGCATTAGATCTAGGTCATTTATCATGCCCTTAAATGATTTAGTCTCTTAGGGAGTGAGTTTAAGGACTTAGTCTCTTTCTAAAATAAATAACAACCTAGCTATCTTGCATAAAGCATATGACTTTCCTACATGAATTTAAAATCATAGGAGGAGTTAGTTGGCGGTCACCCCGAGGTGATTGTAAGTCCAAGCAGTTGAGTGGTTTGTCCTCTCTTATGGATGCAAACCAAATACTCATTTCTCTTAGATTTAGGTCGTGCTTTTGGCCTTCACCAAAGCTCCCTAGATTTAGGTTCTGAGATTGTTTCTCCCTATTGTCCATAAGCATAAATCCTCACCTCTTAGGCATTTTCATAACCTTGTATTGTGGAATTATAAGCCCTAAATTTCTAATAAAAATTCAACTCAAATGAATAATTCAATTTCAAAAATGTAAAGCCCAACAATAGGATAGTTTGAGATGTTTACTAGGCTTTCTAGTATCATAAACATCCCCTACTCATCTTCATTTGGCTTCGATAATAACTCTCTCCTCTTGATCGATCCACTTGATTTGCTAAAAATAAACTAATCAATTGATAGTCCTACCTAGTGAAATCTTTGGAGACAACGATCGTTTACTTTAATCAATAGTATTCTTAAGGAATCCCCTTCCTTAGGATGTAATTAATTATGGGGGCTTGCCCCTATAGGGAACATAATGAACTAGGTTTAAAATAAACCCTACTTTACTTTTCCTTATAAAGTAGGGGAAGAATCTCTAGTACATATGCAGACCCATTGTCCTTAAGAGTCCTTATTGAGATGATTAGGTTCATTGTAGGGTGACGACTTCTATCTTTCAAGATAGTACACCTCTCCTCAATGTCATACCTGATTACCCTCAATAAGAACATCTGCAGATCTACGTGGCATCCAAAAATGCATAAAAAGAAGTATATTTCTATCTTTGTTTTATTCTGCATAAATTGAATATGGAAGTATACCTTCTTTAGAAATTTCTAATATAAAAATTTCACCACACCCCTAGTGGCTTCTTTCCTATGGACTACTTTTGAGTTGATGTAAGTCCCCAGTGGCATCCACTTAATAGTCGCCCTAGGTCGGATAGCACCTGTCAAGCCAAAGACTGAATATCCCGATAATCAGTTCCATTGTAGGAGGATGTGAGTCCCTGATGCTTTCTTTCTATACTGATTGTCACAAATTATTGGGCAGTTTAGGTTGGTTGATATTCTCTATGCTGACAGTGACTCACCCGGTGGATACACAACTCATGGTAGATATGAGTCCCCGCGCTTTCTCCTTGAGTTGGCCACCAAATACCTATAGACATTATCTTCTTCAAGGATCAAGATAAAGCCCTTAGTAGCACCTCCCATGCGAGCACTCTACTTGGGTTATGTCCTCCATGACCCCATTTAGACATTACCCGGGCTACTCTTGGATTGGATAGTCCCCCTTTCCTAGTATCCACCCCTATAGTTGGAGAATTTGTTCAACAGATGCACAGATTCTCCCTTATATCAGTAAATCTGAGATAGGTTTAGGCTGATTTAAGCTCTTTCGTAGTGTAATCTCTCGCAAACTAACAAGGTCCATGATAAACAAACAAATAAACAAACAAACAAACAAATTTATTCGCTTGTGGATTAGGAATTCAAACCCCTAATGGCCCCTTTCCCAAGCAGGCATCCTTTCTTTAGGGCAGTGTCAGCAAAACTCCCTATAGGAATTGCCTGACTACACTTGAGTTGAGATAAGTCCCTGGGTTGGCACTCTCTCAGTAGTCACCCTTAGGTCAGGTCCAATCTGTTTAGCCATAAGTAGGTTGCCTTGGGGGTCATTTCGCTCTAGAATATGTAAGTCTACTACACATTCTTTATAGCATGACTATCGCAAATCGACGGGCAGCCCTAGGTTGGGTTGACATGTTACCTTGCTAATGTCATCCCTCTGGTCTTTGGTTCAAAAAGATGTGAGTCCCCATGCTTTCATCCCTGAATTGACCATTGCAAACTGAAAGGCACCCCTTTGCTTGGATAGTTCTCACCTTCGGTGGGGAAACTACTCCCTTTGGATCGATAAATCTGAGTTAGGCCAAGGTCGACATGGCCCCTACACAATGTGGTCCATCGCAAACCGATGGGATCCATCAAATATATTGAAAATAAAATTAATTTCAACTATCTTTGAGCTGATTTAAGTCCCCCCAGCAGTATTCACTCAATAATCAGCCTAATTTTGGGTTCGATTCGTTGTGACGCCAATTGATCATCCCAACAACTGATCCCTACTTTAGAAGATGTAAGTCTGCTACACTTTCTTCCTAGTACAGCCGTTGTACACTGAACAGCAATCCCTTTGGTTGGATAGTCTTACTATGTGGTTGGTAGACTACCCCTTTGGATTGGTAAATCTGAAGTAGCTCAACACACCCCAACTCGGTCCCATCGAATGACAGGTCAATCTCAAAATTCAAAATTTAAAATCTGACCCTCCTCCCTAGTGGAACCAAATTAAACAATCAAATCGATCAGCTTCTCCTTAGCAAGATGCAAATCTTTCTGATTTTCCTGGTATAGTCAATTCAATCTAACCCGAACCTGTTCCCCTAGTGGAGGGTTTACACTTTTATCCCCAGTGGATTCCAAATTCTAATCCCAAGAGGATTTCACAACCTCTTATCTCTAATGGATAACTCAAACTTTCTCCCTTAGTGGAAGGCTCACATACTCAATCCCCAGTGGATTCCTCCTTCACTCTCTTATGTCTTTGACATAAGTAGAGTTGCATTACACTAAGATCTTGATTCCTTCTACACCTCGAATTTAGGAGTAGATCATTTCTCTTAGTGCTTGTTATCATTCGGACATTGTTGATCGTCTCGGTCAACACCAATACGTATGGTTTTCCTTGTCAGTCACACTGCACCTATTGGGCGACCTTTGTTGACCTCACTTTTGGAGTGAGCTTTCAACTTCTTCAACTTAGACATAGGACTCCTCTAGACACTAAGATTTCCTTAGTCTTAAGACACCTCTAGTGATTAGGTGAACACTTAACCTAACCCTAGAGACTTAGAAGAGTTAGCCATTTGAATAGGTCATGCCTTAAGAATTTAAGAGGACTTGCCTACCCTATAGCTTGAACCCAATCCTTGCTTCCTTCTTTCAAATCAAACTTCAAATTCAAATCAAACTTCAAATTCAAAATAAATTCAAATTCAAATTCCAAAGCCCAAATCATCAACCAATTCTAAATCAAATGATTGAAACCAACGATCAATTCAAAATCCAAGATCTTCTTAAGCCATATGAATCACACCCATAAGCTTAGCCAAACCCTTATCAACCCAAAGCCAAGTGATTTCTCTATAAATCACTTATTCCATCATTTATAGTCACAATTATCAAATAAATATAAATCAAACCAAATCAAAAAACCCTTTTCAAACTTTTTTGCCTACCTTAACCAAATTCAAATGATTTTCTCATAACCCATTTAAATCTTCATTTATATTCACAAATATAAATGAAGTATAAAGTCAAATAACCAAAACAAAACCCAAAATCATACCAAAATCCAACTCATATCCTTTAAGCCAATTTCTTGGATTTAGCCAAATCATTCTCAAATCAATCCAAACCCTTGGATTTTCTCTTTAAGCAATCATTCCTTCAATAACATGCCCAAATATAAACATAAACTACAATCACCAACCCAAAATCAAACTAACCCAAGCCAAACCCATGTTAATCTTTCTCACCTAAAATTGTCAAATTAACCAAAACCCATTTGACTCCAAATCACTTGCAATTGGATTTATATTTCCATCATAAGTCATATATGAGTTCACCCAAACTTGAACCAAGCCTTGATCAAGCCAATTGACCCATTTAGGCTCACTTGATCCAAAGTGACCTAAAAGTCCTTTTTGAGCCAAATTCTAATTTAACCCAAATTGGATTGAACTAAGCCTCACATTGTGATCAACAATCATCTTAGAATGATCAATCACTCAAACTGGGTCAAACCAAAGTCAAACTAGCTTTTGACCAAGTTAACACTTAGCCCAAATGAAATCTAAACAAGCCAAAATTCACTATAAGCTAAATTGATTGAAACCATTGATCTAAACTAATCCATAATCAATGATTAAACATGATCAAGCCATCAATTGAGTTAAACTAAGCCTAAGTGGCCACTTGACCTAAGTTGACCCAAATTGACCTAAAAAGCCAAAATAGGTTAAATCTTGATCTAAGCTAAATTAATTGTAACCAATGGGTCAAATTCATTCCAAATTGATTATTGAACTTGACCAAAGCTTCAATTGACCAATTAGACCCAACCTAGCCCAATTGACCATGAACTCAACTTGACCTAAAAGGTCAAATCAACTTGAAATCAAACTAAACCAAAATTGCTTGAAACCAAAGCTTGCAATACATTTCAAATGATCAACCAAGCCTAAACCAACCCATGACCTAACCTAATTGGGTCAAATGGGTCAAATTGGTCAACTTGACTCATTTGACCCAAATGAACCTAAATGAACCAAAACCAAATCTAAACTAAATTGAACCAAACCAATCATACTCGTAGCCTCCAAATGATCATTTAAACTTGAACGAACCCAAGGTTTGACCCAATTTGGTCAATTGGTCAACTAACCCAATTTGACCCAACTTGACCTAAATGGGTCAAATTGAACCAAATCAAATCAAATGAACTCTAAATCACTTGAAATTTGGCCCAACCCATTTTCAAATCATTTCAAATCTGGCCAAATCAAACTCATGGCCAAATGACCACTTTTCCCTTAGGTCAAAGGGTATCCTATGACCAAATTCACTTGGAATTTGGTCATTTCTTTCTTAAGGCCACTTGACATCCTTCTACTAGTCCACATAGGCACCAAGGAAGGTGGTGAATATGGCCCAATGAGCTTGGGTCAGCCATGACCCAAGGCAAGGCCAAAGTGACCTCCTAATGGCATTTGAACACTTGGAACTCCAAATGCACTCACATAGCACATGGGCATCCACTCTCCTTCACTCCACTACCCAAAATAACCCATGTGGGGTGTTTTGCAGCACAAATCATGCCTCCAATCCAAGCCATTGAGCCAAAATGGCAAATTAGCCTATCACCGTCGATCCAAGGAGGGGGAGATATACCACATCTCATTCCCACTCAACCATAAGCAATCATTTCCACAGAGCTTGAGAGATTGAACCGAAGCCTCCCCAAGCTTTTCCAAGCCATTCCCAAGCTCCCCCATTTTCCATTCACAGTTTTACTCAAAGCCAAAACAGGGGAGGTGAGCTCAAATTCCAACTCATTCAATTCCCAACCAAAATCAAATTAACCTTGCACACACCATCCTTCGACCTCATCGAGCTCAATTGAATTGTTTCCCAAGTCTCCAGGACATGGGAAGCACCATTTCAATCAAGGTCGATCACCATTGAAGGGGAGCTTGGTCAACCGAGCAAACTAGTTCAAACCAAGGCTAGATTCCTTCAACAGGACTTCATCTCTACTAGACAAAGCTACCTCCTCCATTGGAAGCACCAGTGATAGCCTCCAGTGAGGTAATTGCTTGAAACTGTAGTCATAGGAAATTTTGGTTGGCCCTTTTCAAAGGAAATTATCACCCCATAAAATCTTGACCGTTGGATGTGCATCCCCTCCTTTCGAAGGTGTGGGATCATTTTAATTCAAATCCAAGCTTGGGTGAGTTTGAATTGAACGAGGAGAAATGAACGTAGTGCGTCTCTCATCGCTCACGAAGAAGAAGGATCATACGCCATCCACTCTACATGATTAGAACGGATGATTGTGATTAGATTATGTTAGATCCCCTCTGATTCATTCCTAAATCGCGGATTGATCTTGGTCGTCCGATCTTAGATCGGATGGCCACAGAGAAGACATGTCTGCTGCCAGCTGACTCAACCGATGGATGTGGCAACTTAAACAATCTATCCCATCCTGCCACGTGGAAAGCACACCGTGTCAGCCGCCATGTTGCCCGACGAGATTAGGGATTTAAGTAAGCCTAATTAATCTGATTTTAATGATGAAGCTTCCAAAATTCATAACTAATTGTAGAAAAATCTAAAAAAATATAAATAAACACTCATTTTAAACTTAATTCTGAAGAGAATAATATAAAATTAAAATCAATTGATTTTGAATAGTGATTATAACTCAATTTGGGTTTGATTAAAAATGTAATCAAGTTAATTACTCCTTAATTACTTCAGTGATTAACTCCAAACTTCCTGAGATTAATTAGTGGGATGACCTCTGCCTACCATGATTTTCTTAGATTTTATTGCTTGATTAATTAAGGGAATTGCTTATTTCATCCTTACTCACTTCCTTAATTAATTAAATGATTAATTAACATGTTAAATAGTGATAAATCCATTAATTAAGTTGGCTAATCATTATGAAATTATGAATAGACTTAGGGAATGAGATTAGGACCTCTTTTCCAATCTTTTCCTAAGTTTATTTCATTTGAATAAAAGTTAATTAATTTACAATTAATTAATGGCTTAATCAATTCATTAAATCACTTAATTAATCAAACTCAAAACTAAATCATTCCAGAACTCAATCATTCATTTCTTGGATAGATTCTTAGGTGTTCAATAACCTAATAAAATTTCAAAGGAAATTATAACCAAAGTACATGTATAGGAGGGTTATAAAAGTAGTTAATTAAACTCTTTAGCTTAATTGACCAATAATTATGAGCCAATTGCATTTGGCCCTTTCATTTCTTAGGTGCATTGCTAATTTAATTATCATGTGGTTGCATATCATATGTTGGCTCATAATTATTTGGATAATTATGTTAAAGTAGTATATGTAAGGGGTAATCAATGGATTAACTCATACCTTAACCTAACCAAAATATAAAACTAACTTAATCATTCTAAATTAAACCAAACCAATTCACATATGGGGGAATGGGTTAGGACTAGCAAATCTTCTTCATATTCCCTAAGTCAAATCAAATTGAAAGATAAATATCTCCTTTAAGAATTTTGACTCACTTTAAATAAACTTATTTTATATGATTATCTTTAAGAATTAATTAGGGTGAATGAAGTCATGTGCTTACATTCTTTCATTTCTTTCCAATCATGCTAAATATTGCTTGCCATATGGGATCATGCATTCATTACTTTAAAAATTAATTAAACAAAAATGTTTTCTTTTATGTCAAATTGCATATGTTGGCTAAAATTAAGAATGTGAGTGGCTATTATCACTATTAAACCAAAAATTATTTTTTTTTAACTTATAAATCAAAGATTATAAATGAAGTGATGCTAGTTATAAATATTTATAAGTTTGCATGTGATGATAGCCTAAGATGTGTATTATGAAGTTCTCTCCTTTTCTAAACATGGATATACATAGGATTTGCAAGTGTATTGTTCATTTGAAAAGAACACAATACTTGCCTAAATATATTCCTATGCATCTATATGCTAAGACTTAAGAAGGACCTTCATATTACACATATAAATCATACAATCAAATCAAGTATAATTTCTTGCATAAATTCTTTATCCATTTGGTTCTTTGTATACATCTACATATATCTAAGAAAAGTGGTATATTGGTAAAAGGGGAATTCTTGTTTGACAAATTTAGGTATGTCAAATAGAGTTCAAATATGTTGGATGTTTGTTGTTAGAATTTGATTTTGCTTTAGAAATGATACCCACACTTAACAAATTTAGGTTTGTTAAATGGAGCTCACTTGTATGTTTGATTGTTTGCATGTTTATGTGTGGTTTTGTTTTGATTTTGAGGATTGAGTTCTTACTTAACAAATTTAGATATGTTAAATAGAGTTCAAATGTGTGTTGGATATTTTGACTTTAATTTGATTTTTGAAATGGAACTCTCACTTAAAAAATATGGGTATATTAAATGGAGTTCAATTATATGTTGTTTATCTTAATTTTGTTTTGATTTTGAAAAAAAGGAAACCTTAACTTAACAAATTTGGGTATGTCAAGTGAAATACAATTTGTATGTTGGTTGTTTGATTTTATATCAACTTTGAAAATGAGACTCTCATTTAACAAGTTTGGGTATGTTAATTGGAGTCCAATTATTTATTTGAAAATGATATGGGTATGTTAAATGGAGTTGGTTTTGTCTAAAAATACTTTGGGTTGTTTGATTTCAATTTTGAAAATAGGACTTACCCTCATTTAACAAATTTAAGTATGTTAAATGGGGTTAGTTAATTTTTGAAAGAGGGTTTGAATATGTTTATTTTGAAAGAGAGGTTTTTTGTTTGATTTAATTTTGATTTTGAAAAAGGGGAACATTTACTTGACAATTTTAGGTGTGCTTAAATGAGGTTCAATTAATTTTATTTGAAAGATTTTGATTTTGTTTTACTTGATTTTAATCTTAAAAGAGGACGTTTATTTGTCCAATTTTATTATGTTAAGTGGAGTTCTTATGATTTTGCTTTGAAAAGGATTTGAAAATTTTACAAAAGATTTTATTTTTTTTTCTTTAGATTCCTTTAAAGCTTTGTCAAATATGAAATGAACCTTGCTTCACCAAGCTAGTGGTAGAAGGTTCCAAATTCTATTTGATTGATATTTTATCATCTCCTTTCTTTAATTATCATATTATTACCTATTGGAGGACCCAATAGAATTCCTAGGACCTACATGGAAGTGATGTCCTAAAACCTAAAAGATGCTGGCTAACTTTGCTTAAGAGTGAAATAAACAAAGGTCCAATGGAAAGAAAGATAGTCTCGGGCTTATATAAAAATATAAGTCCACTATCAATGCTTGGAGATGATAATTGTCTACTAAAGATGGAGAGAGGAGCTATCCCCAGTGGAGTTGCCGAAAAATCTATGGTGTTTATTTTTATATGTGGGGGGGGGACACCATGCAGATTGTAGAGGATACTTATTGAAGTGATCGGGTACAATATTGAGGAATGATGTAGTATCTCAAAAGATAGAAGAATCACCCTACAATGGACCTAATTGCCTAATAAGGACTCCTAAGGCATGATGGGTCTTCGAATATACCAAAGATTTTTCTCTTACTTTACATGAATGAATAAAGCAGAGTTTATATTAAGTCAGGTTCTTAAGTTCCTTATGGAGGCAAGCCTCCATAGCTAATTACATCTTAGGGAATGAAATTCCATAAGAATACTCTCAATTAAAGTAGACAATTGTTATCTCCAAAGATTTCAAAGTTAGGTTATCAAAAGATTGGTTATGTTTGAAAAATCAATAGAGAATGTTCAAGGAGATGACTTATTTTTGGAATCCAAAGGGAGGAAGTAGGAAATGCTCATTATACTAGGAGGTCTAGTGAGCATTTTAATCTATCCTATGGTGAGGCTTTATATATTCGATAGTGAAGAGATTTTATTGAAATTTTATTAGATTGTTAGGGCTTATGGTTCGCCAACACAAGGTTATGGAGATGACTAAGAGGTGAGGATTTATGCTTATAGCCCAAAGAAAACAACTACCTTGGATCTTAAATCTAGTGAGCTTTAGTATGAGCTAAACATAACCTAAATCTAAGTGAAGGTGGACATAATGGTTCACCTCCATGAGTGATGATGAACTATCCAACTTCTGAACTTACAACTGCATGGAGTGGCCGCCAGTTAACTCCTCCTACAATTTTAAAACCATGTAGTCCGATATGAATTGCAAGAAAGCTAGGGTAGTTATTTAATTTGAAAGAGACTAAAGTCCTAAACTCACTCCCTAAGAGACTAGAGCATGAGTGGTATGAGCATATGACTTAATCTACAAATATAAAATCATACAAACTAAAGCATGATGAAATAAGTTATTGGCAAAATCAAAAGAGACGATGAAGCTCCATCATCAGGGGTTGCTCTCATAGGTCAAGTGGTCCTATTTTGTAAGGACGGAGGCCCTCATTTTTATAAAAGTGGTAGAAGATGCGTACATGATGTGAGATATATAACATTCAGGGGTTGCTAAATCTTTTAATTATCTTGTTTAAAGCCTAGGCTTTATGATGAGGTTATGAGTTATTTAAAATTTAGTTATGAGTAGTTAGTTGGGTAGAAAATTTATTTTATCTTAGGAGCCTACCGCATCCAGGCCACACATTAAAGTATCAATCATGAAGAAACTATGAAAGAGATGAAATCCTAATGCACAGTTTAAGCAAATCATCAATCAATTTTATAAACTAACCTAAAAGAATAAGAGCTCGATGTGGTCGGGTACCACCATACAACCCAAAAAGAAAAGATGGGTAGCCAAGCTCTACCATTATACAACTAAGAGTATGAAAGAATAATTATAATTTGAATGAATACACATTATGGGGGGTCTTTAATCTTCATATCTCATTTTCTCCATTTCTGGTTTGGTTGTGCTTCAATGGCATCACAAGGTCTCCCAGAACAAAGCCTTCTAGCCACTGCTCATCCTAATCTCCTATATCACTAATCCTAATTCCTATTGCAAAATTATATTTATATAGGAAAAATTAAATCTAACTACACCTACAATAGAGGTTAGCTAAACATACATACAATCCTAAGCAATTATGTGTATAATTTGAACTTAACACCCTGCACATGGGTAACCAAGCCCACCTATCCTAACTTGGATTATGCTTTGGGGTTTAAGCAACCTACAAAGAGAGAATTTATATTTATTTTAAGCACCCCCTTAAGCACAATCCCCTGCAGAAGACATGATTAGGCCAAGAATGATTTAACATCCAGTCTATGAAGCATACACCCTAACATCCAATATAAAACATTACATCACAAAACAAAATATACATCACATCATACACCATCCTAACATAGAGTTAGAAGTGGTGACTTAATTCTAATTTTTATGTTAAGGTCTTGTGTGGTATGTCTTAACTAAGCATTACAGTTGTATTTTTCTAAGTTTGGAAATTATTGAAGTTAACATGATGGTGGGTTTCATTTGAAGTTGTTTAATTGATTTGTGAATTTTAATTTGTATTTTATTTTATTTCATGTGATTTGCACTTAACATGTAAGTGTTATAAAGGGAAGGAGGAGGATTACCCTCTTTCATCCCTACCTTAAGTCACTTTCTAAAGCATATTAATTTGATTTAGTTGTCTTTAATGAATGACTTATTAAATAATTTTTTAATTAATACTAAGTTTAGGTTACCTTTAAATGACCTTATCCAATATGAATGGCTTCTTAAGATTAACCTAATTGAATTACTTAGCATATCTATACATGCAATATGTTTTAATACTTAGCATATCTATACATGTAATATGTTTTAGCACACTTAAATGATGATGAATGTGTATGTTTGGAATTTATATTTTTATTTTTGTTGAATTATATGAACATATAAATTAAAGCTCTATCCAAATTCTGATACCAAAATACATAAGAATGGAATCACATAAGTACGTGCCATTGTTAAATACAAAAGTGAGGTAATCAAATGACCTCCATAGGGCTAACTAAAGCCTCGTATTTCTGGGATGTCTAGACTATATACTTATCATTCCAAACCTATGTAAATCTATACATGAATAAGGAAAAAAGAGCACTAAATTATATATAACATGTGTTAATGACTTAAGTGAACATGAATGCATGCATTTTTAGTGGAAAAGGAAGATTTTAATTCCTTAACTAAATACACACATGTATGTATAAAAGATATAAGAAAGTACATTCCATTGTTAACTGGGGAAGTGAGGTAATCAAATGACCTCCTTGGGGCTAGCTAAAGCATCATATTCTCGGGATGTCTAGACTATATACTCGCTTCTTAGATACATATAGATGTATAAATAACTAAAGGAAAGAGAATCATGCAAAGTTGTATTTTTATTTGATTAAATTATTTATGTATGAGAATTAAAGTTCTATCCAAATTCTAATATAGAAATACATAGGAATGAAATCAAATAAGTACGTGTCATTGTTAACCAGGGAAGTGAGGGAATCAAATGACCTCATTGGCGATAACTAAAGCCTCGTATTCCTAGGATGTCCAGACTATATACTTATTAACATTCAAACACATGTAAATCTACACATGAAGAGAGCTTTACTTCACCTATCTAAGCTATAAACACATGCAAAACCTATATGCATTCATAACTACAATGACATCACATGTTGTTATCACTTTATAAATTTTGAAAAATAGATTTAGATTTAATAGTGATAATAGCTACACATATATTAAGTTAAGCCAACACATGCAAGCTTACATAAAAAAAATTCATTTGATTCATTTATATTTAAAAGGATGAATGCATGAAATCAATTAACATACAACATCTAAAGTGATTGGAAAGGAATAACTAAGTACAAACGCATGGTTCATTCAACTAAATTAATTCCTAAGGACAATCACATCAAATAAAATTATATAAAGAAAACCAAAGTTTCTTTATTAATTTATGACTAAATATTTTGATTAAGTTTAAAGAGGAGAAGAATTATTTGTTATTTTAGTCTCATCCCATGTTGGTGAACTTAATTAGTTTAAGAATAGGTAATTAAGTGAATTTTATGAATTAATTAAGTTGGATCCTTAATTAAATTAATTAATTATCCTTACCTATGCTTCTTTAATTTGATTAACCACTTAATTATGAGCCACAAATGACATGATCATGTGAGGAAATAAAACTGCAATGCTCTACAAGGACCTAATGCAAATGGCTCATAATTAAGGGTTAATTAAATTAAAGAACCTAATCAAGTACTTTTATAATTTTCTCACACTTATGGGCTAATCATAATTTTCTTAAAGATATCTAATGTAATTATTCTTTTAATTTGATTAATTAAATCACTTATTTAATTAATCGACCCTTAAATTAATCTTCATATTAATTAACTTTCTTTCAAAATGAAGTGGACTTAGGAAAAGAAGCTAGGAAAAAGGCCCAAACCCCACTCCCCTAGTCCATTCACTATTAGACAGTGATTAGGGAGCTTATTTAATTAATTTATTATTATTTAAGATGTTAATTATCCATTAAGTGGATTAAGAGAGTAATTAGGGATTAAATGATCAATTCCCCTAATTAACCAAGCAATAAATCCCAAGAAAATTATGGGAGATAGAGATGATCCCATTAAACTAATACACATAGTTTGGGATTAATTACTTAAGTAATTAGGACTTAATCGAGCCAATTAAATTTTCATTTAATATTTAATTAAACTTTAATCACTATTTAAAATTAATTAGAATTAATTTTAATTAAATCTTCCCTATTTTACCTTTAAAATGAGTACTTATTTTTTTTTTTTGGATTTTTCTACAATTTGTTATGGATTCTCAAAGATTTAGCCATTAAAATAAGTTAATTAAGCCTAATCCCATCAGTGCCACATGGGTCACTGACCTGACATGCTTTCCACATGGCACCATGGGGTTGGTTATTTAAACACGTCCGAGTCAATGCTAATGTGGTTGGTGGTGAATGCGGTTTCATCCTTGCTATCCGATTAAGATCGAATGGCAGAGATCATACCCATGATTTCTATAGGATAAAATGAGATCGGATCTAACAGATTAATCATGGATGTCTATTCTGATCATACAAAATGGATGGTGTGTGATTTATCATCCCTCGAGCAATGGGAGACCGACACTGCCCATTTTCCTTCACTCAATCCAAGCTCACCCGAGCTTGGATGACCAAGAAATCGATCCCACACCTTTACAAGGAAGATTTGAAGGGATCCAATGGTCAAAATCGCATGACATACAAATTTCCTTGAAAAGGCCTAGAAAAATTTGCTAAAACCTCAGTTTAATGGAAATTATCTCTCCGGATCTCAAGATCGATGGTTCAACACTTGAGGAAGCTTCACCTAGACAAGGTGAGGCCCTACTAAGCAACACGCATGATGGTTTCTTACGGTTGGCTCTGTGGACCACAAACTATTGATTTGTAGAGGGACGCTGATTGAAGTAGCACACCCGGTGGTTGTGGAGCTTGCGAGAATTTTCATTCTCACTCGATGGAGGTAGGGAAAGGTGTGGGTGAAGTTAATTTGCTTTCAGTTGAGTTTGAGGGAGTTGGGTCAAATTGTGTCTTGCCCTATTTCGGTTTGAGGGAGTCTGGAGTCGAGAAGGCTCAAGGAGCTTGGAAATTGCTCTGGGGATTTTGAAAGATGTTTTAGAAGCTCTATGAGGGTGTCTGTGTGTGTGCTTGTTTGAATTAGGTCTAAATGAGGGGGGGTATCCCCCATTCCCTTGGATCAGACGACATGGATTAAAGCCTTGATTTTGGCCTGCCATAGTGGTCTGAGGGAGTGGTGAGGTGGCTCGGTTTGGTAGGCCAACAGGTTGGGTTGGTGGCTCAAGGTAGCCCCCTCCTTCCTTGCATCCATTGGATTCAGCTAAAGTGGGGAGGTGAGTTAACTCACCTCCCTTTGGTCCATGGCCGACCTAGCCCACTTGGGTCAGGCAAGCCATGTAGGTTAGGTGCTATTTTGGGTCAGGGATGGCTACCAAGTGATAAGAGGGGGAAGTTGACTTGCCAATTTGGGTATAATCCCATGTGGGGGAGCTTTAGCCAATGGGTAATGCCTTGGATTGGGTTCAATTCAGGTTGGCCTAGTTTGGGGCTGACCCATGGTGAGTCTAGGATGAGTTGGGTCAGGTTTCAGTGGGTTTTTACTTGGTTTGAGTGAGTTTGACTCAATTTGACCCATATAAGTCAAATTGGGCTAGGTTGAGTTTAGTTGACCAATTAGTCAAATTGGGTCAAAATAAAGATTGAGTCATGTTCAAATGAGTATTTGAAGTATTTTGGTTCAATTGGTTCGAGTTAATTTAGCTTGGATTTTATTTTGGCTCATTTGAGTTCATATGGGTCAAATGGGTCAAGTTGACCAATTTGACCAAATTGGCCAAATTGGCTTGAGCTAGGGGTTGATTGGTCAATTGAAGATGATTGGAGGTTTCAAATTCAATTAATTTGGATTTGATTTAGATTTAGGCCAATTTGATCCTTTAAGTCAATTTGGGCTAAATGGGTCAATTGAGTTCAATTGGTCAATTTGGATTCAATTGGGGCTTTGGTTAAGTTCAATAATCAATTTGAAATGAAGTTGAGCCAATGGTTGCAATCAATTTGAGTTATATTTTGATTTGACCTAACTTGGTCCATTAGGTCAAATTAGGTCTACTTGGGTCAAAGGGCCAATTGGGATAGGTTTGACTCAAGTGGTGGCCAAGTCATGTTCAATCATTGATCATAGGTTGATGTGGATCATTTGTTTCAATTAATTTGTCTTAGGATGAGATTTGGCTAGTTTAATTTATGTAGGTTAGGTGGGTTGACTTGGTCAAATGACCAAGTTGGCTTGGTTTAACCTAATTGATGATAATTGATCAATCAAGGATGATTGAAGATCATCATAGGAGATTTTGGTAGGTTTGGTTAAATCCAATTTAGGTAGGATTGGGATTTGGTTCAAATATGTCAAATTAATCACTTTGGGTCAAGTGGACCAATTTGGTTTAGTTGAATCGATTTTGAGTTGAATTGAGTTTAGTTTGATTTATATATGGATTTAAGATTGACTTATAGCTTTGGTTGCAATTGATTTAGGTTTGAAGAGATTTTGGTTCATTTGAACATTTCAAGTCAAATGGGTTAGGTTTAGTTTGATTGAATTGATTTTGGGTTTGGTTCAATTGATTGTAGATTTGATTTATATTTAGAATGATAATTGGGGGAATAATTAGTTCATGAAAAAAATCAATTGAGCTTGGCTTGAATTGAAGGGAATTTTGGCTAAGTCCATATGATTAAATCATATGGCGTAGGCTAGGTTTGAATTTTGGTTTAGTTGATTTGGATTGAAATTGATTTAATTGGAATTGAATTTGATTTGAAGTTGAGTTTGATTGTAAATTTTGGTAAATTGATTGAAGGGTTGAATTGATTTTGAGGTTTGGATTGAATTTGGTTAAGGCTAAGTCCATGTGGTTGAATCATGTGCTTAGGATAGATAAATTTTGAGTTGATTTGGATTTGATATTATAGTTTCAATCATTTGGTTTAGAATTTGAATTTGAATTTGTTATTTTGATTTGGATGAATTGAATTTGAGGTTTATTTTAGGCCAAAGAGGTAAGCATAGATTTGGTTTAGGCTATAGGGTAGGTAAGTCTCCCTAAGTCCTAAGGTAGAGCCTAATCCTATGATTAGTCCTTCTAAGTCTCTAGGCTTAGGTTAAGTGTTCATCTAAGCTAGAAGTGTCTTATGACTAAGAAAGTCTCAGTGTCTAGAAGACTCCTAAATCTAAAAAAAGGAGATTGAATCCTCACTCTAAAGTGAGCTCATCAGCCGTACCCCCCGAAAAATAGAAAAGTTGGTAGCTGAGCTCTACCTTTATACAACCTGGAATATGAAAGAATAATTACAATTAGAAATTGAATACATGCTATGGGGGTATTCACTTCTTCATTTCTTCATTTCTTCATGTCTTCATTTTGGTTTGATTTGCTCCAAAGGCATCACAGGGCACCCCAAGACTAAGCCTTTTAACCACTGCTCATCCTAATCCCTCATAGCACTAATCTTAATTCCTATTGCAAAATTACATTTATATAGGAAGAGTAAATCTAACTACACCTGCAAAATAGAGGCTAGCTAAGCACACATATAATTCCAAGCAATTATATTTTAAATTTGGACTTAGCACCCTATACATGGGTAACCAAGCCCACCTGTCCTAACTTGGATTATGCTTAGGGGTTTAAGCAACCTACAAGCAAAGCATTTATCTTTATTTTTAGGCGGCCCCTTTGGCTTAATCCCCTGCAGAAAAAATAGTTAGGCTAATAATGGTCTAACATCCAGTCTACGAAATATATACCATAATATTCAGTCTAAAATATTACATCACAAAATAAAATATACATCACACATACACCATACTAACTTAAGACTAGAAGTAGTGGCTTAATTCTAATGTGTGTGCTAAGACTTTGTGTGGTATGTCTCAACTAAGCATTAGAGTTATGATTTTCTAAGTATGGAAGAATTTCATTTAGCATAAAGGTTTATTCCACTTCAAGTTTTTTAAGTGATTTATGAATTTTAACTTATATTTTATTTTGTTTCATTTGATTTACACTTAACATCTAAGTATTATAGAGAGAAGAAATGGGCTTACCCCCTTTCATCCATACCTAAGCCATTTTCTAAAGCATATTTTTATGATTTAGTTCTCTTTAATGAATGGCTTATTAAATATTTTTTTATTAATCTTAAGTTTGGGTTAAATTTAAATAATCATATTTAATATGAAAGGCATCTTGAAATTAATATAATTGAATTACTACCACATGACACATATCAAGTCATTCCTTTCCATCACATGTAACATGCATATGATTCAATCCTTAGTATATCTATACATACAACATGTTTTAGCACACTTAAATGATGAAGGATGCATACATATTTAGTGATTATATTTTTAGTTGATTGAATTATTTATACATATAAATTAAAGATCTATCTAAATTCTAATACAAACATACATAGGAATGAAGTTGAATAAGTACGTATCATTATTAACCAAGAAAGTGAGATAATCAAATGACCTCTTGGGGCTATTTAAAGCCTCGTATTCTTGGGATGTCTAGACTATATACTTATTAACATTCAACTTATGTAAATCTATACATAAATCATAAGAAAAAGAGAGCACTAACTTACACATATTGTATGCTAATGGCTTAGGTGATTATGGATGCATGTATTTTTAATAACAAAAGGGGATTTTTATCATCTAATTAAGCACATATACACATGTATAAAAGATGTAAGCAAGTACGTGCCATTGTTAACCAAGAAAGTGAGGTAATCAATTGACCTCCTTGGGGCTGCTTAAAGCCTCGTATTCTTGGGATTTCCAGGCTAAACACTTCATATCTTAAATACATAATAAATGTATACACAATTATAAAGATGAATATCATGCAAAGATTATATTTTATTTAATTTAATTATTTATGCATATGAATTAAAGCTTTATCCAAACTCTAATACCAAAATACATAAAAATGAAATCAAATGGGTATGTGCCTTTGTTAACCAGAGAAGTGAGGTAATCAAATGACCTCCTTGGGGCTACTTAAATTCTCGTATTCCTGGGATGTCCAAACTATACACCACTAACATTCAAACCTATGTAAATCTATATATGAATTCAAGAAAGAGAGCTTCACATTCACATAACTAAGTTATAAGCATATGCAAGTCCTATATTAGTTTATAACTATCATCATTCTATATGTTACTATCAATTTATAAGCTTTGGAAAGTAGATTTGAATTTATTAGTGATATTAGCCACACATATCATTAAGTTAAGCCAACACATGAAAGCTTACATAAATCATCTTCATTTGATTCATTTGAATTTGAAAGAATGAATGCATGAAACCACATGATATACAACATTTAAAAGTGATTGGAAAGGAATAACTAAATAAAACACATGGTTCATTCAAATATATTAATTCTTAAGGAAAATCACATTAAATAAAATTATTTAAAGAAAACCAAAGCTTATTATTAATTTGATGTTAGATTTGAATTGAAGAGGAGAGAAGTTATTTGTTATTTTATTCCCATTCCCATGGTGGTAATCATAATTAGTCCAAGGAAAGATAATTAGATAAATTTTATAAATTAATTAAGTTAAATTATTAATTAAATCACTTAATTACCCTTTTATATGCTTCTTTAATTTGATTAATCATTTAATCATGAGCTACAAATGATATGAACATGTGAGATAAGTAAAGTTACAATGCTCTTAAAGGACCTAGTGCAATTAGCTCATAATTAAAGATTAATTAAATTAAAGAACATAATTAAGTACTCTAATAATTTTCCCACACTTATGGGTTAATCATATTCTTAAGGCGTCTTTATGTTATTAAACACATAAAGAGGAACCTTAATCTCATTATTAATTATCTGATGTGATTTGCATTTTAATTTTATTTAATTTGGCCACTTAATTGATTAATTAAACATTTAATTAATTACATATATTAATTAATTCTCTTTAATGGAATAAATTTGGAAAAGAGATTAGGAAAGAGATCCTAATCACTCCTCCTCATCCACTAACTATTAATCAATGACTAATAAGCTTTAATTAATTAATTTTTATTATTTTGAATGTTAATTAATCATTAAGTTAATTGAAAGGGTAATTAAGGTTTGAAACATCAATTTCTCTAATTACCTAAGCAATAAATTCCAAGAAAATCATGGGAGGTAAATGTCATCCTATGAAATCAATTTCCAAGTTTGGAAATAATTACCCATGTAATTAGGGATTAATTAAGCTAATTAAGTGTACATTCAAACCCTACTTAAGCCTTAATTACTATTCAAAATAAAATTAAAATATTTTAAATTAAATATCCTCTATTTTAACTTTAAAATAAGTATTTATTTGCATTTTTTTGGATTTTTTTATAATTAGTTATGATTTTTCAAAGTTTCAGTGATTAAAATGAATAATTAGGCCTTAAATAAGCCTAATCCCATCAACGCCATGCGGATCACTAACGTGGCGTGCTTTTCATGTAGCATCGCAGGATTGGTCACTTTAAGTTGTCTAACTCAACGTTGACGTGGCAGCGACGGATGCACTTTAGTCCCCATCGTTTGATCTTAAATCGGATGGTGGAGATTAATTCCACAGTTCCTAAGGATTAAATCAAGATTAAACTAATCAGAATATCATGGCCGTCCATTTTGATCATGCGGAACGAATGGCGGATGATCTATCATTCATCCGAGCGATGGAAGACGAACATCATTTACCTTCCTCCACCTAAATCAAGCTCTTTAGAGCTCAGGGAGGCTCTAGATCGATCCCACACCTTCACAAGGTTGATCTACAAGGATCCTATGGTTGGATTAGCATGCAAACAAGATTTTCTTCAAAAAGGCCCAAAAAAAAATTGGAAAATCTGGTTTGATGAAATGGTACCTCGCTAGAACTTCAGACTGACGGTGAACCGACCGAGGTAGCTTTGTCTTGAAGAGGATAAGCTTTGTTGAGAAGATGATGCCTTGATTCCTCGTCAACGTCTATGTGGATCAACCACCAAAAAACTCATCGAAGTTGGTCTAGGGAGAGCTTTCAGTGCTCGAATCGCTCGGGGGAGAGTTCGTTTCACCTCATCAGAGCTTGGTGAATATGTGGGTGAAGTTAATTTGAATGGGTTTATGTTTTGGTGGAGTTGGACGAAGATGGAGGTTTTCCTGTTTTGGGTTGGTGTTTTCGAGAAGGAGGAAGCTCGAGAAGCTCAGGAAGAGGCTCTGGCGGCTCGTCTCGAGTGGTTTGGGCTCAGAATGTGCAATCTCTTCAATTGGATTGAAATGAGGTGGGGGGTATACCCCCTCCTCCCTTGGATCGAACGGTGGGGATCTTTTTGGCCTCTACTGGTCGTCCGGCTACCGCAAGTGGTCGTGGGTGGTAGGGAGGTGTTGAGTTGGCTTGGTTTGGTTGGGTGAGACAGTAGGAGTGGCTGTCATGACATGTCTCTTTTTCCTATGAATGAGCTACTAAGGGGAGGTGGGTTAACTCACCTTCCCTTCACCAAGGGCTAACCTAACCCACTTTGGGTCAGGGTAGCCACTTAGTCAGGGGTCCATTCTTGACTTTGGGTGGCTGCTAAGTGCAAAAAAAAGTTATTGACCACCTAATTTTGGATTTTGTCTCATATGAGAGGTTTTACCCATTGGGTAATGGGTCAAACTAGGCCCAATTTGAGTTGGGTTTGATTTGAGCCAAGGATGGGTCACGCCAAGTTTCAATGGGTTTGGACTTGGTTTGAGTGGGCTTGGCTCAATTTGACCCATATGTGTCAAATTATGCTAGGTTGGGTCAAGTTGACCAATTGGTCAAACCAAGTCTTGAGTCAAATTCAAATGAGTATTTGAAATATTTTAGTGTAATTGGTTTGGTTTAATTTGGCTTGGATTTGATTTTGGCTCATTTGAGTTCATATGGGTCAAATAAGTTAAGTTGGCTAATTTGGCCAATTTGGCCAAATTGGCTTAGGTTAAGAATTGATTCATGTTCAATTGATCAATTGAAGATTATTATAGGCTTTGGTTTCAATCAATTTAGATTTAGGAATGGGTCATTTGGGTTCAATTAGTCAAATTATTTTCAATCAAGGCTTTGATGTTCAATAATCAATTTTGAATGAACTTGAACCATTGGTTGTAATCAATTTAGGTTATATTTTGATTTGGCTCATTTTGGCTCTTTAGGTAAAATTGGGTCAACTTAGGTCAAAGGGCGAATTAGGTTTGATTTGGCTCAATTGATGATAAAGTCATGTTCAAGGATTGATTATAGATTGGTATGAACAATTAGTTTGAATTAATTTGGCTTAGGATGAGATTTGGTTCATTTGGCTTATGTAGGTTAAGTAGGTTTATTTGGTCAAATCATCATATTGACATGGTTTGATCGAATTAATTGCAATTGATCACTTAAGGATGATCAAAAATCATTGTAGGAGATTTTGGATGGTTTGGTTCAATCCGATTTGAGTTATATTGAGATATGATTCAAATAGGTCATTTAGGTCACTTTGGGTCAACTGAGCCTAAATAGGTCAATTGGCCTGATTGAATTGAATTGATTGTAGTTACGCCATCCAAAATGATTAATGATCATCATGGAGAAGATTTGAAAAGTTGGCTCAATCCAATTTGGGTTGGATTGAAGTTTGGTTCAATTGGATAGTTTTTTGGTCACTTTAGGTCAAGTGAACCTAATGGGTCATTTGGATTGGACTTTGGGTTAAATTGAGTTTAGTTGAGTTTGGATATTGATTTGGCATTGATTTATGGCTTTAGTTGCAATTGATTTAGATTTAATTGAGTTTTGGCTCATTTGAATATTTGGGTTCAAATGGGTTAGGTTACATTGATTGAATTTGTTTAATTGATTAGCTTTGATTGTAAATTTGATTTGGTTTGGAATAATAATTGAAGGATTGATTGATTTATGAAAAAATCAATTGAGTTTGAATTGGATTGAAGGAAAATTTGGGTAAGTCCATAAGGTTGAGTCATAGGCTTGGGTTTGGGTTTGATTTTGGTTTGATTATAGATTTGATTTGGTTTGGAATGATGATTGAAGGATTTATTGATTTATTATAAAATCAATTGAAATTGGTTTGGATTAAAGAAAAAATTGGCTAAGTCTATAGGGTTCAATCATAGGCTTAAGTTTGGGTTTGATTTTGATTTGATTATTTAGATTGGGATTGAAATTCAATTGGATTGGATTGTAATTGATTTGAGGTTGGAAATTGGCTAAGAAAATAGGCATAGATTTGATTAGGCTATAGGCTAGGTAGGTTTCCCTAGGTTCTAAGGCATACCCTAACCCTATGGCTACTCCTAAATCTCTAGGCTTAGGTTAAGTGTTCACTTAGCCACTAGAAGTATCTTATGACTAAAAGCTCTTGGTGTCTAGAAAACTCCTAGATCTATGTTGGAGGAGTTGAATCCTCACTCCAAAAGGGAGATTAACACATGCCAAGTTTAGTTGGGTTTGGGCTTGGTTTGAATGGGTTGGCTTAATTTGACCCATGTAAGTCAAATTGGGTTCAATTGGGCTAGGTTAACCCATGGGTCAAATTGGATTAAACCAAGGGTTGGATCATGTTCAAATAATGATTTAAGATGTTTAAGTTCAATTAGTTTGATTTGATTTGGAGTGGATTTGGATTTGGCTCATATGGGTTCATATGGGTCAAATGGGATAAGTTAATCAATTTGGTCAAATTGACCAAATTGGCTTGGGTTAGGTGTTGGTTTAGATTCAATTTATGATTTGAAGATGATTGTAGGTGTTGACTTCAATTAATTTGGATTTAGGAATGATTTAGACCAATTTGACCTTTTAGGTCAATTTGGGCTAAATGGGTCAATTGGGTTGACTTGGTCAAATTGGGTTCAACCAAGTGCTTGATCATGTTCAACAATCAATTTTTGATGGATTTGTGTCATTGGTTTCAATCAATTTGGATAGAAATTTGTTTTGATCCAATTTGGCCTTTTAGGTCAAATTGAGTCAACTCGGGTCAAAGGGCCAATTGGAGTTGGTTTGACTCAATTAATGGTGAAGTCATATTCAAGGATCAATTTAAGGTTGATAATAATCATTGGTTTCACTTAATTGAGTTTGAAATGAAGTTTGGTTTAGTTTGGTTCATGTAGACTTATTGGGTCAACTTAGGTCAAGTGATTAAATTAGCTTGGTTTGACCCAATTGATTGTAATTGATCAATCAAGGATAATCAACAATCATTGTAGAAGATCTTGAATGGGTTGGTTCAATCTAATTTGGGTTGGATTGGAGTTTGGTTCAAATGATCCTTTAGGTCACTTTGGGTCAAGTGAACCTAATGGGTCAATTGAGTTGGTTTAGGTTGAGTTGAGTTTGATGATTAGTTTATGATTGATTGATGGCTTTGATTGCAATTAAGTTGGGTTTAATTGGATTTTAGCTCATTTGGATATTTTGGGTTCAAATGGGCTAATTGGGCTAATTTGGGTTGATTGAATTGATTTGATCAATAGGTTTGATTGTAAGCTTCGAAAGAGTTTGAAATGATGATTTGAAAGGTTGGAGTGCTTTTGTAAAAATCAATTAGGTTTGGTTTGATAGAGGGTTGGGTTAAGTACATATGATGGGGTTATGGGATTAGGATGGGTTTGGGTTTGAATCATTTTGGCTTGAAGCTTTGATATGAAATGGGATTTACTTTGGTTTGATTGGATTTATTTGATGTTTGATTTTGCATGGATGGATAGGCATAGGTTTTGGTTTAGGCCATATGATAAGTAGGTTCCCTTGGTCCTAAGGCATAGTATAAACCTATGGTATACTTTCTTAAGTCTCTAGGCATAGGTTTAGTGTTCACCTAATCACTAGAAGTGTCCTATGACTAAGGAGATTCTAGTATATAAAAGGCTCCTAAGTCTAATATAGAATGAGTCAATCCTCACTCCAAATGAGGTCAACAGAGATGTATTCTCTTGGTTGGCATATGAGATGCAATGTGTTGACATTAATGTTGTATACCACAAGTTAAATGAATCCAAAGGCTAGGCTTATCAAGTAGAAGCTATAACCTATGTTGACTACATTAACTGAGCCAATTCGTTAAGAAGGGAAGAAGCAGAAGCTGCTTTATGTAGGATTTATCATGGAGGTGTAATACCCTTATTGACTCACCAATGTAGTCATTGTATCCAATAGCAAGTAAAGGATGTGTGTTGACTTCACTAACCTCAACTCTACTTGTCTAAAAGATAGTTATCATTTACCTCACATTATTATCTTAGTGGATTTTGCTATAGGTTTTTTAATGGTGAGCTTTCTTGAAGCTTTTTTATGCCATCACTAAATAAAATGCAAACCTATATATAGGAGTGGACCTTCACCGGCTAAAGGATTTTTTTCTAGTTCTTAATCGATAACTTATATTCTCTGAGTGCTCGCTCCATCTTCTTTCTCTTTCTCTCTGTGTTATTTTTCTCTTCCACTCATAGTTTCTTACTAGTTAGTGTGAGATCATATATATATATATATATATATATATATATATATATGTATCAAAATAAAATAATGACAATTTTGATTTTAAATTTGAACAACTTTCAATTATTTTAACAACTCTAAAGATCATGTAATGATTAGTGGTTTCAAAATTCCTAAGGCCAAATGTGTAATAATTTATCATTAAATCTATTGGCATGAACTTATATCATATTATCATTGATTATAGACTTGAAAGCTATTATTAGTATCATTGGATTCAAATGTATTTGTGGGTGATGACTAACAATTACAAACACATATATCCTTCATAATGTGGTTATGACCATGACTAATGAAGTTTTGAACGAATGAAAATTTAACATAGATGTTAGAGGTGAGTGTTAAGGTGATTACCGGAGGTGAGCCATTAGTGGAAAACATCCTAGGTTAGTTTTGTGAGGTGAGTTCTCAGTGTGAATCATCTGAGGTGAGTGCCCTAGGAAAATCTATGAATCGAGAAAGTGAGACAAGTCTTTGGTGTGGTCTTTGCATTGAGTGCCCATGGTGAATTCTTCGAGTGAGCACTCATTGTTAATTTATAGTGATCTTTTACTTTAAATTGACAGGTTTTTTGAGAGGTTGTCTCCCATGGTAGGTAGGATGTCTAGTGAATTTTCATTAAGGGTGAATGCCTTCTTAGTTGAGTTCTTCCTAAGACGAATTGACTTTTGATGAGCTTCTCTATAGGTGGGTTCGAGTAACCCCTATGAGCGAGTTATCCTATAACTTGGGCATATCTGATTGCTTCAATTTGAATGCACTCATTCAATCAAATGCATTTTATGTACATGTATCACTATTTGCATTCATTTCAAACGAAGTAAGTAGATAAATAGTCATTCTAAGTAATGTAAATGATCGGTGTCCCCATATTTTAAAATATTGGTTAAAATAATAATAAATTTGAACTTAGTTCACTGAGAAAAACATTTCCATATCAAAAGCTTGTATAGCTAGCCTTCATTATATCGATTAGACACAAAGTATAATATAAATATTAAATGAAGTAACAAGGAGCAGTGGCAATAGCTATGTAGTTATTACATGCAATTAAGATTTATAAAAAAAAAACTTTAATATTCATTAGTGACTCTTATTAATAAAAGGGGGCAATTATTATTTTTATTTACAAAATTTTACTCCTATTCCTTACTCAAAACTAAATCAAAATGAGTTTTAAATCTCTTGGAATGATGAGGTTTTCTCATGCCATTGATTATAATTTAGTAGAAAATTCTTCTAAAACACTAGGTTTATCTTCTCTATTTGTTTTAGCTGATTCCACATTTACAGTGACTTCTACGAAAAAGTTAAGTAACAAGGAACCATGGCAATAGTTATTTAGTTGTTACATGTCATTAAGATTTTAAAAAAAAAAGCTTTAATATTCATTACTGAATCTTATTTATAAAAGGGGCTGATTATAATTTTTATTAACAAAATTTTACTACTATTTTCACTCATTTTAATGACTAAATCAAAATGAATTTTAAATCTCATGAAATAATGACGTTGTCTCATGCCATTGATTGTAATTTAGTAGAAAATTTCTCTAAAAAGTTATAAAACTTGTCATTTAAAAAATATATATAATTAAAATAAATTTATTAAAAAATTCATATCATATAAAGCGCTTCTTTTTTTAAACTAAAATGCGACTATAATAATGCCATAAGTTGTAAATGTTGGATTCAAAAATATTCATGAAGTCTATCAAAACTATAATAAGAGATAATCGATGAGAAAAATGAATAAAAGAAAGGAAGAAAGAGAGATTTTAGAGTGAGAAGTTTTAAAATTTTATTAAATAATGATTGAATATAATAAATGACTTTTTCTAAATAAATTATCTCCTCATATTTGTTCTACGACCCTCTATTTTTAGATTTAGATGGAGACTTGAGCGCTATATAACTAATTATACATAGGACTATAAAAGAAAAAAAAAAGAAAAGAAATCATATGCCTCAAGAAGCATGTAGCCTTAATAGATAAAATAGATAATATAGAGTAAAGTTGGCTTGCTCTTTTGGTGACTTCAAGTGAGTTGTTCATTATAAGCCCGGTGATATATATATATATATATATATAAGGTTTGATGACTTCTGTTCATGGCTAATCTTTGGTTGCCAAGTCGACTTCTATTTTTGACCATCAATTGCAAGTAGGCCGACTTCAACTACTTCTTCAGCAATGACAGTGTCAGGCTAACTCTCAATTTAAAAGGCATTAGAATTAATATTATATTAAAATTTAAGAATAGAATGTAATTAGTGACTTGAGTCACGGATAATGACGCATGAATGATGTCAAATGCTTATTTCAACGCATTTCATATGACGTGATTGCAAGTCACCAATCATATACCTATTCTTAAATTTTTGTTTGACCGTACTTAATTACCTAATTAGATTCTAACCATAATTAATTTAAAAAAATTGCCTTCTCCAAATGCTTATTTGACTTCAGTTCTAAAGTACTACCTTTAACCCTCCCTCAAAGACGAAATGTTATCTTGAACTTGCTAGAAATCCTTCATCGAGTTTTGTGAGAAACTATTTGCCTCTTCCAAAGATTTATTTGAGGAATATAGAAGCTGAGGAGACAACTTTGAGAGGAGGACCTCAAGAAAGAGCTAATGAAGTTGCCACTGAGGAGGATCCATGGACTCCCTCTAATTCGTTTTAGTCGAATCTTGACTCGTTGAGGAAAGTTGCCTACAGAGGAAGAACCTCCAGCTCGATATTACGAGAATGTTCTCATGACATCTATAGTGCACCTTCAAATTCGCTAAAAGAAGTTTTTCACACACTTTCTTAGAGAAAAATTGGATATTTCATTGCTGTGATTGGCTTGATCGATTCGTATCGGAATTCATTGAAGAGTAGAGAAGAGGGAGCATGAGAGGCAATTTGCCAGAATTGAATTGCCACTTTTTGAATACGTTAACTCATTGTGACAAGAAGTATGAGAGCTACGGTCCCTAATGAGGTTGAGTTGTTGGTATTTGAAGTCATTAAGGACGAATCAATTTTTATGCTGTTTCCCTCTTATCTAAAGGCCTCTAGTTTCTGATATGAACACATATCCCCAAACCATCAACAGAGAACAAAGAATCAGAAAAAGGCCAAATTGGCTAAAAGACTTCATTAACAACTAGCCAAGAAGAAGATCCGAATAAAAGAGAATAAATCAATAAGTAAATAAATAAAATAATTAGCTTTTTACAAAGGAATTCGCATCACATAAAAAAGAAAATATCACAAAGACAGAAGACAGTCCCAACAGAGCTTATTACAAGAAGAATCAAGAAGTATAACATATAACAAGATAGCCCAGCAGATAAACAGAAGATTAATAAGCATGAAGATCAAGAAGTCTAACTGCCAGCACAGCATCTAAACAAGAGATTAATAGCATGAAGATCAAGAAGTATAACTAACTAAACGCGAGGCAAGAATCTAGTAAATTAGTTACAACAACAAAAAAACCTTCTAGAAGAGCAGCAAAGACTATAAATAGAGAGGAAATCAAAAAGGGTTGAAGAAATTATCTCAAGTCTTCTCGATTCCTTCCTCTCCTCTTCTTTCTCCTGGTCTCTCTTCTCCTCCAGCTCACTTCTCACGGTGGAAACCGCCGGAAAACACCAAACAGACGGCACAAATCCCCGGATCTCCTCCAGATCCTATCTCGTTCTCCTGATCCTCGCCCTTTCTACGGTGGATCTTCTTTGGATCGACCATCGCCGGTAAGGATCTCCTCCTTCTCCCTCCGATCTTCCTCCGGAACCCTAGCAGAGCAGAAACGACGCCTGAAACGCAATAGAGTAAATGAATTAGGGTTTATTTCGAAATTGAATAGAGATCGATCCGCGACATCTGTTATCCACTGAGATCATCCAACGATCCGTGATCAAAATAGATCAAGCCGCTATAACACCATGTAATCCACTCACAGAGAAGAAAGGCAACCTGATCAAAACAAAGATCCAAGGGCGAGATCACTTACAGATCCAACGATTTCCAAGCCAAGAAAGACCCAAATCAAGGAGTCCATCCAACGGCCGAGAAGAAAAGGCGCTAGATCCAACGGATCTAAAGGCTCCCGAACGTTTCCTTCTATTAACTCAGGGTTGACTCAATTGGAAAGGATTTCACCGCTTGACTCAACTCACACCCACAATTGGAAAGAAATGTGAGCGAACTCAATCCGGAAAGATTTAATCACTGCTCATCGCTTTCAAAGCTAATTAAATTAATCATCCTCTCAGTAATCTCGATATTAATACATATCATTGGTGCTCTCGTTGACTTTCCACATATCAAACAATGGTCAAGGTACAAGATATTCAAAGAAAAACTATGGAAGAATGTGTCAAGACAAAACAAAATTGAGGAACAAATGCAAGAATGTGTCAACCGACAAAACAAACCGAGGACCAAATGCAATCCATTACCATGCTACTTAATGACGTATCCGAAGATTATCAACAATAGAGGAAAACTAGACAAATCCTCAAGAGAAAGAACAATCTGTGTATGTAACTCATACCCACCGAATTTATAACTAATCCTCCTAGAAATCAACGCAAATTAGACAGTCAAAGTTGATATGCCAAGATTTAATGGTGACAACCCAAGGGGTTGGTTATTTAAGGCAGATCAATTTTTCCAATATTACAATCTATCGGAAGATCAGAAGTTTCTAATTGCTTCTGTATATATGGACGGCCCTGCTCTTAGCTGGTATCAATGGATGCACAGCAATAAACAATTAATTACATGGAATCTGTTCAAAGAAGTGTAATTCAGGTTTGGACCATCACTCTATAGAGATTTAAGGGGTGAATTAAATTACAAATGTAAAATCCATCCCGTGATTTCTACAATGAATTTGAGGAGCTAGCCAATCGATTGTGAATTCCCCCGATTTTCTACAAAGTTGTTTTGAATCGTGAAACATGACATTAAAAGAGAAGAAGGCACTGCCAACTTCTCTACAACAAGCTTTTCAATTGGCAAAATTAATGGAAGATAGATTACAAGATGATATATCTACAACTAGACCATACAGATTTACTCCACAACCGACAATGAACAAACAGCCCCCACTGCTGCCTACACCAACATTGGCAACAACTAGCCAAAATACACAACAAAGACCACAAATACCCATTCAGAAATTGACTACTGCTCAATTGGAAGAAAGAAAAAGAAAAGGTCTTTGTTTCAATTGTGATGAGAAGTTCTAGGGTCATAGATGCAAATCAAAACTCTTTACCCTTGTAGCAGTCAATGATGAACAAGAAAATCCTTGTAGCAGTCAACCTGAATCATGGCAAGATACTGATTTAATTCAGGAAGAGTTCCCTGAAATCAGTTTAAATGCCTTTACAGGACAGTCAAACCCTAGGACTCTAAGGTTACAGGGCAGAATAGGCAACAAACAAGTTCAGTCGATTGATAGTGATCAACCCACAACTTTATCCAATCTAAACTGGCCAACTTCTTAAACCAGACAATCACATCAATATCAGTTTTTAAAGTGCTAGTAGGGAATGGAGAGACTCTACAATGCTGGAGTTTGCTCTAATGTGGCTATTCAACTACAAGGACACACTTTTAAAACAGATTGCTATCAGAAATGCGGATGTGGTTTTAGGAGTGCAATGGTTGGAACAGTTAGGTGAGTGCACAATGGACTACAAAAAGCTCACAATGAAGTTCTACCAAGATGACCAATTAATTCAACTACAAGGAGACACTTCAACCAAAATAGACAATATTACATTCCACCAATTTACCAAATTACAAAATCAGAAAAATATCAGTTCTTACTTACAGATCAGAGAAATTAATGAGGGAACAACTGTCCCTAATCATGATTTCAGCCATCTACCTGTAAGTATACAACAGGTATTAGAAAATTACAAAGAACTGTTTCAGGAACCAGAAATTTTGCCTCCCCAAAGGGAGATTGATCACCAAATACAGTTGCAACCTGGAACTCAACCTGTTAAGGTTAAAAACTACAGATATCCTTATTTTCAGAAAACAGAAATAGAAAAACTGATTAAAAACATGATGGATACAGGCATTATAAGAGAAAGTACAAGTCCGTTCTCATCTCCAGCCTTGCTTATTAAAAAAAAGGATGGCACTTGGCATTTTTGTGTTGATTATAGAGCCTTAAACAAGTGCACCATACCTGATAGGTTTCCCATGCCAACTCGAGGAATTAATGGATGAATTATATGGAGCCACCGTTTTTCCAAGTTGGACCTAAGATCGTTATCATCAAATAAGAATGGCGAAAAGACATTCATAAACCGCTGTAACACATGAAGGCCATTATGAATTCATAGCAATGCCTTTGGGTTAACCAATGCCCCATCTACCTTTCAAGCACTAATGAATCGTGAAACCATTCTTAAGGAAATTTGTTCTAGTGTTCTTTGATGATATACTCATATACCAAACCTTGAAGTACATCAAGAACATCTAGATTAGAAACAACAAAGCAACACTCATTATATGTCAAACCATCCAAATGTTCATTTATTCAAAATGAATAATATTTGGGACATATTCTTTCACCAAGGGATGAGGTGGATCCCAAGAAAATACAAGCAAAGCTTGGAATATGCCAAAATCAATAAAACAGTTAAGAGGATTTTGGGATTAATGGTTATTATAGAAAATTTGTCAAAACTATGCAGAAATTGCTTCTCCTCTTACATCAAGCCAAACAACAATTCCATTGACGATCAATCAACAACAAGATTCACAAAACTAAAAGAGGCTATGGTAACATTACCGATTTGCATTTCTAATTTTACTATGCCATTTATACTGGAAATGATGCATCCGGGACCATAGAGTCAGATTAGCTCGAATAATCACCCATTAGCTTATTTCAAGAAAAAAGCTAAATCCTACCATGCAAAAGTCTTCAACCTATGCTAGAGAACTCTATGCAATTCAAATTGCAAGATGGAGACAATATTTACCGAGAGCCAAATTTACAATCGAATCGATCGAAAAGTATTAGAGAATTATTACAAGAAACAATTCAAACCCCAACAAAGAAAGATTTTTGGTCAAAGCTGGTATGATTATAGTATTGAATATAAATCGTATTACAAACAAAGCAGATGCACTATCAAAAATGTTTAACACGAAGACTTGATTAAGGATCAAACAGACTCCTTAATGTCATTAAACTCCTCAATATATACTCAGCAATTCAATGGTCTTATGCAGCAAATTAAAGAAGAAACTACAGCCAATACTGAACTACAAAAGCTGCAGCAACAAATAGCAGACAACCCTGAATTGTTTCCAAAACATAAATATCTGAGAGGACTAATATACTATAAAAGAGATTATATGTAATTCGGATCTCGAAATCTAATTATCGAGAGTTACATTCTACACCAACTGGAGGGCATATGGGAGTTCATAAAATATGGGCTAGAATTACTCAACAATTCTATTGGAAAAAATGAAAAAGATATACAACATTTCATAGCAACTTGCCCTATATGTCAACAAATGAAATATGATACTCAAAGGCTAGGTTACTACAACCTCTATACCAACATTTGGGAAGAAGTATCAATGGATTTTATTACAGGTCTACCAAAGTCTCATAACAAAACTGCTATACTAGTGGTGGTAGACAGATTGTCAAAGTATGCACATTTCTTAGCTTTACCAACCAGTTTTACAGCAGCCTACATAGCCCATATATTTGTTTCAGACATTGTCAAATTGCATGGGATACCCAAAGGAATAATTGCTGATAGAGACCCTATATTCATGAGTAATTTCTGGCAAGAAATATTCAAACTAAGTGGTACTACATTAAGCCACAGCAGTGCCTATCACCCACAGACAGATGGACAAACTGAGGTGACTAACAGAATATTAGAACAGTATCTAAGGAGTTTTGTTATACCTAAGACTTGGTTACAATTTATTCCTTGGGCGAGTTTTCCTATAACACATCCATCAATACTTCAACCAAAATGACTCCTTTCCAAGCGCTTTATGGTAGAATTCCTCCTACATTAATTCCATATGAGGGCACTAAGTACTAGTCCGTAGTAGACTCGATACAACAAAGAGACCAAATCATACGATCCACGAAAACAAATTTACAACAAGCCCAAAAGAATGAAACAAATGGACGATAAGCATGACGGACATTCAATTACAAGTCAATGATTTGGTATGGGTCAAAATACAACCTTACAGACAAATTTCAAGGACCGAAGACAATACACCAAATTACAAAGAAGGTATTATGGACCTTTTAAAGTGCTACTAAAATAGGAACAGAGCTACGAGTGGAACTACCTCAACAAAGACGGATACATAATGTTTTTTCATATATCCGACTAAAACCTTACAAAGAAGATACAACTATACATCCAAAGACACTTATCAAATCAATTCAGAAAGGACAAATGATTATTAGACCAATCAAGATGTTGGATCATAGAACTATACTCAAAGGAGATCAACAAATCAAAGAAGTATTAATAAGGGAAGGCCTATCGAAATGATCTCTTGGATTTAAGAAGAAATAAAAGAAATTTACTCGAATTTGACCTTGAGGACAAGGTCAGTCTCGGGAAGGGGAGTAATGATATGAACACATATCCCCAAACCATCAACAGAGAACAAAGAATCAGAAAAAGGCCAAATTGGCTAAAAGACTTCATTAACAACTAGCCAAGAAGAAGATCCAGAATAAACAGAGAATAAATCAATAAGTAAATAAATAAAATAATTAGCTTTTTACAAAGGAATTCCAGACTACATAAAAGAAAATATCACAAAGACAGAAGACAGTCCCAACAGAGCTTATTACAAGAAGAATCAAGAAGTATAACATATAACAAGATAGCTGAGATAAACAAGATTAATAAGCATGAAGATCAAGAAGTCTAACGCCAAAGACAAAGATCTAAACAAGAGATTAATAGCATGAAGATCAAGAAGTATAACTAACTAAACACGTGAGGCAAGAATCTAATGTAAATTAGTTACAACAACCAAATAAAAACCTTCTAGAAGAGCGAGTAAAAGACTATAAATAACTGAGGAAATCATAGGGGTTGAAGAAATTATCTCAAGTCTTCTCGATCTCCTTCCTAAGTCTCCTCCTTCTTTCTCTGGTCTCTCTTCTCCCTCTCAGAGCTCAATTCTCACGGTGGAAACCGCCGGAAAACACCAAACAGACGGCACAAATCCCCCAGATCTCCTCCAGATCCTATCTCAAGCTGGTTCCGGCATCCTCCAGCCCTTTCTACGGTGGATCTTCTTTGGATCGAAGATTGATCATCATGAGAGAAAGTGTTGCACAAGGAGCAAACCGACAGCTTCCAATCATAGATGATATCCTGAGCAAACTTCTTGCCATTTAAATTGATAGGAATAAAATTTGGGAGGGAGGAGGAAGAGTTAATATGGACACAAATGTGAGCGAACGTAATTCGAGCTTTGGAGGTAGTAAGGTTATCAACTACTTAAGGAATGCTAATACGGCTGGCCACCTTAGAGAAGCCCGATTCATTCTAGCAGCAAAGAGGAAATTATGGAGTTTGATCCAAATTGGAAGCTCCAATATTTGCTCTTTAGATGGCCGAAAGTCCCAAGCCCATTTTTGATAGACAAAGGGGCGATCGTTGAGGAAGCATGGGTCATTGTCCTAGACCAGATTTTAATCTTCTTGACATGTGAATTTGAAGAGGAAGAAATTGTCTTCCAGGGTAAGGAGATTAAGACTACCCTTGAACTTCCATTTCTTCTTTATAGCGGCTAACAAGGAACCATAGTATGGGCGTTTCCTAATAGCATGACCAATCAGTGAAAGATGTCATTCCTTTTGGCCTTCAGAGAGCTCTTCTTCAGAGAAGGAGACCTCTTGAGAATCGGAGGGGATGAATGAGAGGGGAAGGGCTTGACTTTTGTCATTCTGAGCTAGAAGGAGATCCTTCCAAATGCAGGGTCGGTTTATGGTGGGATTAGGGAGGCCGAGAATAGAAGATTGAGGTAGAGAGGAATTGAGGGGAGGGAAGGAGGTGTGAAGAAGCGGGTTTGTTGTTCTAGGATCCATACTTAGCAAGGACAAGGGACTGACCTCCGGCCAAGCCAGAGGTCAGGAGAGAGTGGGGGAGCGAGGGTGGAGGATAATAAACTGGGTCAGGGGGAAGGTGGAGGGGTAGAGAAGAAGAGGGGCTGGAGAACTTACTGGCACAAACCCTAGACACATTCAGAGCTCGCGTAAAATATTACCTCACTCCTTCTTTATTTTTTTATTTTTTTTTTATTTTTTTTCATCATGGATATTGTTGGGATAATAAAACTTTTCAAGATGATTTTTTTGTTGACAAATAGTATAAATTTTAAAGTATTTTAATAACATGAAACGAGTTAAATTGAGAGATAAGTTTAACTTCAAAAGAATATTTTAATATCAGATGATGTAAATGCATAATTGAAAGATTGTGATCTTATCATGTTGATGATAAAAACATTCAAATCATTTAAATCCAAGTTGAAATGAGCTGAAGTAAGCATATCGGATTGATCATATTGTCAGTTTCCATGGCCTCCTCTATCTTCTTTTAGAAGCCATGGAAATCTTTATTTTTTTGTCTTGAATATGAAAAATTGATGCATAAGGAGAAACTTCTTTTTTTGAGGTGAGTGAGTATTTTATAGCTTCCTTTGTTTATTATATGTTCGTTGATTAAGCAATATTTAGGCTATTATAATGCATTTTATATGAAAAATCATCAAAAGAAATAACGGATACTGTGATAGTGAGATAACAAAATATCATCCCTTTTTCAAATGAATGATTATGATATTTCATCATAGATTTCACTTTCAAAACAAATTTATGGTCATGCCATTAGGAAATTGAATTGGATGCACCAATCTTTGTTAGGGCATTTAATTGTCTAGTAGATTGTGGCTTATAATTTCTTCTATCACTTGATTTAGCAAAGATCTTCACTATTTTTAAGGAAACTGTATGCCAGTTTTCATGCCAAGCAACGTTAATCACCATCATAATGACTAACTTCTTGAAGAAATATAGAGTGAGTCTATCTTTTAAATACTTATTATATTTGAATAGGTTTACTTATGACTCAAAATGATGAATCTCCTACCAAAAGAAATCAAATGTGGTTTTGAATGTTGACCAAGAATATTCATGAGATCCATTTTAGTGGATTTTTCAATTTGAAGAAGATATTGCGGATGATTATTTGAGCTTGTTATTCTAATTCGCAACAAGAAATATAAGATTGTAAATATCATAAATATTCCAAAAGTTGAAACTCCTTTAGTCACATTAGATTTCTTTTTTTAAAAAAAAAAAAGGAAGAAAAAGCTAATCAAAGTAAGATTTTCTTTTATATTGGAAGATCTAATGCAGTTCTCTAAAAAAAAGTGAGGTCAAAGAGTGAAAAACTAGTATTGTATACATCAAAGTTTTATTTAAGCAATACTAATTGATCTAGAAGAAGAAAGAGGCTTTTCACCCATAGAAGAAAAAAAATATGACAAGCATAAGGAGATCCATAGTCACAATTTCAAAAAATACTAATAAATAATAAGCGTGATAAATAAATACTTTTGTTATTTTCATGAACTTTACTCTTGATGATTATGAAAAATAATTCAATACATAAGAGACATAAAAAACTAATTTATGTGAAAATCTAAAAAGAGAAAAAAAAGAAGTTAATCTTAGACTAATTGAGATGATTCAACTAGTTTTATTCTTGTGTTAAAAGGCTCTTCCCTTTTCAAATTTTCAAATATTTCAAGACAGTATAAATGACCAAAATTAGTATGAATATTTCCTAAGGTATTGATAGAAAGAGTGTAGAAGCATTAGCATTTATGGCATTACATGATGATCAAGATGGTTTATTCCTTGAAAGAGAGGACGGGACCAAATTAGAAGTTAGGATGACTTGAAGTTGGTGAATGAATGAAGATAGCTAAGGTAGTCTCATTCATATAAAGAGAGGTTACTAGACAACCTACAATAATGGCATATGATAAATCCAAGAATATCATGGATAACCAACTAACTAACTATAGTCAAAGTTTAAAAAAAAAATCTATAATTTGAGGGCTTCATTCTTTATTTGTTAATCTATTTTAAAATTTTAATTGCATGAAAATAGCACATATTTATATATTTTGGAAGAGTAATTTTGGCCCTTTTAATTAGAAATTTTTTAAAGCTACGTTAACAAGAGATGACCATGAAAGGTGATTAGGCGATCCAAGCCCTAAGCTAACCTCATAATCCACTTAGGTGAGGGTTACCTTTGGTAATTGGTTGGACCCTATTAGTCATAGATTGTGGTGGTCTAGTGGAAACCAACATTAATAATATTTTAGATTGTCAAGTATGACATATCATTTCAATGATCTTCCATGAGTTCAACAAAGTTTGCATATTGAAATTTTTATTTTTCATTGATTGAAATAATTTTAATAATTTTCATGTATCAAATTTAGATGTATTAGAAAAAGTTGATAATAAGATGCCATCTTATATCAATATATTTAAAATATTTATCTCCATATCTTTAATTCAACACCTCAAAGGACTTTATAGTCATAACCCTATACAAGTTACAATAATTCTCAGAAAATATTAAGATCAAATTTAGAGTCACTAAAATAGTCAATATGTTATATTCTTATCTTGTATCAAATATTAATATGCTTAATAGAAATTTAATGACATAAATAGCACTTGAATCAATACCAAAAGAGTTCAAAAAATCTCAAAAATTCTAATTTTAAATGTGCAAATTGACTAAAATTAATCTAATTACATCCTAATTAGAGGCCGCAAATGTGTTGCCGACAAAATGAGATTTTAGGTGCTGTTCAAGTGGCTAGAGGGGCTTGTGGTTGCTATTCATCTCTTAACAGTAATTCTATTAGTGTCCCCAAAATGATCCCCCGCTTAGAATCTCCTTCTTGGATATGGCTAATCATTTAAACCCTCAACGCATTGATTTCAGAGCTTTTAATATCGTTCGAATCGTCACAAGGAGAAGATCATTTGACTATAATTTGAAGAACACAAATCCTTCTTGCTCCATCAAATAATTTGCAAAACTTAACAGTTCAAGTTATGAGCGCTGTAAGATCAAAGTTTTACGTCAAAATTTATATAGAATAGAAACAAACATTACAATTCCATCAAGTATAAATTTGTAAGCTTTAACAGTCATGTACTCTTTCAATCATGCAGACTCGCTCACAGTAAACACGCCTCCATTCAGAGCCTCGCCGAAAAGCAGAAGCAGTGGACTTTAAAGCTGTTACGAAGAGCGTCGATGTGTGCACCTGCAGAAGAAAACATGTTCCTAACAGGTAAAAAAAAAAGAAGAGAAGAAAACGAAAGACTCCCAACAGTAAAAAAAATCCCTATCAAATCATAGAAGAAGACTTTCTTGCACTTCTGTAGTGCAACAGCATAGTTCTTCTCTTCCCCCCCCCACCCCACCCAAAAGAAAAAAAAAGAAAACAGCACAGGTTAGTACTATAACGATTGACGTGACGCGTATCCTGAACATATGTCCATGAGCCAGTTCTGAAATTCATTACATAAGGTAGCAACAAATTTAACTCTTTTTTATTAAAAAATAATATAAGAATAAATATTGTAACTCTTATTTATTAGAATTTAAGAATATATTTAGAACAACTTAAACTTTTTGATAATCATCATATTTTAATAATTTTAATTCTTTTAAATAATTTTTTATCATAAAATTTTTTAAAAAATTATAAAAAAAACTGATAATTAAATAAAATTGATTTTTGAAAAATAAAATCATAAAATTATCCTAAACTTACTTTAAAATTAAAATTTTATTAGGTTTAGCGTAAAACAAAAATTAAACTGATGTTTTTATCAACTTTTTTCGTTAATAGTATTTTCTCTTTAGCTTTTATTTTTGAAAGTATATTTTGATTAAAAAAAATGAAAATCATTGCCAAAATCCTCACTATAGTTTTCCTCCACCGCCAAGTCTCCAACTACAGTATTCTTTCTTCAAGTCGGTCACTGTCGGCGACTTCAAGCAGCCAACACGTGATCTCACTGCCTCACCATAGTTAGTCAACAGAAGCTCGTGATTGTAAGAGATCCCACGATTCACCTGATGCTCCAATATTAGATTTCGGTTATTATTAATAAATAAATAAAATAAAATAAAATAAAAACTTTAAGGGTTATTTGGGATTACTTTTAATTTTTAATTTTTAATTTTATTTCTATTTCTATTTTCTTTTATTTATATTTAATTTAAAATAAAATAAATTTGATAATCATAGTTATTTTTAATAATATTTAAAACATCAAAAAATTATTATGAGTGTTTTTTAAATAATATAATTTATTTTTAAATAAAAAATACAAATATTTAAAAAAAATATACTAAATGAATACATTTTTAAAAATAATATAAAAAACACAAAAGATTAACAAACATGGCTTTTTGCCGATCGCAGCTTTAACACTTATAAGGCATTTTCTAAATATTATATATTGTTTGTTTGATATTAACTTTATATTGTTTAAAGATTATAATCCAATCTAATATAATCATTTATTTTGATTATATATATATATATATATATATATGATATGGCTCTCAAAATAGTAGTCAAGACAAATCTTGATGTCAGCGATATGATTTTGAGTCAACCGTCGAGATCAATCTTAAAATATCATTGGAATCTTTGGGACATCAATTAAATCCCAAAAGCGCTCTCAAATATGAGTATTTATAGTCAAATCTCGGCGAGGATCTAACGAGCCTAAGATCTCATAATTCCGACTTCATTTGGGCATCCAAATGCTCAAAATACATCAAATGATTGAAGGATTCATCCGAGCCGTCCGATCGAGGGGTGGTGCGGGCTTTACATGAATTTACAAATACCCCTCCTCCATCTATAAATAGACCATTCTCCTGAAGGGGAGGCCATGTGAAGGAGGAGGCCAAGAGTGAAGAGGCAAGTGAAGGAAACAAGTGAAGAAGAGGAGCCACTTGGTCAACCGCCAGGCCACGCCGTGCGATCCTTACATCAATTTGCAACAAGGAAGAAGAGGAAGAGTCCAAGGAAGAGAGGAAGAGGCAGAGCAAAGAAGAAGAAGAGTCCAAAGAGGAAGAAAAGGAAGAGTCAGAGCGAGGAAGAGGAAAAGCCAAGTGAGGAGGAAGAGAGCTCTGAAGCTTGAAGATCCTCAAGATCGCACCCAAGCAAGATTGCACTCATCGGCTGACCATCAACCATCATGCCACCGGTCAGTCCACATTGTACCTGTATTCCAGGAAGTTACCAGCATCTCCATATGTGTTTACAACTGATCATTGTTACATTGTCTCCTCTCATTCTGTAATCTGTTATCGGGAAGATTTTGTACTCTCAAGCAGATACATAGTGGAAGCTTTTCTTGGGCTAGGCCAGTGGTTTTCCCCTCTTTTGAGGTTTTCCCGTTAAAAGTGCAGGTGTCTCTTGTTCTCTTTAATTACGTGTGTGTCTTTGGACTTCACAAGGCGTAAACTTTCACTTTCTGGTTTTCTAACGCATAGCAGTTTGGCGCCGTCGGGTGATTCCCATTATTTCATCTTGTATGGCGTGACCAAGTTTCCCAAGATCAAAACCACCATCGAGGTGGAGCATTTCAAGCTTTTAAAGCAGCGCAAACGAAGAATGAAGATTCATCAAACTTTGTTCCTTCAGATTCTGCCGGAAACTGGGGGGCAACTCTTAATCTCAAAAGATAAGCAAGTCAGCAACACCAATGAAAAGGCAAAAATCAATAGTCAACTCCTGGCTCGGCCTATTGACCTCTTCGCAGGTTAGCGTCATCGGTAAACACTCGACGACTAGGATAGGTCAAAGCGTCCTTGGTGGACTTCCTGCGATCTTCCTCTGCGGGTTAATGTCATCGAGCAAAAGCTCGACAAACAACCCGAGATAGGTCAAAGCGTCCTTGGTGGACTTCTGCGATCTCTTATGCGGGTTAATCATCGAGCAAAAGCTTCGACAAACCGGAAAGGTCAAAACGTCCTTGGTGGACTTCCTGCGATCTCTTCCGTACGGGTTAATGTCATCGAGCAAAAGCTCTGACAAACAACCCAGGAAAGGTCAAAAAAAAAAAAAAAAAAAACTTTCCCCCACTCCGAGTTAATGTCGATAACACTCGACAAACAACCGGATGGGTCAAAATCCCCATTGTAGTGGTCACCGCCATCGTCGTCGATCCTTCCGGCCATGGCAACCTTTGCGATCACCACCATCTCGCGGTCATCTCGCGATTAGGCGTCGATCGCCTCGACTATCGGTTTGCATTTGCAGGCCGCGGTCGGCGCTTATATGGTTCGCCACGACTACGTCGTCGGTCCCCATTGATCATCTCCCAACCTCGGCGGTCACCACCATCATCGTCGGTCATCGCATTCTGCTTCGCCCGTCGAAAACCATTGCCGATTCCGTTGCCGACCGGCCGCCAACCTATCGTACTTCCGTCACGTCCTGCCGCCTACCATGTCCGCGCCAACTATCGCCGTCTTAGCGGTCATCACCATGTCGCCAGTCATCGCGCATTCGGCGTCGGTGCCGCCGTCAGCGTCCTTGGTGGACTTCGCGAATTTCTTCCATGGGTTAATGTCATCAAGCAAAAGCTCGACCAAACAAGAAAGGTCAAAAGCGTCATTGGTGGACTTCTGCGATCTCTTCACGGGTTAATGTCATCGAGCAAAAGCTCGACAACCCGAAATGTCAAATTTTGTACCTCCGCAGGTTAATGTCATGATAACACTCGACAAACAACCGGATGGGTCAAAATCCCTCGTCGCCCGGTCACCACGTCGCTACCATCGGTCTTTCGACCATCGCCGACAATCGCGGTCATCCACCATTGTCGCCGGTCATCCGCGCCCGTCGGCGTTGCCGTCGACTTCGTCGCCCGGTTGCAGCCGCCACCCACAGCTGGCCAACCTTATCTGGTCCGCCGCATACTACCGTCGCCGGTCGCTCGCTTATGGCCATCTTCACGGTCATCACTTCCGCTGGTCATCCGCTCGTCGCCGGTCCTGCCGTACCATCGCCGGCAATCTTAACGGTCGCCATTGTCATCATCGGCCGACATCAACGATGCGCCCACCGTCGACTTCTCAGTTCAATTTGACCTCTTCCATAGTTAACGTCATCGGTAAAACTCAGCCTAGATAGGTCAAAAGCGTCCTGGTGGACTTCCCGACCTCGTCCATCCGGGTTAACGTCATCGGTAAAAATTCGACTAACAACCCGGGGAAAGGTCAAAAGGTCCTTGGTGGACTTCCGCGGCCTCTTCCATGCGGGTTCATCGAGCAAAACTTCGACAAACAACTTCGGGGAAAGGTCAAAGGTCGGACTTCCGGCCTCTTCCATACAGTTAGCGTCGGCGAATAATATTCCGACCAATAACAAAGGTCAAAACTTTGTACCTCCACACGTTAACGTCGCCGGGTAACACGACAAACAACCTCGGATGTCAAAATCCTCGGATTTCGACCTCTTCCATATACAGGTTAAATCATGGTAACACTCGACAAATAACCTGACGGGCAAAATCTCGTGATTCAATTCGACCTCTTCCATGTTAATGTCGCGGGTCACACCGACAAACAACCTCGGTCAAAGATCCTCAGTAATTAATTCGACCCCCTTCGAGTTAACGCATCGCCAGTCTCACAACCGATGTCAAAGATCCCGTCGGCCGCTACCCGGCCAGTCACTCAATCCCAGACGGTCGGCGGACGTCGCGACGAAGCGGAACCGGCTGCGCGTAGGCCTTGATCGCCTCGACGATCGCCAAGCGATCGCGGGCGGGAAGCGGAACCCACGGCGTATGAAGGCCTTGATCGCCTCTAACGGGTCCGGCGTGGCGGTGCGAACCCGCGTATACGGCGCGCCTAACCTCAACGGGCCGGTCGGCGTGGCCGGAGACCAATCTGGGGCCTTGATCGCCTCCCCCGGACGGCCGTGCGGCAGCGTAAACCGAACTCCGGCTATCGCGGGATCGCCTCCCACGGGCGGTCGGCGTGGCGGAACCAGTATCTGGGCCTTGATCGCCTCCAACGGGCCAGCGGTAGCGGTGGCCAGCCCACCAAGACATCTCCGGCGCGATCGCCCTAATCCGGACGGTCCCGGGCGGTAGCGGAACCAACCCTGTGACGCCGATCGCCGACGCGGTGAAACCGAACTACGACGTGATACCGGCCTTGATCGCCTCTAACCCGGAACCGACGGTCGAACCGGAATCCACGACGATATCGGTCCTTGATCGCCTCGACGTCGAACCGGAATCCACGACGATACCGCCTCGATCGCTTCCTAACTCGACGGTCCGACGGCCGGTAAACCAACCACGACGATCTTTGATCGCTTCCTAACTCGGACGGTTCGACGCAGAACCGGAATCCACGACGTGATACCGGGCCTTGATCGCCTTCCTAACCCGGACGGTCCGACGGGTCGGTGAAACGGAACCACGAGATACCGCGGCCTTGATCGCTTCCTAACCCGGACGGCCGACGGTCGGAAACCGGAACCACGACGATACCGCTTGATCGCTTCCCTGATCGCCTGAACGCTTCGACGCTTCGATTGCCTCCAAAGGACCTCACTCAAGAAGAAAGGGAGAGGGGAAAGGTGCTCTCCTTACCCTAGATGATACCACAGGGGCAAAAGGGTAAAACCTCTCAAAAACGCTCAAAATGGCTCAAAATCCACAAAATGGCTCAAAATGGCTAAAACCTCAAAAAATGATCCGCTCAAAACGGCTAAAACGCTCAAAACGGCTCAAAACTCGGCTCAAGGCCAAGGTTCATGAAGGCCATGCTGGCTGGCGCGCCGTTAGACGCTACACAGACAGACGAAGGCTGCCGGGCCTACGGCCGACTCGCCCGATGTGCCGCATGACCCGACCGTCAAGGACTCCCCGGCGAATTCGAACTGTCATACACTGAACCGACCTCTGAACCGACTTCCTGACAACCAACCCGCACGAACTAACTCGGACACGCTTGACCGCGAATGACCACGACGTTGCTGACTGTCAAGCGCGCTACATGGGGCGCCGACGGCGCAGCATCGCTCAAGGCTAACGTGGCCGACGGCGCCCACAGCTCATGGGTCCCCTAAACGCTCAAAACTTCGAGTATCCAAATAGCTCCATAACCTCAAAATCTCATGCCAACGGCTACAGATCTTATTCCATAATCATAATTTTGTATTTTTATGATGGTTTATTCTCTCAAAATATATGATTCATGCCCGCGACGCTTTAAGAAGAAGTTATTTTCGAAAGATTGACGATATTTTTGGATGATTAAGCTAATGTCATCCAAAAATAGGCAACCGATATATTCTCAAAATATGACTAAAAGCACAAATCTTGATGTCGAAAGCGATATGATTTTGAGTCAAACCGATCGAGATCAAGCACTTAAAATATCATCGAATCTTTGGGACATCAATTAAATCCCAAAACAGCTCTCAAATATGGAGTATTTATAGTCAACCGAAATTCTCGACGAAATGGATCTAACGAGCCTAAGATCTCATAATTCGACTTCATTTGGGCATCCAAATGCTCAAAATACATCAAATGATCAAGGATTCATCCCGAGCCGTCCGATCGAGGGGAGTGGTACGCTTTACATGAATTTACAAGAATACCCTCCTCCCATCTATAAATAGACCTTCATTCCTCACATGAAGGGAGGGGGGAGGGCCAAGTGAAGAGGAAGTGAGAAACAAGTGAAGAAGAGGAGCCACCGCCGACGGTCGTTAACCACCACACGGGCCACCGCCGCCGATCCTCACACCACCAAGGAAGAAGAGGAAGAGTCCAAGCAAGGAAGAAGAGGAAGAGTCCGAGCAAGGAAGAAGATGAAGAGTCCAAGCAAGGAAGAAAAGGAAGAGTCCGAACGAGGAAGAAGAGAAAAAGCCCAAGTGAGGAGGAAGAGAGAGCTCAAGCTCAAGATCCTCCAAGCAAGATCGCACCCCAAGCAAGATTGACTCGCCGGGCCATCAACCATCGCCACCCCATTCCACTAATTGACCCCTCAGATTCCCTAAGGTTACCCCGATCTCCACCATCAAGAATACTACAACCCGATATCACACATTGTTATTCCTCTCATATGAATTGTAATCTCTATCGAAGATTTTGTACTCAAAGGATACATAGTTTTTTACGGCTAGCCTGGTTTTTCCCTCTTTTCGAGGTTTTCCACGTTAAAAATTCGTTGCTCTTGTCATTTTAATTACCCGCATACGGACTTCACAACAATGAGAACTTTCACTTTTACCTGACCTGTTTTCTAAAGACGCTAACAATATATATATATATATATATATATATATATATATATATATATATATATATATATATATATATATATATATATATATATATATATATATATATATATATATATATATATATATATATATATATATATATATATATATATATATATATATATTCCTAATTCATTTTCTATGACTTAATGGTAAAAAAAATAATTTTTAAAATTATGAAATTAAATTAATTATTTTTTTTTCCATTTTTGTTGATTAATTTATAAAAAAAATAAAATTATAGATAGCAGATTTTAAAAGGGGCATTTCTATACTGGGGCTCTCTGTCATTGTCTCAAGATTTTGTATAGATGCCTTGTTGAAAAAGGGATCATCGGAGCATGTGGCTTATAATTGGAACGTTGAAGGTCTATAAATTAATTTATGGTTCCTTTTGCCCATTTCTTCGGTCAATTTGTATCAATTTTATGTGCTTTTTTATTTTAAGATATATAATTAATTTTAAAATAAATTATAAGAAGTTAAGAAATAATATCACGTAGAGGTGCCAATGAGTGAACCAACTCAATTTAGACTCGATTAATGGCATATAAACTTAGTTTTATGAGCTAATCAATTAAATTTAAGCGAGCCTCTACATGAAATATTAGTTCTATTGAGATAGTTAATCTTAAAAATAATTAATGTTAAATATTTTTTAAATATATTTGAATTTAATATTTAAGGATAAATTTATTAAAAATATTTTAAAATTTATATATCATTTTTTATATCAAATAACTTGTGCCAATGAGTCAAGTTGATTAGTGAACCAACTTGATTTAGGCTCGATTAATGACATATAAATTGAGTTTTATGAGTTAACAAGTCAAATTTGAGCGAACCTCAACTTGAAATATTAGCTCTTTAGATGGCTAATTTAAAAAAAATATTAATGTTAAATATTTTTAAAATATATTTGAATTTAATATTTAAGAATAAATTTATTAAAAATATTTTAAAAATTATATCTCATTTTTTATATCAAATATTATATATATATATATATATATATATATATATATATATATATATATATCACATAATATTTAATAAAATAATGAAAATCTCTTGATAAGATTTTCCTTGAATTATTCCAAATGATTTTGAAAGGACATCTTAAATGTGAGAGATCGGTGAATATAGATATTTATAGTCTTTCATCTTAAATGTCATTTTGTATCACTTTTATTTATTTATTTCTACTTTATTTATATTTTTTGAAATATAATTTATTTCATAACTTAAAAATATATATTTCTTGTTTTAATATAGTGGTGAAAGTTGTGGCCATGGTGACAATAATGGTGTACGAATCTAATGATAAATAGTGAGTAAGTGACTTTCAGTGATATTTATTTTAAAAATCACTCAAAAAAACTCACAAATTATTATGTGTATTTTAAAAATAATAAAATTAATTAAAAATACATCAAATAAATATATCTTCTTCACAAAATTATAACTAAAAATCACAAAACCATGTCTTCTTCACAAAATTATAACTAAAAATCACAAAACCTCATTAATTAAAATATCACAAAAAGTTCTTAATTATAGAAATTATGCGCTAATTATAAGCTGTTACTCAATGGCCTTATAAAATTAACAGTCTTAACCTTCATTATCAGTGAGAGACCACTGATTCTCTAACAGTGAAATCCAAGCCCTGAAAATCATTCATAAACCCAATACCTCATAATACAATATTGTAACTGGCAACGACACAATCATCCCAAATATAACCCTGCAAAATTAAATAAATAAATAAATAATATATATAATTAAAAAAAAAAAAAAAATCAGAACTTACGCAGTGCTCAGCATCTCAGGATGAAGATCATATTCCTTCGCGAACACAAACGGCACAATGCCTTGTGGCAGGGCGGCCTAATTACAATATTCAATTTATATATATTTCATTTTTATTTAATTTTGAGTAAATAATATAAACTAAATATATAGAAGAAGAAGATTAGTTGATACCTGAATAATTGAGACTTTGAGAGTAGTGCCTCTGATGCCGAGAACGACAGAAGCCAGCGCCATGAAAACTGGACCGGCAACAAATCTTATGATCATACTGTATGTTGCCAGCCTCTTCCCACATGCTATTATGCTTGGTTGCATGGCCATGAACAACCCTAAATTTAAGTTTGATTATTTAAATTAATTCACCTTATTTTAGAAAAAAAAGTTTTTTTTTTTAAGTTAAGTCACAATCTTTATAGCAAGAAATCTTACCAAGACTGAACATAGCCATTCCTAACCCAGCATTTGATAGAATTGTTATTGAGTTCTCCATCATTAATGGCTTCTTCACATTCCATCTACAGTAGTATTAGTCAGTTAAGCCTTTTAAGAAGTTTTATTTTGTGTGTGTGGGTGCGTGTGAGGGAAAGAGAGAGAGAGAGAGAGAGAACCTAGAAGAAATCAGAGCCCAGGAAATGCCAAGCAAGCTAGCATAGAAATTTAGATTTTTGATGAGTTTGTGAGAGACCATTCTCAAGATTAAGAACACTGAAGGCCTGCCAAGCTGAACTTTCTTATCTTCTTCTCTGTTGCAAACCTGCACTGAAGTCTCACAAACACCTGTCAAGATCAGAGGTAAATCAAACACTAGAAATTAACCTCAATGATCAATGAAGATCAAACTATGTGTTGATTCGACCAGTGCATGCCTTGTTGTTTGCTTAGTTCTTCAATCTCAGAAAGCTTCTCAGAATTTTTCTCTTCTTCTTCTTCTTCCAACTCTGGAGCTACCTTGGTCATGAACTGAGATCTTTGAATCTCATTCTCGGATGATGAGTTGGCTACAACAACATGTACTAATTCTTCTTCGCTGATTATTCTCTCCTCTTTAACACTATTACAACTCTTTTTCTCCGTTAATGTATTCCTTGCAGAACGATATTCGAAGAGAAAGAGTAGAAGAGTGTACCAAACGATGGATTGCATCACCACCAACTGAATCATCAACTCTTCCTCTTCATCTCCATACATGGATTTGAGAAGAGGAATCCCCATGACAAGTGTGTTCGGGAGAGTGGCAATGGAGAAGAGAGTTATGGACCAATCCAAGCTGCCATTTTTGAAGATATGAGACCAAGAGAAAAGGAGGAAGAGGACAAGGAGTTTGGATAGGGAATCTGCAGCGATGAAGAGGAAGTGCATGTGAAAGGGGTCGATGCGAGAGATGAAGTTAAAGGAGAGGAGGGGAATGGCGAAGATGGCGACGAAGCGGTTGATGCCTGAGCATTGTTCGGAGGTGAAGAGCTTGAAAATTTGATAGAGGAATATGCGAGGAACATGGCAAAATAGAGGGGGACTACTGCACTGAGAACATTGTAGAGCTCCTTTGGAGACATTTTTCTTTTTGTTCCTAGAAGAAATTAGCTTTGCACTTCCTTTTAACTTTGCGATGCTTTTTCTTGGACCTTTTGATTGTTATGGAAGAAAAACTGAAGGTCATTCTCTCTCTCTCTCTCTCACAAAATTTTACCTGTCCAACTTCTATTTAGAAGTTTAACATTCAAGTTTTAATGTCACATTAAAATTATTATTATTATTATTAATTTTTTAAAATGAACATGCATTCTAGTGCATTGATAAAATATTAAATATTAAAATTTAGATATTTGATATATATATAATAATAAATATATAAAAATTATGTGATATATATATATATAAACTTTAATATAATAAAAAAAAACTTTAATTTCTTTAGGTGTAGTGGCCATGGCCACTCGGGCTCTCTCGAATCCCCTCATTGGTACCACCACATCACATTCTTCTCTATCTCTTTGAGAGTGTGTGGTGGAGATTATAGTCTCTACTATAATGTTAAGTAGAAATGAATTTTGTTAAGTGCAGATAAATGAAAAGATTTGAAGAAAATTTATTAAATTATATAAAATTTATTTAATAATTATAATACATATAATTTGTATTATAATACGGAACTCAAACTCTTTATTTGTATTAAACAAAACCAGGCTATGTTCAATACTAATTAATGATGTTTTTATTTTACTCATTGGTCTTATATTTCTATAAAAAAATATCACTCATGGCACAAATTATTTATTCTTTTCTAAGGAATTAATGCACTCCCTCTTTCGTTTAGAAGTTTTAATAATAATAATAATAATAATGTTAAGTAATGATGATTATTATTTGTAATAGCTAACAAAATTTGGTTCATGTTATCCTATCAATTTTATGAAAACAGATCAAGTAGAGTAACAATCTTATAAAGAGAAGAAGAAGAAGAAGAGGAGGAGGAGAAGAGACAAGAAGAAATTCTCATAGTAGAAAAAATAAGAGAAAAATAGACAAAGCATGACGTAACATTAGGGTCTTATTCTCTATGTTCAGCCTTCATCTTCATAATAAATGATTCTGTTCAGTCAAAATCATAAATACTAACTGTATAATATTTGTTGGCTTTATTTAAATAGAGTATAATATTTATCTATATAACTCCTTGATGCTTAGCATGAATTTTGATATTTGCATGATTGAGTATATCTCTTGGAATCAAAGTATTAATTTTTCAAACTCTTTTTTGGTCATCATAAAGTTAATATTACCACCTCGATGGGATCAAAAGTAACCCGATCCTGAATATAGACTACTTGAAATATAATTGCAAATTTTGGGACATCATTTAGATCTCTAAACAATTTTCAAAAATGACATGTTTATAAAATCGAGTGTCTCGATTAGACAAATCTAATGAGTTCAGATCACTTAGTTCTGACTTTATATGAGAATTCAAATACTTAAAATATATATGATGATTAAGGGGATCATTCTGAGCCATCCGATCGAGTGTTTCAAATTTTGTATATATTTACAATGAATGCTAATCCCAAAATCTATAAATAGCCCCTCATTTTTTACATGAACGAACCTAAGTTGAAAATGAAAGAGAGCTCTGATGCTTGAAGAATCATAGGATATAGTCAAACCACCACTTAACCATCATCATCGAATCATTATTAGCCATCGCCATTGGCCGCTATTAGCACCATACCACCGCTAACTGTTACCTCATTGCATCGACCACCGCTCGGCCTTTGCCACTTGACCATCGTCATCGGCCGTCACCACCAAACCACCACTCAACCACCATCATCGGACCTTCGACGACCAGATCGTTGTCATGCCATCATTTCCTCGTCATTATAGTTGGACTATCGTTTGATTGTAATCATTAGATCATTGATTAACTACTATCTATTATCAACACCATTTATCACTATCGTTTTAATGAATGCCTCGCATACACCGATGCACTTTTAACTCACACCATATATGGATTCTACAAATGCTATCATTTAAAAACTAAGTGCATGTTGTTAGCTCATGTCATTGCTTATATTGAAGTTTATTCTTAAAAATTCATGTTTATTATATTGTATCAACTCTTTTCATAGCTATGAGAAGGGACATTATCTGTAACTGTTGATATATACTAGTTGAACCATTTCAGCTGAGCCATACCCCATTATTTTTTCTCCCTTTTGGGAGTTTTTCACATAAAAACTCTTGTATCTCCTGCAACTTTTCTTTTTATCTATGTAAGGGTTAGATCTTCGTACAAAGCTAAGATATTAAACACTTTCTCTCTGACTTTACGAATGTTTCTGCACACAACAATTTTCATCTCCAATAAGTTAAATTTCGCCCCCTCAAAATCAACATGAATTCTTACAAAACTGTTCCAAATTCACTTCTTTCTTATTCCACCAGCTCTAAAGCACGTCTCTTAGCACTCAACAATAACACAAAATGCTTAAAAATTGCTTTCTATAATCTCCTAAAACTATTCTCCGCAAATTTTGATCCCTAAGGCTTTACTCAAATGAAAAGCAAATATAAACCCAAAGATGCGCCAATGCATTGTTCCATGATTAATATAATCCAAATGTGCATATTTAACTCATAAATATTAAGGTTATTACATGATGCCACATCATTCTAGATTTTTCTAATTATTTTTTTTCAAAATAATTTTTACAAACGTTTTCATAATTAAATAGTTTGCATAGTGTTAGTTTAGTATTTTCAACTCTACATAGTCAATTGAGCAACTTTTGTTGTGAAATTTATGTTTTTAGGTGGAGGGATTAACATACTTTTTATTGGCATAGTTCTTTTTAGTTGTTATGTCACGAACTCTTATTAATATGTGTTAGAAGTTGTAAAAAGTAAATATATTTGATCGTTATATAGAATCTACAAAGAGTGAGAGTAGACATAATTAATTGTTTAAGAGTTAAGGAGCCTTTTGAGGTCACTTTTATTTTTTTATTTTCTATTTTTTGTTTTTGATAAATTTGTTTATATTTTGATCTAAAATAAAATTGTGATAATTATTTCTAAAAGTACTCAAAATATTTGAAAATTATTTTGAGTGTTTTTAAAAATTATTTGAATTATTTTTAAAAATAAAAACACTTAAAAGCATACTAAAAACTTGTCTGGGATCAATTTTATTGTGTGTTTTTTTATTTTGTTTTTATGGTATTTTTAAAAATATGTCGTTTAGTATGTTTATTAAGTATTTTTTATTTAAAAAATAAATAATATTATTTTTAAAAGCACTCAAACCAACTTTTAGATGTTCTTGATTTTTTTAAAATGACTATTACTACCAAACAATTTTATTTTGAAACAAAACAAAATAAACATATAAAACAAAATAAAAATAAAAAATAAATAAAAAGACCCCAAAGAAAATATATTTAATAGTAGTTATGTTTAAAAATACTCAAAATATATAAATATTATTTTGAATATTTTAAAATAATGTAATTTATTTTAAAATATAAAAATATATTAAACAAATATATTTTTTAAAAATAATATAGAAATAAAAATACAAAATAGAAGTGATCTCAAATAGATCCTAAACACATCTTTTAAAAACAACATTAAAAAAACACACAAAATAAAATTGACCTAAAACAATACCTAAAAGTATAAAATTGTTAAAATAAATCTTTTTTGCGACGAAATATTTTGCTGCAAATCTCGTCACAACATCTTAGCCATTGACTAAAAATATACGATAAGTTAATGTGGTGGCAAATATACAATGTGTAAATTAAATTGAATATTTTTGTGTTTAAAATATATTTAATAATATTTTATTAAAAGCTAAACAATAAAAATATTCAAAACATTTTATATATAAGAGGATTAAATAAAATCTTTTAAATAAAAGTTTAATAAGTATATATTTTGTGATATGTAAATGTGTTTGTATGTATATATAATAATAATAATAATAATAATAATAATAATAATAATAATAATAATAATAATAATAATAATAATAATAAAGTATAATATAATTTTATTTAAAATATAAACGAAATAAATGATATATAAAAAAATATGTATTGTTTATTAATAACGATAAAATAAATAAAAATATACTAAAATGAGTTTTTTTTTTAAAATACACCTATTTGCCATAAAAATATGCTCTCAAAATTCCCTAACGGCTACTAATATTGGGGCAATGTTATCAATTTGTGACTGATACAAGTCGCAAATCTTATTGTAAATTGAAGTCAAACGAATGTAGGTTATGTAATATAAGAGAATTTCATCTGTGGTTTCTACAAAAACCTCCAGTTATTTCAACAAAAGATTGATTTTACTGTTACTATTTATGTTTTTTTTTCCTTACACAGTTGTTGCTAACCTCTACAGAACTGAAAAATCCAAGTCTTACGAAAACCTGAACTGGTCGTATATTCACAAACTTCAAACTCAACAGAAGTCTCGTAATTTGGAGCTATATAGACTTCTCTTGTCATGTAGCGCATACTAAACACTAATCACCTCAATTTAAGCCTATGATTACTCTCAAAATCATGAACAGACAGTACTGCATCTTATTTTAATCAACTATCTTAGCTTCTCAACTAACTTCCAATTCTTTGCGTCTTTTTCTTCACTGTCCTCATTCATTACGGCGCCACTAATATTTTATTTTAGTCTTCCACTCTTCAATACGTGGTTGCTGTGTGATCCTCAAGAGTTTGAAGCCTTAGTAGTTTCATTGTTTATTTAGTTCGAGGCAGCATTGGATTTCTTATTGTTTGTATTTGCTTCGTAGTTCCATAACAAGGTTGAAGAGAATTTATAGTGCCTTGGACGTGATAAATATTATTAACCGGTTGTGAGGCAGCTTTTAAGGAAGACTAGAAGGTTATTTATATGAGAATTTCTTAGGTGCATCATGCTAAAAATCATAGGAAAGTAGGCCTCTAGTCTAAGGTCCTCAGCAACACCGACCATTATGCTAACTTTCACATGAGGTGGTCTTGAGAAAGAGAGTTTATTTGATCTCAAGTTATATCTCCTAATAATTAATTGCCAAGGAGAGGTAGCCTTTACTATATGTGTGGTGCTTATTTGAACTCTTTCTATAGATTGAGTTATTTAGAAGATAAAATGGGAGTTTGCTCCCTATGTGTAGGCAAATATGAGACATCATAGCTATAGGCCCTCAACTCACCTATGGTTTCAAGTTGAAGGAACATTAGAAATGTTGGTATGGTACCATCTAGAAAGTTAAATAGATAAGAAATTAATAGAAGATCAAGATCAATAAACACCGAATGGGGGAACTATAGAGGGGCTCATCTGCAACCATCATGCAAGGGAATTTCTTATGAATTTGTTGATGCTATTTGAATGAAGTGTTCATGATGCTTAGTAGCCATAAAAATTGATGCACTTAAATGTACAAGTATCCTTTTAATAATATCAAATCAATTGCTATAAGAAATTTATCTGTTGAAGGTTGCTATGAAAAAAAAATGATATTAAAATATGTTGATATGGTGATAATTGCTACAGAAGAATTTTTCATATATCACAAATTCAAAACTATAATTCATTACTCCTTTTATATCTTTCATGTTTTAATAACTTGAAATGATTCTAACCACCAATTAATAATTTAGGTCCTCTTTGGTGAAGTGTTTTATAGTTTCATTAAGATAGTGGTTAGAATGAAATTAGCACGAACAAGCGCCAATGAAAATCCTCATTCTAAAGGCAACATATTGATGTGTGGGGAATAGTAATTTATGATATAAGACCTGTTTATTATAATCTAGTGTAGGTCACCAACATGTTATAGAAATAAAAAAGAAAATAGGTGATAAATGACCATTAATGCACATTAGTACTTTATATTTATCAAGCTATGATTGTAAAGAAAAATTAAAGGTTATGTGATCTAACTAGATCCTTCCCCTTTAAGGATAGGATTATTAGACTACTTGAAGGCTATTGTAAAATATAGATATGAAACAAAATATATGTAATGATGATAATCGGCATCAATAGACTATCATCAATTTTAGTTGATGATGAGCATCAATAATGGTGAACATTGGCATTAGTTGATGATGGGTGTCAATATTTATCTATGATTAATCTTTAGTAGAGGTGATGGTGGATGCCAACATTGGCTAGTGTGACATCCACATTGATTTATGATAAGCTTTATTTGGTCTATTGCTAATATTGGCATTGGTCAACAAGTGTGGCTATAGTGATGGCAATGGCCATTGTTTTCAGTTAAAGATTGAATTCATGTATTGACAATTAAAGCTTTAGATTATTTTTTTTAACATTCATAATTTTCTTTACCAAAATTCACTCTTGATTCTCCTTCATGTGCAAAATTATGAATAATATATGTTTTTTTTAGAAAATTATTTTATCATTTTAATGGGAAAAATCATGAAAATCTAATAATCTAATTTTATACCGCTTAATCATTCAACTTTATGGATATCTTAGTGTCCCAATCAACTTAAAATTAAGTGAACTTTACATTTTTTTTTAAATTTATATGCTAAATATTAGTAAGTTTTAGATGATGAGTGACTAGGAATGTTGAATGTTGGGTCACCCTCGATAATTTTCTATGTTGATTTTCAAATAAATGGGAAGATAAATAATTAGAAAAGCAGTGTATTTGATGTTAGTGCTTGATAGATATTAGACAACAATAGTTGGAAAATAATATTTAATTAAAAATATTCGGCATTTGTTGGTGACTGCTTTATTGTTATTCTTATATAATAGGAGGCTAGTAAGTAGCAAGGTGGGTATTGGACCTCAGTTGCTAACAAATGTCTATTATTATTAAATAATAGATGTCATTCGATTCAAGAAGGTGAGTTTTAGATATTAGTAAATGTTTGATATTAAATATTGTTGAAATTTGGATAGATCTTAATTAAGAATGTTAGACATCAAGTCATGATTGGTGGTATATCAAGTTATTTTACTTGTAATAAGGTAGATCAAAAATTTTGGAAGGCATGCATTAGATATATGGTTTTAATGGTTGAGAACATCAAAGATTGACAAGTATCGAATTACTATCAATTGAGAATTTAAATATTTGGTAATTATTTATATTGCATTTAGTCATTCTCATCATGGGAGAGAAAAGTAATCAAGAAGATGAGTTCTCAGCACTGGACAACATACATTAGACATTGAGATGTATTAAAGGTTGTCACAATTTATCCTTCTTGGTCTGTAGGGCTTCACCCAAATATAGGTGTTCGCCTCTATAAGCTTTCAGCTATGAGGTTAGCTTATGGTTAAGAAGACACTTCACATCACACAATGCTATTAAGATCAAATTAACTAAAATTCAAATTCAATTTAAACCCGAGTAGCACATCTTAGCCCGAGTCTAAGGCCAAATCATCATCAACAACAACAAGTCATTATCCCACGTGGGGTCGGTTGCATGAATCCTTATTCTCTAATGTTTTCTATTAAGTGTTAAATTCTCATTTAATTCTAATAAAATAAGATCATTTTATATACTGCCTAATCAAGTCTTCTTCGATCAATCTCTACCTTTCTTAACATAGGTTAAATCTGATTCATCTACCTTTCTAACTAAGTCATCAGATGACTAATGTTTTATGTGACCAAACAATCTAAGGAAACTCTCTTGAATCTTATCTCCCATTAGAGCTATTCCAACCTTTTCATCTATATATTGGTTTTCATTTTGTCTTTAAGTGTAAGTCGATCATACTCTTAAGCATCCTCATCTCTAAAACACTTACCTTAATTTTATACTTCTCTTTTCATAGCCAACATGTTGCTACATAAATCATTGTAGGTCTTATCACTATCTTATAAAATTTTCTCTTTAAGTTTAAGTTGGTACTTTTCTATCACAATAGGCTAGATGCATTTATCTGCTTCAACCATCCAACCTAATATCTAATAACACCACCATTTATTTCACCCTCATTTTGAGCAATTATTCCAAGAAATCTTAAACATTCAATCTTTTAATCATTTGATCACCCAATGTCACAACACCACCACTAGAATTTTTATAACTAAAATTGAACTCCATATATTCAGTTTTAGATCTGCTTAAACGAAAACCTTTAGACTATAAGATTGACCTCCATAACTCACATTCCTCTTGAATTCCCTCTAGTCTCATCAACAAGAAGAATATCATCATCCAAAAGCATACAACAATTTACTTCCTCATATAAGTAATTTTAACCTAGACTAGAGTCAACCAGGTAAGACCTAACTCCAAACCATTTAAAGGGAATCTAATAAGATAACCAAACCTGAATTAAAATCTAAAATCAAGCCAATCTAAGACAACAAAAAATCAATTTAAATAATTCATAGCCAAATCAAACTAAACAACTCAAGGTTAACTCTCTTGAAGACTTTAATTAGGTTGTTAAATCATTTTTAATACAAGTAAATCTATTGAACCACATTAACTTAAACTTAATTAAAATTATAATTAATTAATAATTAATCATTAATAACATATAATTGAAGCATGCATAAATTAAATTCAATCAAAATCAATTTTGAGCAAACAATTTGGAGAAAGCTTAAATGAATTAACTTGACCAAAATCAAATAGATTTAAATGACTTAATATTGATTCACTCAATTTTGGATTTGGGTGAATCACATATGAGTCAATTAGTTAGTGGCTTAATTGGATCTAGATAATAAAATTGTGTCCAATTACAAAATTAATTAATCTAAGGTTATCATAAAAGAAACACACATACTTATACATGGATTAATTGAAGAAAACCATTTATAATCCAAGTCTTTAATATAGCTAAACATTGGGTATGTTAGGAAGACTTCTTGATCAAAACCAACATTCACTAAGTCATTCTAATTGAGCTTTGACCACAAAGAAGCAAACAAAAATCTGCCTTCTTCATGTATCACCACCTCATGAAATCCTTAGAAACCATCCCTGTTACATTGATTCAAACAAAAAAGAAGTTACAAAGAGACTTAAACGAAGTTTATTTTGCACAATGAAGTGAAGATTCCATTCCCCATTTTTTAAACCGTGGCATACTTCACTATAAAATATAGAGTGCTTGCTGCAAAACCTATTATGATTTGCCCAACACAGTAACTCAATGGTCAACTTGCATAAATTTATCAGTTAACCAATTAGAGAAGAAAAATGGAGCTTGACTAGACCCCATGAATTCCAATTTCATTTGGATCATTCTCCACTAAGTACTGCATTGGCTCTCAAGTCTAGGAAGAAGGCCCTCCTCGTTATTAGTCCTTCCCTCTAAAATGGTCAAAAAAATTTGGCCATTTGAAGCTCACGACACTTACCATTACCACGCATGCTTAGAAAACCAAGAGCCTATCCTATTCAAATTTGGTATATCCAATACACTCTAGAGACTTCTTAGAATCAAAACAAAACCATAGCCTCCCTTCAGAAGATGTTTAAAAGGTGCTCAGTAGGATAATAGGATTGATATTTCAATAAAAAATAAACATAATTTTAAAAAATCATAATTAATTATAAAAAAAATTAAAAAATTACAAATGAATATTTTATGAACTCAAGAAAAAGGGAAAAATGCCAGAAAAATAAAAGCCCTAAAATTTATTAAATGGTTTAAGTGTAACTAAGCTTTAATCAAAATAATATTTATAATTTTTTTAAAATACAAACCAAAACAACATGAAAGGTTTATGGCATTCTTATGATGTTATTATCCACCTCCATGAAAAATTTCATGGCACTTCGTTCCGGTTACGTATTGCTAGTTGAAATGAAGCTTAAATGATTAGAAATTATTTAATAAATTATTTTAAAATTTAAAAAATCCTTTAAAATTTTATTTTAGTACTAGACATACTTTATTAATAAGGAGGAACTCAGGAAAAATAAGTAGGACCGTTATTTTAGCTAAATCAAAAATCCCAAAATTTAAGATTAATTAAATTTTAAGTAATCAGTTAAATGAACTTAAACTTTGAAAATTTATTATAAATCACAAAAATATCCAAAAAATAAAACTAAATAATCTCTCAATTAAAAAAATAAAATATTCTCTTAATTAAGTTTAATTGAAATTTATATTTTGAAATTAACCCTAAAATATTCACCTAATTAACATAACATTTTTATAAGATGTTCCTAGGTATGTTCTTTATCAATAATAAAATTTACATGAAATTTAGAAGTGTATGTACTAAGTTATTAAATTTTAAGATCTTAGTAATTAAATTAGCTTAATAATTAATTTTAAAGATATTAAAATTTACTAAAATTTAATTTCAAGACTAAACACACTTATTCAACATAGGGACATGTAGAGAAAATACTTAGACCCTCTAATTTTAATTAAAGCTCAAAATACATAAGTTAAGCTTAGTTAATTATTAAATAAATAATTAAATCACCTTAAATTTAAAAAATTCATAATAAACTACACAAAACTCTAAAAGAATATGAATAACCACTCTTTGTGCTCAGTTTAAAAGAGGGAAATCTAATAAAATAAAAAATCCCAATTAGTGTTGGGTGTTTTGAAAGTCATTGACACATCAATAAAATTTTATCTAATAAAATTAATCTTAAAATACAAGTTCATATGCTTTAATTTTTTAGGATGTGCTTTGCATGTTATTATTTAGCTCTGTGATTTTTTTCAAAATTTTTTAGCTTATATTTAATAAGTTATTAGACCATTAGGGTTAATAGGGGAAATAATTTAATTAACTAATGTATAAATTATAGAAATCTTGAAAATTCCATCTTGTCGGACTAAATCATTTAATAAATAGAGAAAATCATAAGAAAAATAAAAAACATATTTTTTTCATCACTAAATGCATTAATCACCTTAATTAGACTTAGTTACAAACATATTAATTAATTAACTCATAACTTTGAAATTTCATAGATAATCCAACTTAACTCCAAATGACTTGAAAATTTCATGGATAGTGAAAATTCTTAGGAATATATCCATAAAAGTTTGACTTAATATAATATATATTTCAAATTATAATTATATATAATCATTTAAATCATATTTAAAAGTTATAAAATTATGTAAATTATAAAGATAGGCTTATATGTCATCCATAGTATCTCTTTTATTGTTCTAAGTTAGAGGATATATTTTGCTATATTTATCAAATTATTTTAAGATTATTTATATCATTTTAAAGAAATAATTAATAAAAATTAAATAGTAAATAGTTTAAAAAAATCATCAAGTTCTTATGGAATGCTTTTGAGGTATCTCTTGACCTTAGTCAAAATCAAATTCAAATGTATGTTTACTTAATATAAAATTACATTAATTGTCAATTAACTTAAAAATTTTACAATAAATAGAATTAAACTAGAAAAGGTCACCATTTTTTTTTTTGTAGATCTACAATAATAGAGAAAATAGAAGAAAAATAAAATTTACTTTTGAATATTAAATTATTTTTTTAATTTGAATACTTAAATAGATTACAGAAAATCAAATTAAACATCAAATTGCATAGATCTTTTATAGGAGGATTATATATTCATTCCTATAACTCCTATAAAGTTTTATAATTTTATGACTTATATTTTAATTTAAATATTTTATGAACCACATAATAATATGATAACTTTAGAAAATTTAAATTAATTCAAAAATGATCCCAAATTATTATGGAATGTCTCTCTAAAGTTTCCCAACTCTAGAGAATATTTAGATAATTTTAGAAAGTGTTTTAATATTAGCTTAAATTTTTTTATTTTGTTAATAAATAATATTGAGTTATTAATAATTCAAATAAAAATAATCAAATTATTATGAAGTGCTCTCTAAGATGTCTCCCTAGCTTTAAGATATATCCCATAAAATTATGAGATGACTAAATCTAAATTGAAATTAAAAATCATAATTTGTGTAGTAATTTAAATAAAAAAATCATTAATTAAATTAACTAAAATTCTTAAAACTCTTTTAATTTGGACCCATAGAGTAAACCTTGTGTTCAATTTATTAAGGTTAGTGTCTAAGGACGAGTGGGCCCTACCTTGAGTGGGCCTCACTATTCAACACATTCTTTAAAACACTAAACTCAACTTAAACCTAAATTAAATTACCAGTTAAAATTTATCCTCAAGTCATTATTCATTTAAACTATGTTCACCCAATGATTATAAATTAAATCTTTATTTCCAACTATAATTCAAATATTAAAAGCCCAGCTCCGACCCACCACGCTAACCTTTGCACAAACATTAAACTATTAAGTCATTGATTCTAATACTTAAGCTAAGATTATTTTTTATTATGAAGTATCAATTTTTTTTAATTTTTTATGTCTTTTTTTTTTAAACTAGATGTTAGAATTATTTACTTGTGGACTAGATGTTAAGATGTCATTTATTAGACATGTGGGCTTCGAAAATTCACCATTGACCTCTTTGATAAAAAGAGTGTTTAAGTATCGATGTAATTTTAGAAGGCAGATGGAATAGTAGATAAGACACTACCAAGAGATTTCACCCTCATTTGGTGAGGACTTTATATCTGGTTCTAGGTTTCCTATATGCGCAAGCCCCTACAGTTATTTACCCCTCTCAATGCTGAGAGAGAATTTTTGATTAAGGCTAGTCATTAGATCACTTAATGCGTAGCATATAGTAGCAACATATGGAGTTTTAGAATTTAAGATTATGAAATTCATCATTTACTTCAATCGAATGGTTGGGGAATGATGGCGTGCAATCTAGATCATGGTTGTATTTTCAATCCCATATACTTAGTTAGAGAATTCGACCCCGAAGGATCTTGCTCAACATGGGTTATGGTAAGACACCCCAGACAGGGTGGTGTTTGTCAGGAGATAATCTTAAGTCTACATTGACAAAGGTTGTTTGCCTATCAAGTATACTATAATTCACAACTCCGCAGGTAGAGCCATTGGGAGCATCAGTTACTGTGATTGTAATATAATGGAGACTTCAAGCCACGTCAGGACTTCTGCATCATCATGGAGCCTTTATTGGCCACCGTAGAGGACTCATCATGCAAGAGATTGATTGAGTGAACATAGTAGAATTTGGATTTGACATTGGTTCCTTTATGAGCTAGATTTTTCTTAATTTGTCACCCTCGACAAATAATTGTGAAAGGTGGATATATTGAGTTTGGCTTTAAGCTTTTAATGATAGAGTTTTATTTTAGCATTTTTTTAGATTGACACTCAATTTGAGTTAATTTGATTTGAAATTAGAAGCACATATTGATGGAAGTATCCCTATACATGAGAACTTTAGATCATGTCGACTCTATTTAGCTCTTAACAGAGGATCTATTCATTGATAGAATTAGCCTCTACATTTCACTAAGTTGAAATTCTTATAATATATTTTTTAGGTTTTGTTAAGAACTAGTCTAAGACTAAAGCTGGAAACAACCCAGAACATCCTCGGATACTAAATTTAAGCATTGATAATGGGGCTGTCGGTATTTATAGCTTTGACTGGATTTGACATTGGTTCCTTTGTGAGCTAGAATTTTCTTAATTTGTCACCCTCGACAAATAATTGCGAAAGGTGGATAGATTGAGTTTGGCTTTAAGCTTTTAATGATAGAGTTTCATTTTAGCATTTTTTTAGATTGACACTCAATTTGAGTTAATTTGATTTGAAATTAGAAGCACATATTGATGGAGTATCCATCACGAGAACTTTACATCATGTCAACTCTATTGCTCTTACAGAGGATCATCTACGTCATGATAGAATTAGCTCTCAAACATTTAACTAAGTTGAAATTCTAATATATTTTAGGTTTTGTTAAGGACATCTCTTAAGACTAAAGCGGGAAATAACTACACAACATTCTGAATACTAAATTTAAGCATTAGGTATGAAATTAGGTCTGTCGGTGTTATAAACTTGACAATTTTATCTAATTAATGAAATCATTGATTTTAAAAACCATAATTAGAATAAAATTTCTTAATTTTTGTATTGAAGGAAAACTCCTTCATTCGTGCAACATTTAGTTTAGTATCGCATTCTATCTACTTGTGCAAAAAATTACAGATCTGGTGGCGATCATTTGAAAGTTTATACAAGCTTTGAATAAGAATATATTCATTTTAGATGTGTGTAATGAATTTATTTTCATTCAAGCTTTTGCATGTATTTTGGAATATTTGAACAAATGAGTAACTTATATAAGATGAAAACTACTTCAATTGTATTCATACAAAATATGTCAGTTCACCCAAAGAAAGCTTCAAATCTCTAATTTTATCATTTAAGGTTTTCACATTTTCTACAACAAGAGTTGTTAGAATTTAGATTCATTTTTAACTTCATATCAACTTTCCTATTTATTTGAAAATTAAACTTTAAATTTATTGAAAGTTTATTATGAGTTTAGTATCAACTTCCTTAAGTTTCACTTGCATTTGTTTTGATAACCAACATGGAACAAGGTTGTTATGATATATTTTACATATGTTGTTAGTTTAATTATAAGTGGGTCTCAAATATAATCCTTTCATAAATATGGCTAGAGTAAGTCTTATCTTTCACATCATTTTCTTGAAGAAAACTTCATACCTTAAATTTTTTGAAGAAAAAGGGAACTTTATTCAAAAGTAAGTGGTTTACTTTAGTATTACATTTTAGTCAGTTGAAGAGGGAAGAGGAACTTATCCCATGAATGGAAGAGAATCACATGGTTTCAGTTCCTTATCTAATCCATTTCGATTTAAGGATTGACTCTTGTGTGGTTTGAGGGAGAGGACAAGCTTCGTCGTGAGAATGTTGACTATTAATAAGAATGGGCATTAAGATTATATTAGGGATTTTAAATAGGTTTTAAATTGATTAATCAACTTTTAAAATTTTACCAATAGAATCACATGCCTATATATATATATATATATAATATATATATATATATATATATATATATATATATATATATATATATATATATATATTTATATATATATATATATATATATCGATCTTAATTTAACATGAATCAACCCATAACTCAAGCCAATTTATTCAATTTGGTCAAATTAGTCAACTTGACCCATTTGACCCATTTGATTCCAAATGAGCCAAAATCAATTCTAAGCCAAATTAAATCAAATTAATCATACAAAACTCTTCAAATTATCATTTGAACCTAACTAAGCCTTGGTTTGACCCAATTTGACCAATTGGTCAACCGATATAACCCAATATGACCCATATGACCCAAATTGAGCCAAATCCTTTGAAACCAAGCCATGACCCTTTGGGGGCTAAACAAACTCAACCCAAACCCATTTGGGATCAACACAAAATCAACTCAACCCAATTAAATCCCTCATAGATTCTCCCCCACATAGGATTCCACCCAACCTCATTTAATTATCCTCATCACTTAACTCTCCCTATTTGCATTCAATGGAGATCATATGACAAGAGAATTTTAGCAAAATCAAAGTCTCAATCAATCCATCCATCCCAACCTCAAGCAAGATGACAACATTTTGAGCCAAAATTCAAAAAAAAGAAGATTTTTTTATAAAGGAGGGAAATGAGGCTTCATTCTCTTCCTCCTCTATTCCTCAGCTCCCCAAAAGCAAAAGAACCCATCCCCCACCTCTTTGCCATTTTGCTCAAAATCAAATAAAGCTTTTCGTGAGGTGACGGTGAACATAGAAGATGACATTCAAGGGAGGAAGGTTAAAATCATTCAAAGCTTCCTCACATACCTAGAGTTATTTCGGATCTTCCATGCCATAAAACCATCCCAGGAGGTAAATTTCATCAAAAAAATGGCGAGATCCTTCATTTCTGATGATTGTTTACACAATTTTAGGAATTTATCTTAGATAATCCTACATTCTATATTTTGTATCATCCCAATTAAAAAATAAAATTTTTTTGGTGTGAATTGATGCAAAACGAGTCCATTTGGACAAGTTTTCACTTAGAATTTCTCAATTTTTTTCCATAAGAGCTCGTTTTACGTTCCGCGGTGATAGAAGACCGTCGATCCTGATTCGGGATGACGCTTCATCGCGAACCATTTTGGGCTCGATCCACGGTTTTGCGGTCGATCATATCGCATGCCGTCATGCGATCTTACGATCGTGCAATATGATCGACCGTCCGTCTATCGGATTGGATCAACCGCATCCGCGATCTCGCTATGCATGCACGGTTTTCCTTCTCACTCGGCGACGATGTTCAATCGGCGGCGCGTGGTGTCGCATGCCATCGCACTTCATCAATGGCGGCCACATTGTCACATGAGTGCATGTCTTAAGTGCTATAGAAAAAAATCAGATTTTTTTATTTTAAAAAATTACTTAAATTACCTGAAACTTCAAAAATTTATGAAAAATAAAATACTTGACCAAAAATTGTAAATAAGGGTTCGTTGGATTTTTATTTTCGAGATGAATCCAACAAACCCAAAATCCCCAAATTTCACTAAATGATTTGAGCTTAATTTAGGTTTTAGTAAAAATAATTTCATTAATTACTCTAAAATATAAGTCATTGAGTTAAAATTTTGAGATTGAAATTAAAGTTAAAACACCTTCCATAAAATCTCAAGTAAAAAAACTTTGGATTGGGAGAAATTAAATTTTGAAGTTTTATTGTCTATTTTAATAAAATAAATCAAATAAAAATCCAAAATTTACAAAAATCTTCAAAATGGCTTAAATCACTTGTTAACATCTAAAACTCTTAGAAATAATGTGATTTTTGAATCCTAATGAACCAAATAAACACTTAAGATTAAAGTTTAATCAATTAAGAATTAATTAAAACATAATCTAAAATAATTTAAATATCAAATCAAAATCAAAAATAAAATAACACTTAAGCAATCATTAATCAAACCTCAAATCAGAAAATATCATCCTCAAGAAATTAAATTAAATATGATTAAACTATTTAAGTTAATAAAACTCAATTAAATGATTAAATCTTAAATCAAACTTAAAATTAAATAAATCTAGGAAACTTTAACATGGGTCAAACTAGTATAACTAAACCTACATTAAGCATGGAATCTTAATCATATGAAACTCCTTAATGAATATAAATAAACTAAAACTAATTAATCATTAAATAAACTAAAAATCAAATTGATTAATAAACCAATTCAACATAATCATTTAATATTAATCAAATTAAACCAAATAAAGCTAAAGTAAACTTAATTAAGATATGATTAAATCACATTTAAAATCAATCCATTTGGAATAAGATGATTAATTAGCCATTAATACATAAACCTAACAACTAAATCAAACATGAATAAAATTTAATAAACATAATAAATGAAGAAAATCTAACCTAACTATGATTATGAATAATCAAGTTGAATTGAAATAAATAATTAAATCACTTAATCTAATCAAATGATAATAACAATGATAACTCCTTAATCAATAAAATTTAGTTAAATGCTTAACTAAAACTATCAAATTAGTCATATGTAGGCAATTAAGTCATTAACCTCTAATTAAATAAACCTTTAATTAATCAAATGAATTAAAAATATATTTACCCTTAATCAAACTTAATTAATTAAATATCTAATTAATGCAAACTTAATGAATTAATCTATCATCTTAATGAATCAAATTAATTTAAATAAATCATTAAAGCTAACTCTTAAATTAAGCTTAAATGAAACCCCTAATTAAATTTAATAATTAATCACTTCCCTTAAGTAAACTAAGTTAATCATATTAAACCTAAGCTTAATCAAACATAAATGCAACTAAATACCAATCAAATCCTAAATTAAACATAAATCATTAAGTCATTAATTTGCATCATTAATCTAAATAAATATAAAACAAAATTAAAATTAAATAAATCTTTATTTAATTAATAATTAACTTAAACACACTTCTTAATTAAAATAATTACCCTTAAATCCAATTGAATAAACACTAATTAATGCAAACTTAATGAATTAATCCATCATCTTAATGAACCAAATTAACTTTTTTAAAATTCAAATCAAACACTTAATTAATCTACTAATTAATTTGATCACACATCTTAAATAAGCTAATTAAGTCAATCAAATTAATCATATTAAACTTAAACTTAATCAAAATATAAATACAATTAAATATAATCAAATCCTAAATTAAACATAAATCATTAAGTCATTAATTACATAATTAATCTAAACAAATATGAAATCAAATTGAACAAATCTTTATAGTTAACATAAATACAGTTCTTAATTAAACTAATTGCATAATCATATTGAACCTAAGCAAACTCATAGACTAATAAAGGTAATAAAATCAGATTAAATCAAATTAAATTAAATTAAGAAAGACTATCATAAATTTAATATGTAATCAAAGCAAATTCATTCAACCTACGTAAATAAGATAAACTAATTAACTATCCAATGTATGAAATCAAAATACAAACTAAACTTTGATAAACATGACAAATGGATGAGATTAAAAAAAATCCTAATTATAAATAATCAAACTCAATTAAAATCAAAATAAAATCTCAATTAATCTAATCTGACCAAACTACAAATAAATGAACCATAATCAAATCAAATAAACATAAAGTTAAGTCACATAACCATAATCAAAGAAAATTAGATATTAATTTAAAGGATATTGAATTATCAAGATTTAATTAAACCAAAAATCTAATCTAAAATTAATCAATCAAAAAACATGGATTTAAACAAACTTAAACTTCATTAAATATTAAGGATATTAAATTATCAAGATGTAATTAAACCAAAACATTTAATCCAAAATTAATCAATCAAATTCTAAATTCTAAATCAAATCAAATGAATTACACAAATTCAAATGGGCTAATTAAGATACTTAAGGACCTTAGTTAGATTCTTTATGTGTTAGGATGTAGAAAATGGTGAGTTCTATCTACAAAATGGAATTCATTCTACTCTTCATTCTTGAAAACCTAAACATCATTTTAACCAAATAAAAGTGAAATAAAAATAAAAAAATAAATCATTAAATCATTTAAATTGAAATCACCCAAAGGTAAAATTTAAAATAAATTCAAACTCAAATTGAAACTTAAACTAAAAGCCTATTAAAGTCTTGCCAAGCCTTAAGCACACACATTAGAATACTAAGTCACCACTTCTAGTGATAAGTTAGGGCATTGTATGTATGATGTTGTGTTTTGTTTGATGTAATGTTTAGTGGATGTTAGGGTGTATGTTTCATAGACTGGATGTTAGGCCGATATTAGCAATCATGTTTTCTGCATGGGGTTGTCTTTGAGGGGTCGCTGTAATAAAAATATAAATGTGTTTGCTGTGTAGGTTGCTCAGCCCCTAAGCATAACTCATATTAAGATAGATGGTCTTGCTTACCCATGTGTGGGGTGCTAAATCCAAATTATTCATATAACTGCTTGGGTTGTATGGTGTGTTTAGCTAATATTTATTTTGTAGCTAGATTTACTTTTCCTATTTTTTAATGTAATTTTGCATTAGAATTAGGATTGGTGTTATGGGGATTAGGATGAGCGGTGGGAAGGCTTAGTTAGGGTGCCACATGCCTTTGGAGCAAATCAAATCAAAAGAAGACAAGGAGAAATGAAGAAAAGAAGACCCCCATAACATGTATTATTTTTTGTAATCAGTTGTATAAGGTAGAGCTTCTACCCATCTTTTTTCTCTTTTTAGGTGTCTGTCCGACCTTGACTTTTATTCTTTTTAGATTCTATAAAATTATTTGATGTTGTGTTTAGATTGTGCACTAAAATAACATGCTTTTTCTAGTTTCATCATGTGTAATATTTGAATGTGTGGCCTGAATATGGTAGGCTCTTAGGATAAAATTAATTTTTCTAACCTAATTAATAACTTATAACTAAAATTTTAAAATAACTCATAACCTCACATAAAAGCTTAGAATTAAATTAAGATAATAAAAAATATTTAGCAACCCTTTAGCTGGATGATTGTATGTATAACATCATGCATGTCATATTCTTCCACTCTTGTTAATAGGTGGCTTCCATCTATGCCAGAGAATAAAAGCTTAACCTATGAGAGCCTTTAATGGAAGAACACTCATTTCTCTTTTGATTGGACCCATAATCAAGTTCTCATGCATTTAGGCATACAAAATCCCATAGCCTGTGTCAAAATAAAGAGTCCAAAAGAATGAAATAAATTTGATAAAATAGATTAAGTCATGATTTCATACCACTCATGCTCTAGTCTCTTAGGGAGTGTGTTTAAGGACTTAGTTTTCTGTCTAAATAAATAACAGCCTAGTCATCTTGCAAAGTATAAGACTTGCCTACATGGATTTAAAGCATAGGAGGAGAATCCGCCACTCTAGGTAATAAGTCCAGTAGTCAGTGGTTTATTCTCCTTGTGAAGGTAAACCATATACTCATTTCATTAGATTTAGGGTGCTGCCAAAGCTCCCTAGACTTAGGATCCGAGGTAGCTATTTCCTTGAGCTACAAGCATAAATCTCACCTCTTAGGCATTTTCACATAATCTTATGTTGGGGATTATAAGTTCTAGTTTCTAATAAAATGTTAACTTAAATAATTAACTCTCTTCAATTTCAAAAATATAAAGCCCAACCAATGGATAGATTGGAATGCTCACTAGGCTTCCAAGTATCATGAGCATTTCTTACCCATTTTCCTTTGACTTCTAATAATAGGTAGGTCTTCTCCTTGATCTATCCCATTTGATTTTCTAAAATAGCCAATCCTTTGATAGTCTTAACCTTAAAATCCTTGGAGACCCTAATTGTCTACTTTAATCACAAGTATTCTTAAGGAATTCCCATTCCTTAGGATGTAATTAACTATGGGGGCTTGCCTCTATAGGGAACTTAATGAACCCAACTTAAAACAAGCCCTACTTTACTTTTCCATATAAAGTAGAGAAAATATCTCTGGTATATTCGAAGACCTATCATGCTTTAGGAGTTCTTATTAGGTAATTAGGTCCATTATAGGGTGGTGATTTCTATCTTTCGAGATAGTACATCATGCCTTAATATCATACCTGATCACTTCAATAAGTACTCCCTAAATGGTGTCCCACATCTTCAAAAATAAACACCACAAACTTATAATCATCAAACCAAATTCAAGTCAACCCAAGTCAAGCCTAACTTAGCCCTTTTGACATGAAACTTTCAATTGAGCCAAAACCTATTGGACCCCAAATTGATTGTAGTTGAATTTATATTTCAATGTGCTCACATGTAAGTTCAACTAAACTTGAATCAAACCAAAACCAAACCAATTGATCCACTTAGGTCCACTTGACCCAAAGTGACCTAAAGGACCCATTTGATCTAACTTTCGATCCAACCAAAATTGGATTAAACCAAGCTCACCAAAACTTTCCACCATGATTGTTGATCACTCTAGGATGATCAATTGCAATCAATTAGGTCAAACCAAGTCAACTTAGTCATTTGACCAAGTCAACCCTTAGCCCAAATGAACCAAAACTAGCCAAAACTCATCCTACATCAAATTGATTGAAACCAATGATTTGAATCAACCCAAATTCAATATTTAAATATGACTTGACCACCACTGAGCCAAACCAAGCCCATTGGTCATTCGATCCAAGTTGACCCAAATTGGCCTAAAGGACCAAAGGGTCAAATCATGATCTAACCCAAATTGATTGCAACCAATAGCTCAAGTTCATTCCAAATTGATTATTGAACTTGACCAAAGCCATAATTGAGCCTAATTTGACTACTTGGCCAACTTGACCCAACCTAGCCCAAATTGGCCTAAAGGGTCAATTTGGCCTAAATCCAAATTAAATCTAAATTGATCCAAACCAAAGACCACATTCATCTTCAATTATCCAATTAAACATAAATCAACCCATAAACCAAATCAATTTATCCAATTTTGGTCAAATTAGTCAACTTGACCCATTTGATTCCAAATGAGCCAAAATCAATTCCAAGCCAAATTAAATCAAATTGATCATACCAAAACTCTTCAAATCATCATTTGAACATAACCTAAACCTTGGTTTGACACCAATTGGTCAATCAACCTATGATATGACCCATATGACCCATATGACCGAAATTGAGCCAAATCTCTTGAAACCAAGCCATGACCCATTGGGGGCTGATCAAACCCGACCCAAACCCATTTAAGATTAGCCCAAAATCAACCCAACCTAATTAAATCCATCATGGATCCTCCCCCACATAAGATTCCACCCAATCTCATTTAATTCTTCCCATCACATGCATTCAACTCCTCCCCAACATTTGCATTCAATGGAGTTGATCATATGATAGCAAATGAAGACTTTGGGAGCAAAATCCAAAGTTCTCAATCAAGCCATCATCCATCACAACCACCTCCCCATCACATTTATTCAAATTTTAGCCACCATTAAAAGAGGGAGAAAAGGGTTAGTAAAGAGATTTAATTTTGGCATTAAAGACATTTTTAGAGCTCCCAAAGCAACCAGCCACCACTTCCCCACTTCTCTTGAGCTAAAAATATCAAAACTGGATTGATTTCGATGAGGAAATGACAAGTACCAGAAGATACATCATTTTGAAGTGAAGGAGAAGGCTACACTCATTCCAAAGCTCCCTCTTGCACCGAGGAGCTTGCTCAAATCTTCACCAAAAAACCATCCCCACGAAAATTTTGCCAAACTTGGGAACTTCTATTTGTGTTGATTCTTGCATAATTTTTAGGAATTTCCTTAGAGAAGCTCATTTTCATTATATTTAGCCCTAATATGAATAAGGAGATTTTTCGGTGAAAATCACGTGAAAATGAGCCCATTTGGACGAGATTTCATTTCTATTTAGCAAAAAAGGCCTGATTTTATTGTTCATCGGATCCCATGATGCAGCAACCATCCGATCTCCCATTTGGAGATCGAATGGGATCGCAGATCACGCTCGATCCCATCTCACGCAACGACCGCTGACCAACCATTGGACCGCGATCGATCAGAGTAATCCATGATCGACGGTCCATCGCATACTGTAGCTCGTCTTAGAGCACCGGATGGATGCTCGATCACAATCGATCGCCCACGCGATCCGCGCGTGATCAATGTCATGCGCTTCACTGCTCGGACGTGGCACGCCGCATAGCGCCATGCGCTAGAGGGACGCAGCTCAGTGGTGCCATGGCACCACTGTCCGCTACCGACGGTTAAGTGGAAAAATCACATATTTCTGATTTTAAAATTATTTAATGCCTAAAACTTTGAAAATTCATAAAAAATAAAATACTTAGTGATAAATTACAAATAAGGACTTGTTGGATCCATCTTTCCGAGAGGAATCCAATGAACCAAAAATTTCAAAATTCTAATGAATGGTTTAAGCTTAATTTAAGTTTTAGTGATAATTAAGTTTTATTAACTACTCTAAAAATACAAGTTTGATTGAATTGAAATTTTTAGAGATTGAAATAAGAGTTAAAACACACCTACTATAAAAAGTTCAAGTGAAAAGGACTTTTGGATTGAGAGAAATTAAATTTTTGAAGTTCTGATTGTCCATTTTAATGGAACAAAATAAATAAAAATTCATAAAATCATAGAAAAATCTTTAAAATAACTTAAATCACGTCAATTAACATCCAAAACCCTTAAGAAAATAATGTAATTTTTTGAAGCCTAATGAACCCCAAACAAACACTTAAGATTAAAGTTTAATTAGTTAAGGAATTAATTAAAACATTATCTAAAAATAATTTAAACACCAAATCAAAACCAAAAATGATGTAATACCCAAATGATTGGCAATTGAACCTTAAACCAAAAAGGTATCATGTATCCCTCAAATGAAATTAAATTTAAACATAATTGAACCTAACTGAGTTAAAAAAAATTTAGTTAAATGATGAGATCTTTAAATCAAACTCATAATTGAATAGATCAATGAAACTTTGATATAAAACTAAACTAATCTTGTCAAACCTGCACCAAGCATTGAATCTTAATCATATGAAACTACTTAACAAATTAAAATAAAATAAATATTAATTAATCATTAAATAAAATAAAAATCAAATTGAATAATAATGTAATTCAACATAATCATTTGATATTAATCAAATTAAATTAAATAAAGCTAAAGTAAACTTAATTAACATATGATTAAATCACATTTAAAATCAATCCATTTGGAATAAGATGATTAATTAGCCATTAATACATAAACCTAACAACTAAATCAAACATGAATGACATCTAATGAACATAATACATAAAAAAATCAAACCTAACTATGATTATGAATAATCAAGTTTAATTGAAATAAAAATAAATAGTTAAATTACTTAATCTAATCAAATTATAATAAATATGATAATCCCTTAATCAATAAAATTTAGGTAAATGCTTAAAAAAAAAACTAAATCAAATAAGTCATATGGTAATAAGTCAATTCTAAAACAAACCTTTAATTGATCTAATGATTTAAAAAAAAATTAATTTCCTTAATCAAACTTAATTAATCAAACATTTAACTAATGCAAACTTAGTGAATTAATCCATCATCTTAACACACCAAATTAACTTTATAAATCACATTAAAATTAATTCAAATCAAACACTTACTTAATCCATAAATTAATTTAATCACACCTCTTAAATAAACTAATTAAGTTAATCAAATTAATCATATTAAACTTAAGCTTAATCAAACATAATATGGAATTAAATGCCAACCAAAACTTAATTTAAACTTAAATCATAAAGTCTTTAACTACATCATTAACCTAAATAAATTTGAAATTAAATTAAAAATTAAACAAATCTTTATTTAATTTAATAATTAATCACACCTCTTAAACAAGCTAATTAAGTTAATCAAATTAATCATATTAAATTTAAGCTTAATCAAACATAAAATGCAATTAAATTCCAATCAAATCCTAATTTAAACTTAAATCATTAAGTCATTAATTACATCATTAACCCAAATAAATATGAAATCAAATTAAAAATTAAACAAATATTTATTTAATTTAATCACACCTCTTAAATAAGCTAATTAAGTTAATCAAATTAATCATATTAGACTTAAGCTTAAGAAAACATAAATTTGAACATAATTAAAATTCAATTAAATGCCAATCAAATCCTAAATTAAATCTAAATCATTAAGTCATTAATTACATCATCAACCTAAACAAATATGAAACCAAATTAAAAATTAAACAAATCCTTATTTAATTTAATAATAAACCTAAGCACACTTCTTAATTAAACCTAAGCAAACCCATAGATCAATAAAGCTAATCAAATCAAATTAAATCAAATAAAGAAAGACTCTCATCAATTTAATATGTAATCAAATCAAATCTCATTCAACCTACTTAAATAAGATAAACTAATTAACTATCCAATGTATAAAATCAAAATACAAACCAAACTTTGATAAACATGACAAATGGATGAGATTAAAAAAATAAAATTTTAATTACAAAGAATCAAACTCAATTAAAATCAAAGTAAAATCCCAATTAATCTAATCTAATAAAACTACAAATGAATGAATCATGATTAAATCAAATAAACCTAAAATTAAATCACATAACTATAATCAAAGAAAAGAATTAGATATTAATTTAAAAGGATATTGAATTATCAAGATTTAATTAAATCAAAACATCTAATTAAAAATTAATCAATCAAATTACATGAAGGTAAACAAATAAAAAACAAATGTAACAAACACTAATCAAATCAAATCAATTCAATTATATCTTTCAAATAAATCAAATCAAATCAAACCTTAAATACGAACAATCAAATTAATGGTTCCTCTTTATGTGTTTAATAACATAAAGACCCTTTAAGGAAATTATGATTAACCCATAAGTATGGGAGAATCATAAAAGTACTTAATTAGATTCTTTAACTTTTATGAGCTAATTGCATTAGGTTCTTTAGGAGCATTGCAATCTTATTTCTCACATGTTCATGTCATTTATGGCTTATAATTAAGTGGTTAATCAAATTAAAGAAGCATAGGTAAGTGTATTAATTGATTTAATTAAGGATCCAACTTAATTAATTCATAAAATTCACTTAATTATTCATTATTAAACCAAATTAAATCATGAACATGGGCATGGAATAGGATTAGAAAACCTCTTCTTATATTTCTTAAATCAAATCAAACATGAAATTAGAATGACATTAAGAAGCATTAGTTTATTTTAAATGATCATATTTAATATGATTGCCCTTAGATGAAATCATGTGTTTATGTTCTTTTATTTCTTTCCAATCATATTAAATATGTTTACCATATATGATCATGCATTCATCTCTTTCAAAAATTAATTAAACAAAATAACTTCTTTTATGCCAAATTGCATGTGTTGACTTAAATTAAAAATAGGTGTGGCTATTATCACTATTAAATCAAAAATTACTTTCAAAAGTGTATAAATCAATTATAATATATGGAGTAATTCTAATTATGAAACATTTATGAGTTTACATGTGTTTATTAACTAAGATACGTGTTATGATGTCTTCTCTCTTTACTTTGCATGAGCTTACATAAGACTTACAAATGTATAGTTCATTTGAAAAGAACACAACATTTGTCCAAATCCATTCTTATGTATGTCCATGCTAAGGCTTAGAAAGAATTTCATGTCACATATGTAAATCATATGATCGAATCAAACATAATATTTTGCATGACTTCTTCTCCTTATAGTTGTGTATACAATTATATGTATATAAGAATAGTGGTATATTATTACGACATCCTGGGATGCAGTTTTAAGTAGCCTAAGGAGGTCTTTACCTCACTCCGTGAAAACAATGGCCCTTAAAACTTTTATATTTGAGTGTATGTAGCTAATGGATTGAAGTCTCCTTTTCTATTAAAAAGGCATGCATTCATATTAATTCAATTAAATGAAATATAAAATTCAAATATACTTCATTACATTCATCATCTAAGTGTGCTAAGACATATTATATGTGTAGGTATACTTAAGATCAAATCATGTCCATGTTACATGTGATGGAAAGAAATGAATGAATATGTGTCATGTGATAGTAATTCATTCCAATTATTTTTAAGAAGCCTTTCACATTGAATAAGGCTATTTAAGGTGAACCCAAACCTAAGACTATTTAAAACATGTAATAAGCCATTCACTAAAGGAAACTAAGTCATAATAACATGCTTTAAAAAATGACTTAAGGTAGGGATGAAAGAGGGTAATCCCCTTTCTTCTCTTTATAACACTTAGATGTTAAGTGTATGGTCTTATGGAACCAAAATAATCAAAATTAAAACTTGCAATAATCAACTAAACAACTTAAAGTGAAACCAAGATTCCATGTTAAATTGAATTCTTTTACACCTAAAAAAACTTCAATATTAATGCCTAATTAAGACGTTCCACACAAGCTTTAAGCACAACATTATTAAAGTCACCACTTCTAGTGCTAAGTTAGGATGGTGTATGTGTGATGATGTTTGTTTTGTGATGTAATATTTTAGGATAATGTATGCCTATAGATGGATGGAAGATGATTAGGCTAATCATATTTTCTGAGGGGTTGTGCTTAAGGGCCCTTATAATAAAATATAAATGCTTTTATTTATTTGTTGCTTAGCCATAGCATAACCCATGTTAGGGCGGTGGGCAGTTTACCCATGTATGGGGTACTAAGTCCAAATTATTTATGTAATTGCTTGGGTTGTATGGTGTGTTTAACTAACATTTATTTTATAGGTGTAGCTAGATTTAATTTTTCTATTTTTAATATAATTTTGTATTAGGGATTAGGAATTAGGATTAGTGTTATGGGGGATTAGGATGAACAGTGGCCAAAAGGCTTAGTCCCTAGGGTGCCCTTTGATGCCTTTGGAGCAAATCAAATCAAAAGGAAGAGAAGGAAGAAATGAAGAAAAGAAGACCCCCATAGCATGTATTATTTTTATAATCTGGGTTGTATAAGGGTAGAGCTCGGCTACCCTTTTTTTTTTTGGGTGTATGCATGGAACCCAGCACTAACCTTTTATTCTTTTACGGTAGTCTATAAAATTATTTTATGTTATGTTTAGATTACGCACTAGAATTGCATGCTTTTCTTAGTTTCTTCATGTTTGATGTTTGAAAGTGTGGATGTGGTTTAGGATGAAATTAATTTTCTACCCCAATTAACAACTCATAATTAAATTTTTTTTAAAAATAATTCATAACCCCACATAAAAGCCTAAGAATTAAATCATGCTAAACAATTTTTAGCAACACCTTAGCTGGATGATTGAGTGTATAATATCATGCATGTCATATTCTTCTGCTCTTGTTAGGAAGGGACTTCCATCTGTACTAGAGAATAAAGGCTTAACATGTGAGAACCTTTGATGGAAGAACACCCCTTTCTCTCTTGATTTGGCCCATAATCAAGTTCTCATGCATTTAGGCATACAAAATCTCATAACCTGTGTCAAAAAAAGTCCAAAAGAATCAAATAAATTTGATAAAATTGCATTAGATTAAGTCATGAATTTACCACTCATGCTCTAGTCTCTTAGAGTGAGTTTAAGAACTTAGTCTCTTTTTAAATAACAACCTAGCCATCTTGCAATAAGACTTGGCCACATGGATTTAAAATAGGAGGTGTTAGTTGGGTGACCACTCCAGCGTTATAAGTTATAGTCGGACGATCTATCCTCTCTTATGGAGGTAGACCATTATGTCCATCTTTCACTTAGATTTAGGACGTGCTTGTGGTTTGTACCAAAGCTCCCTAGCTTAGGATCTAAGGTAGCTATTTTCTTCAGGCTATAAGCACAAATCCCCATCTCTTAGGCATTTCCACAATCTTATATTGTGGAATTATAAGTCTTAATATTCTAATAAAATATCAAGTCAAGTAATTAACTCTCTTTAATTTTAAAAATATAAAACCCAATAATAGGATAGATTGATTGCTCTAGGCTTCCTAGTATCATAAATTCCTACTCATCTCCTTTGGCTTCCAAAATAAGTCTCTCCTTTGATCTATCCCATTTGATTTTTCCAACATAGCCAATCCTTTGATAGTGCCTTGAAATCTTTGGAGATCATGATTATCTACTTTCGAGTATTCTTAAGGAATCTTGTTCCATGGGATATAATTAACTATGGGGCTTGCCTCCATAGGAAATGAACGGCTTAAAATAAACCTACTTTACTTTTCCATGTAAAGTAGGGATCTGGTATATTGAAGACCCATCATGCCGGAATCCTTATTTGGATTAGGTCCATTATAGGGTCTATCTCTGAGATAGATATTCCTTAATGTCATACCTGATCACTTCAATAAGTACCCCTAAGATCTGCATGGTGTCTCACATCTCAAAAATAAACACCACAAATTTTTCTAGCGACTTCATTGGGGATTGTTCCTCTCTCCATCTTTAGTAGACAATTATTATCTCCAAGCATCGACAGTGGACTTATATTTTATATAGGCCCGAGACTATCATTCTTTCAAAGCTCGCCAACATCCTTTAGGTTTTAAGACCTCACTCCATGTAGGTATTAAAATCCTTGTTGGGTTCCCCCAATAGGTGAAAATTAAAATTAATCAAACAAAGGAGATGACCAAAATTAAGAACCTCTTCACCATCCTGATGGTGAGGCAAGGTTCATCCCATGAACAATAAGAAAATAAAACCTTCTGCAAAATAACATGTCTTTCCAAAAGCACTTTTTCAAAATCCACATAATAAGAGATCTTTACACAAAAATTTGCAAGAAATTTTCAAAATGGCACAAAACACATATAACCAAACCTCATTTAATGAATCCTATGATTATTACATGGAGGTTCTTTTCAAAATCAAAATCAACCATTTTTAATGTCTTTTTCAAAAGCACATTTTCTTTGGAAATAACTATCCCCATCCCTCAAACTCAAATTTGTTGGATGGAGATTCTATTTTTGAATAAAATCATGATATAAAATTGAAACTCCACTTAGCATACCTCATGTACTAGAGTTGAAGTTTTCCTCCTTTTCAAAAATCAATAAATCATACACACACAAAAAGAAGTCAAGACATATTTGAACCCCACACCCCCACTTGTCATACCCAAATTTGTTAAATGGGAGTTTCCCTTCCCTTGGAGAAGGTAAAGCAAATTGAATTCTATTTGACACCATTTGCATTTGTAGAACTCCTTCTTGCCAAAATCTTAGACTTCAAGACACATTTGAGCTCATTTGAATGTCAAATGAGAACCCCCGAAAATCATAAGAACAAGTTGAACTCCATTTAACATACCTAAGTTTGTTAAATAAGTTCTTTTCTTTCAAAATCATAAACACATTTGATTTTCACTTAACATACCAAATTTGTTAAGTGAGAGTTTCATTTTCAAAATCATAAACACATTTGACTTTCACTTAACATACCAAATTTGTTAAGTGAGAGTTTCATTTTCAAAATCATAAACACATTTGACTTTCACTTAATATACCAAATTTGTTAAGTGAGAGTTTCATTTTCAAAAATCATATTTGACTTTCACTTAACATACCAAATTTGTTAAGTGAGAGTTTCATTTTCAAAATCATAAACATATTTTAATTTTAACATACCAAATTTTTGTTAAGTAAAGGTTTCATTTTCAAAAAAATCATTTGACTTTCACTTAACATACCACATTTGTTAAGTGGAAGTCTCACAATCATAAACACATGACTCCTACTTAACATACCAAATTGAGTAAAACATTTCAAATCAAAATCATATCAAACATAATTGCCAAAGTCACTCTTCCAAAATCTCTCCAAAATTTTAATGAACCCCACTTAGCATCCTTAAGATTGTTAAGTGTGGGTTCAAATTCCAGATCAAATCTTGAGATCAATGATTGAAGATGAATATCAAGGCAAGTGTCGACACTATATTTCAACAATGCAGATTTTGTGCGATTAGTTCTTCAACCTAATTAGAACATCCATGGCTCAACAAGTGTTTTCCTTCCCCCGGTCTAAACTGGATGCTATTCTCTTTGCTACTAGCTCCACTAAGGTCATCTACTTTGGCCATGGTTTTGAGGGGGTGAGGATTTTTTATAAGGGGCGACCTCACTCATTAGTAGAGGAGGAGGTGGCGAGGCACTTATCTGATTTGATATGGCATCCAATTCTGAGTTTCATCCACTAAAGAGGAAGGCCGATGTTGTTCACACCCATCAGTTGCAGTTTGTGTGTCATTTCCATCAATATATTCTCCTACTACCCATCCTTGGACACCTCGAGGAAGGCTATCTTCTCGAGATAGTCTCTCCACATTTGATGTGGGTGCTAGCTTTGCTCATACCCATGTACACAGGTCAAGGCAAGGTCAAGCATCAGAGGGTGGCAGAGATGGATGCTTCCCATGTGGGGATCTCCTATGATGCCTCTCCACTTTGAGTGGTAGTAGGTTCCACCCTCTCGACCTTTGATGGAGGGAGGACTAGGTGTGCACCTCCACTAGCAAATTTGGACACCGTAGGGACAAGAAGCCCTCATGCTCAAGACGTCTTGCAGGTTGGGAGCTACAAATGCTCAAAGTTTGGTATTTTTTGATCCGAGGATAGTTATCTGGGTCAAAGGAGATCTAGGGAGAACCTTGGAGGCTCAAATCATCGGTAGGGGAGGGAGAGGTTTTCCAGGGCGGTGGCCTCCGCTCAATGGATTTTTCGATCATTGCCCTTTTGGCCTATCATTTGAACATCATTCTTGGTGCTACTCATCAGGAGGTAGCCTACAATAGAGGGATTCACCTTTGTACTACTCCAATCACTACCCACCATCTTCTATTCAGCTCACGACATCCCCCATTTCAACCAAGATCTAAAAGCCCCCATCTAGGGAGAGACCAGCACCATTGGTGATCCAACTATGGCCTAAGGATCTCGCTCCATTTACTCCCTCGTTGAGGTGGGATCGAACCCTCCTATTCGACCTCCCATTGCGAAAGAAAATGGTGACCCAAGGCTCATGGTGGTCACCAAAGCCATGCTTCTTAATTAGCCATCTGTCTCCACCTACAAGCGGCATGATGTAGAGAAGAGGATGTCTGGGAATGGATCCTCCCACATGTAATTTGTCAATGACAATATACCTATGTCCAGCAGTCCTGAGAATAGTGGAATGCTCGATGTATTTCTATGAGCATAGCCCCACTATGAGTGAGTGTTTGTCCCTGCAAGATTAGATTGCTCTTTAGATGAGATCTCACTCAATTCTTCATGAGAAGAGAACTCCTCGATGACTCCGGAGGAAGCGTTCAATCAGATGAGGATGATCTCTTAGAGGACTCGGTGGAAGTCCATATATGACACTAGGGGTTCCCTCCTCGATCGACATATAGGAGGGTGTTGTGGTTGAAGAGAAGACAGCTCATTCAACCCAACACCAAAAGCGAGGCGGAGAAATGAGCATATCGGTAAGATGGAGAAAAGAGTTGAAGACTTGTTAGCGTAGTTCCCACTTCAGGCTAGCTTATCGATCTCACTTTTAAAGGCTAACCACCTTGGGTTGTTGCATGTTCTAGATCAAGAGTACATCTCGTGGACAGGTATGCATAAGAAGGTCACAGATTGTACCTCCATGATATAAAGTAGATATGGAACAACAAGTGAGGGAAGCGTTAGCTCAAACTCGAGATGACTCATCTATTCCAAAGGGTAGACCCTACCTAGAGTAATTTGATGCAGTCCAATATCCTAAGGGTTTTGTGCCACCATCCTCCAAGATCTTTGATTGGAGTGGAAATCCTTGGCAGCATATAGTGCACTTTAGAGCTGACTGTTGCAACGTTGGAGGTAGTGATTCACTTCTCTTCTGACTCTTCATTAGCAGTATGTCAGGGATTGCATTTGATTGGTACGTTGAACTACCCAATGATTCCATGAATACTTTTATTGAGTTGGAGAACCTCTTCATGAAGAGGTTTGCTAAAGCCCAGCAAAGGATAATTGGGGTGACCTCATTCTGGTACAATAAAATGCTAATGAGTCCCTTTTTGATTATATTCTTAGGTGGCAAAACCTAAGTATGAAATGTGAACCACAGCTATCCGAATAGCATGCTATAGAAATTCTTCTCAAGAATATTCATGGCAGTTTCTTTCATGCTCAAGGGATTTACAATGAAAATCTTTGAGAAATTAATAAACAAGGCGGCTAGCCTACAAGGGAACCAAACAATTACCTTTTCAAGACCAATCGTTCAAGCCCAAGCCATAGAAAGCATTCAAGAAGAAGCCAGGGGTAGTAGTGTTAGTAGATAAAGGGAAGCAGCCAGCCAGAGCTCAGTATGAGAGACCTCATGCACAACAGCCTCATTGCCACCTCCTCTACCACCATCTGACATCACCACCATTTCCATAATAACCATCGCCTCCTCCACTCATACTGTAGTGGTACTCATATCCACCGTCAGGTAGCTATTACCCACCTACTCTTGCCGATAGATTGAATAAGCCATATTTATTCAAAAGGGAGGTAGTTAGGAAGATCTTTAAGAATCTCTTAAAGAAACTTGACTTTCAATTACCAGAGCTTAGGCGGTCAGACGATATGGGCAAGAGTCATGATCCAAACTTTTGCCCCTACCACCGCATGCTAGGTCATTTAGAAGATTACTTTACCTTTAAGGACTGGCTTGAACATAGCTATAAGTTGGGTGCCATTGTCATCCCTAAGAAATATCTAATTGAATAACCCTTCAGTTCTATTAGGATAATCCTTAGGGATATATGCGATCTTCTTAAGACAGAGGAAGGTTGGGATATCTCCCTATCCCGAACCTCCAAGAAAATTATCTCTAAGATTAGAAAGTTAACCTTGTAGTACCTAAATCAGCTCAAACCTCCAACTCTAAGGAAGATTTGCAAGTTGCTAAAGACAACTTGAAGGAGGTAGAAGCCACAAACAATAGATCCACCTTACTTGCGGATTAGTAGCAACCAGTGTCAGACTCCATCCACCATTGCAGCTACTACTTCTTCCACTAGCTCCTCTTCTACCAATAGGAGCGTTGTATCAACAGACAAGGGCACTAAACCCCTTACCCCACTTACTTTATTAGATTTCTATTATGTACCTCCATCTAAGAAGAAATCAATGAAGAAAGCTCTCACTTACATCTTTCCCACTTCTGATACTCTAGAATTTATTCCTCTTGAAAACTCTCCAACTTTACAAAATAATAATGATAACTCTAGTTCCAATCACTCCTCTTTTGATTTAGAAATGGATTTTCCATTCCTGAATCATTTGGGTTCACCCATTGAGATTGATTTGGAGTCATCTAACTCGATGATCCCATAGGAGAAGCTATAGCTGAACCTGATGAATAGGTAGAACTTTCCACTAAATCATCTCACAAAGTCACTGAAGTCAACCTTCATAGTGGCAAAGTTCTACCTCCTAGGGTAGCACCTCAGGATAAGGGTAAGCAAATCATTAATTCTAAAGAGTAGATAGCCCCTCCACAAGATGTTTCACACATGGATATGCTTATGAAGGATCAAGCTAAGGTTGACTACAACATCCTAGCATATCTAAGAAAGCTGTCAGTTAAGTTATGCATATATGACACCCTTATCTTATCCAAAGATATGAGGGAATCCCTAATCAAGGCTCTTCTTGATTCAAAAGTATGCTTAGCCCAATTGAACGCCACTGAGGAGGAGGCTCACAGTTCAGAGGGCACTTTATGAGTTACATTCAGTGATAAAGACTTGCTTCTAGGAACAACCAAGCACAATCACCCTCTTTCATTACAATGGATATTGGAAGATACATGATATCCAGAGTTCTTGTTGACCAGGGTGCATTAGTGAATATTATGAGTTTAAAAACCCTTGCCTACTTGACGATTGACATCTCCAAACTTTCAAAAGAGAGGATGATTTTGAGAGGATTCAATGAACAAGAGAAGAGGGCCTTAGGCTTTATAGTGTTGTCATTAGAAGTAGATGATTGGAAGACTACCACCAAGTTTCATATTATAGACTCAGATACATCTTTCAATGTTTTTCTTGGAAGACCATGGATATATGATAACAATGTGGTTCCATCCTCTCTATATCAATGCATGAAGTTTATGACGGATGGGATTGAATCTTGTGTCAAAGGAGATCTTAAGCCATTCATAGTTCATGATGTTATAATATACGAGGATGTGGCCTACTATCTCCCTCAAAATCAACAAGTCTATTCTCACGAACTTGGTGAAAGTTCAAAGATAAAAGAAAAATAAAAGGAAAAAAGAGAAAGAAAAAGAAAAGAAAAAAGAAAAATAAAGAAAAAAAAGAGAAAGAAAATAAAAAGGGAAATAGACTTGGAAAGAAAGAGCGACATTAGATTTCACCCATAGTTCATTACTCCATTCAAATATATGGGACTCGACCTCCACCAGGCAGAGGAAGAGGCGATCAGAGATGCCTAGGATGGAAGACCTCCTTATTGACCATCCATAGAGTTATGTCCCTTAGTACACCTACATATTAGAATCTAGTTTAGAGGATGAGTCATATATGATTGATTAGTGCAGTACTTCCAGTAGATTCCCATGCAAGTGACAGTTGAGCTAGACAATGATGAAGACCGGGCTACTAAGCAAAGCCTAAGTGTATCCAAGTTTATATGTGAAAGAGTCAGGCATCAGTTGGGAACTTTAGCTCTAACCCTAATTTCCTCACAAAAAGTTAAAGGGTTTGGTAGTTAAAGAATCTCTTAAGTCTTCCATAAATGTGAAGGTGCAGAAGTTCTTTTTTGGAGCATCATCCTCAAGTCAAGAAGCTAATGTAGAACTCGAGGATGATTCATACAAAGATTTAATAGAATTATCTTTTGATTGGTACTCGCCTTGTGTTTTTAATTTAGCAAAGAAAGGATTAATTCCACATGCTTGGTCTAAACACAGGTCGAATTACTTTGAAAGGTTATTATGGTGAAAAATTCCTATAGGGAGTCACCTTTCAAATCTGTGGGGAGAAATGAAAGAGGCAGGACACTATAAAAATTCATCTTGATAAGATACCACAGATCCACATGGATGTACTTATTGGGTGATGATGGTCATCAAGGAAAGTGCACTATCTCGAAAGACAAAAATCACTATTAATGGACTCACCTTAAGGACTCCAGGATGATGAGTGCATATGTAGATTCTTCCCTAATTTACATAAAAAAAGTAAACCGGTTTATTTTAAATCGTTCATTAAGTTCCCCTGAGGGCAAAACCATAGTTAATTACATCCTAAGGGACGAGATACCTTATGAAAACTCTCGATTAAGGTAAATGATCATTATCTTTGAAGAGTTCAGTAGGAAGGGACAATCAATCGATTGGTTCATTTTTGAAGATCGAATGGGATTAATCAAAAGAGGGAGTTATTATCGAAGCCAAAATGGGAGTAAGTAGGAGATACTCATGATGCTAGGAAACCTAACGAGCATCTCAAACTATCCTATAGTTGAGCTTTATATTTTAGAAATTGATTTAGTTTGTTTGAGTTACATTTTTCATTAGAAATTTAGGACTTAAGATTCCTTAACATAAGATTAAGAAAATACCTAAGAGGTGAGGAATTATGTTTATGGCCCACAAAGGGGAAGAGCAACCTAAGAACCTAAATCTAGGGAGCTTCGGTGAGGGTCAAAAGTACAACCTAAATCTAAGGTAAAAATGGGTAATTAGTCTGCCTTTACAAGAAAGGACAAATCACCTAACAGCTTGGACTTACAACCATCTCGGGGTGGCCACCAACTAGCTCCTCCTACAATTTTAAATTCATGTAGGCAAGTCTTTATGCTTATGCAAGATAAGTTGGGTTATTATTATTTAGAAAGAGACTAAGTTTTAAACTCACTCCCTAAAGAGACCAGATCATGTAAAGTGACATGCTTCAAATGACCTAAATCTAATGCATTTCAAATTTCATTTTTATTTCATTTTTGGACAATTATTTTGACTCAAGTAATAGGATTTTTATGATTAATGCATGAGAAATCGTATTATTGGCCAAAATTAGCGAGAAGGGAGAAGGTGAATTTTCATCATGGGTCTCACAGGTCAAGCTAAAATACTCTAGCAAAGATGGAAGCCCTCCAATCAAGAGTGAGACAAGATGCATTTGTGCATGATGTTATAAAGAAAAGTACTCATCCAACTAAGTGGTTACTAATTCTTTTATCTTAATTTTAAACCTAAGCTTTAGGTGAGATTATGAGTTGTTTAATTTTATTTTGAGTTATTAAGTTGGGTAAAAGATTTATTTTTCCCTAAAGAGCCTAATCCACATCCAGGCCATACATAAAGCAAGGAAGAAATTAAGAAAAGCATGTCACTTAATTGCACATGCTAAATAAATCATCAATCAATTTATAAAGCTAACGCAAAATAATAAGAGGTCGTTGTGGTCGGGCACCACTGCACAAACCCGAAAATATCATATATGGGTAGTCGAGCTCTACAGTTATACAACTCATGTTACATTTGAATTAAATTATAATTTAAGCAAAAGAATTCATTGTTATGGGGGTCTTCAAGCTTTATTCTTCTTTCTTCTTTCTTTCTTCTTCTTTTCTTCTTTTCTTCTTTGGTTTCTCTTTTTGAAGGTTGGATGGTAGATGCTCCAATGCTTCACATGGTGCATAAGATAGGATCTTATGATAAATGTTCATCCTAATCTCCATAACAAATCATTCCAAAATCCTAATTATACAAATTTTTACAAGAAAAGGAAAATCTAACTAGCACCTACAAAATAAAGGTTAGTTAAACCACACCACACAAATCCCAAGCACGTATATTAGACTTATCACCCCACACATGGGTGACTAAGTCCACCTGGCCGATGGATTATGCTTAAGGGTATAAAGCACCTACAAGCAAAAGAATTTATATTTTTATTTGTGATAGCACCCTTTAAGCACAATCTCCTGCAAAAAAGAATAGTTATACTAAGCACATCTTACCATTCATTCTATGAGTATACACCCTAACATCTAGTATAAAAACATATATCACAAAATAAAATATATCATCAAACCATGCACTGACCTAACTTAGGGCTAAAAGTGATGACTTAGGCTAATGTGTGTGTTTTGAAGGCTTGTGTGGTATACTTAGCTTAGGATTTTAGGTTCAAATTTTCTAATTGTGAAGAACATATTCAACTTAGAAGGGGTTTCATTTAAGTTTGTTTAGTGATTTTGGGTTAGTTTTATTTCATGTTTTAATTTGATTTAAGTGAAACCTATAATTAATTACTAAGTTATGAAGAGAGGGAAAGAGAAGAGAACTTCTCTTTCCTTAAGTAATTTTCTAAAGTAGGTTTTATATTTTAGTTTCATTTAGGTGAATGTTTTGATTACATCTTTTAATCAATCCTAAGTTTACATAAACTCTAAATAAGCCTATTCAAAAAGAAAGGCATTTTAAGATTAAATAAAATGAATCAAAATTCACATAACATACATTACTTCACTTCTTTCCCAACATATATAACATGCATATAGATGGACCCTAAGCATATTTATACATTCAAATGAGAGTATTTAACACACTTTATGATGCATGCTAAGCAATCCAGTTTAGAAAATTTAAAAGTTAAACATGTATGATTTTTTAAGTAGAAAAAGTTTTTCTTATCCAAAATTTCACATACATGCATGAAAGTAAGAAAGAAAAAAGTGAATACATTGCCATTATTAACCAGAGGTGTAAGGTACAAGACCTACTTAGGGCTACTTAAAGCCTCGCAACATCAGGGTTGTCAAGACTAATGTACCTCTTTCCTTAAGTACAAACATGCATATAAAAGAAATGAAATAGAAAAGGAATATGTAAAAGTTGCTTAATGGATTTGTTTTGTTTATGCAATTTACACATGCAAGTGTTGGCAATCCTTCTTAGATGATAGCATAGGGATGAATATGGTATAAAAGTAAGTAAGTTCTGGGTTCTTTTCAAATGAACCCTACATTTTACCAACTCCTATTCAAAACTATGCTAACATAAGAAAGAAAGAAAGGCCACACTAAACATGACTTTATAATCATCACTTATAATTAAGATATGAATAGCACACTTTCAGATTTGACATTTCATTTATAAGTTTTGAAAATAATTTGGATTTAGTAGTGATAATAGCCATTCATATTTTACTTTAGCCAACACATGCAAATGTGACATAAAGTATACAATTCTCATTTTTAAATTTTGAAACATGAAATTTTGAATGCATAAATCACATGGCATAACACTTAACATGTTGGGAAAGATCCAAAGAAATGAAAGCATGTAAACAAACTCACTTTACTTAAATCCTAAAGACATTCTTATAGAATAAGAAAATTTAGAATAAATCAAAGTGAATTTCAAAATGATTTTTGTTTAGTTGGAAGTTTAATTTAATTTTGAAAAGATGAGATGAGTTTCCTGTTCCTAACCCATTCCCACATGTGTTTTGTATTTTTATTTAATTTTTAGTTCATTAGATTCATTTTTATGTGTAGGTTAGGTTAAGGTATGAATTAAGTGATTTAATTAACCCTTACCTACACCACCTTAGAAGAATTAACTTAGTAAATTATGAGCCAATGAGATGACATAAGACCCATAAGGAATTTAAATTTGCAATGCACCTAATAATGAAAAGGCCTAATACAATTTGGCTCACAATTAAAAGTTAATTAAACTAAGGGGTTTAGCTTAAGTAATTTCAAAATACCCTTTCACACATATGAATTAGATTTTGATTTTCTTAATTGAACTTAAATATTAAACACCTAAGAATCTACCCAAGGTAGATTAATTAAGTTCTGAAACTTTTTAGAATTTTTAAAAATTTATTAAGGGGTGATTAATGAGTTAACCCTTAAGAGGGATAAGGAGAAAAGGGGTTTAGGGAATAACTTAGGAAAATGTCCCAAAATTATTCCATAAAACTCCTACTCTTAATCACTTAATCAAATAATCTAATCCACTAATCACACATTACCCTTAATTACATGAAAGGGGTAATTAGGCAATGAAGTAGTAATTTTTCCAATTAAGCCCTCAATAAATCTCAAAAAAATTATTAGAGGTAGAGGTCATCCCCTAAAATGAACCCTAGAAATTTTAGATCAATTGGAAACCTAATTAAATGATAATTAGCTAATTAAGATTCCTAAAGAAACCCAAATTTAGAGAAAAGGGCAATTCAAAATTCATTGAAAGCTTTTTTAAAATATTCTAGATGAAATTATCTTTCCATAGCATTTTTTTTCTTTTATTTTTCTGATTTTTTTATGAAGAGTTATGATTTTAGAAGATCTAGGGATTAATTAGGAATTAATTGAGCAAATAACTAATCCCGAATTAATACCCAGCTCACAGCACGATGCGTGGCAGTGGTGGCCAGAGCGCTTTACACAAGTCACACCGTGATCCACTCACTTAAGCATCACATCGAAAAGGCGGCTGGCAGCGCACACGCTTATATCCTCAGTCATCCGATCAAAGATCAGACCCCTAAGGATTCACCCACAATTTTAAAATAGATAAAGGATTTCTAAAACATGCCAAATAATCTCAACCGTCCATCTAAAACACACAGATGGATGACTGAGATGAGCCAAGTTCTTCCCTGAGGATTAATGGAGACCGTCCATGATCCAAGGGGAGATCCGAGACTGATCTAGTATAGAATCATACAAGACTCAACCCACACCATCTAAAGGAATAGAGCGGTCAATCTAATGGTGGATTTCACATGTCATGAATGTTTCTTTCACAAAGCTCCAACACCTATCAAGCTAAGTGGTTAAAAAATTACATACCTCACCGGCACTTGAGCTCGATGAGAAAGAGGCAGATCCAGAGACATGCCTAGGGAGGGAAGACCTCCTTATTGACCATCCAATAAGAGTTATGTCCCTACTACCAAGAGTACACTTACTATATATAGAATTAGAATCTAGTTTAGAGGATGAGTCATATATGATTAGTACACTGCTAGCACTTCTAAACAGTAGATTCCCATGCAAGTGACAGTTGAGCTAGAAAATGATGAAGATCGGGCTCCTAAGCAAAGCCTAAGTGTATCAAAGTCTATATGTGAAACAGTCAGGCATTAGTTGGGAACTTTAGCTCTAACCCCAGTTTCCCCACAAAAAGTTAAGGGTTTGGTAGTTAAAGAATCTCTTAAGTCTTCCATAAATGTGAAGGTGCAGAAGTTCTTTCTTGGAGCATCATCCTCAAGTCAAGAAGCTAATGTAGAACTCGAGGATGATTCATACAAATATTTAATAGAATTACCTTTTGATTGGTACTCGCCTTGTGTTTTTAATTTAGTAAAGAAAGGATTAATTCCACATGCTTGGTCTAAACATAGGTCGAATTACTTTGAAAGGTTATTGTGGTGAAAAATTCCTATAGGGAGTCGCCTTTCAAATCTATGGGGAGAAATGAAAGAGACAAGTCACTATAAAAATTCATCTTGGTAAGATGTCACGTAGATCTGTGGATGAACTTATTCAGGTGATTGAGCACATCAAAAGAAAATAGTGCACTATATCAAAAGACACAAATCACTACCCTTTAATTGACCTAATCACCTCAATAAGGACTCCTAAGGATGACAGGTCTGCATATGTACTAGAGATTCTTACCCTACTTTACATGAAAAGTAAATTAGGGTTTATTTTAAATCAGGTTCGTTAAGTTCCCTACAGGGGCAAGCCCCCATAGTTAATTACATCCTAAGGGATGGGATCCCTTAGGAAAACTCTTGATTAAGATAAATGATCGTTGTCTTTGAAGAATTCAATAGGAAGGGACTATCAATCAATTGGTTCATTTTTGAAGATCAAATGGGATTGATCAAAAGAGGGAGTTATTATCGAAACCAAAATGGGAGTAAGTAGGAGAAGCTCATAATGCTAGGAAACCTAGTGAGCATCTCAAACTATTCTATATTTGGGCTTTATATTTTAGAAATTGATTTAGTTTGTTTGAGTTACATTTTTCATTAGAAATTTATGACTTAAGATTCCTTAATACAATATTAAGAAAATGCCTAAGAGGTGAGGAATTATGCTTATGGCCCACAAAGGGGAAGAGTAACCTCAGAACTTAAATCTAGGGAGCTTCGAAGAGGGCCAGAAGCACAACCTAAATCTAAGGCAAAAATGGGTAATTGGTTTGCCTTCATAAGAAAGGACAAATCACCTGATAGCTTGGACTTGCAATCGCCTGGGGGTGGCCGCCAACTAACTCCTCCTACGATTTTAAATTCATGTAGGCAAGTCTTTATGCTTATGCAAGATAAGTTGGGCTATTATTATTTAGAAAGATACTAAATCGTTAAACTCACTTTCTAAAGAGACTAGATCATGTAAAGGGACATACTTCAAATGACCTAAATCTAATGCATTTCAAATTTCATTTTTATTTCATTTTTGGATAATTACTTTGACTCAGGCTAATAAGATTTTTATGACTAATACATGAGAAATCAGATTATTGGCCAAAATCAGCGAGAAGGGAGGAGGTGAGTTTCAATCAGGGCTCTCACAGGTCAAGCAAAAATTCTCTAGCAAAGATGGAAGTTCTCCAATCAAGAGTGAAACAAGATACATTTGTGCATGATGTTATAAAGAAAAGTACTCATCCAGCTAAGGGGTTACTAATTCTTTTATCTTGATTTTAAACCTAAGCTTTAGGTGAGGTTATGAGTTGTTTAATTTTATTTAGAGTTGTTAAGTCAAGTAAAAAATTTATTTTTTCCTAAAGAGCCTAATCCACATCCAGGTCATACATAAAGTAAGGAAGAAACTAGAAAAAGTATGCCACTTAATTGCACAAGCTAAACAAATCATTAATTAATTTATAAAGCTAACGTAAAATAATAAGAGGCCGTTGTGGTCGGGCACCATACAAACCAAATATATCTATATATGTGAGCTTTACCCTTATACAACTCGGATTACAAATGAATTAAATTAAAATTTAAGCAAAGTAATTCATTATTATGGAGGTCTAAAATAAATCAAGACAGTATACTAAATGTGGAACTACAATAAAGTGAGTGTAATTCTTCACTTGAATTGCATATAAAAAAAAGCTATGCATATGCATTGATTCCAAATAAGCTCATAATAATTATTATTCACATAATGAAGAATATACAATGTTGATAGTCAATATTATACACAACCAAAAATGCAGGGAAGAAGAAACTTACTTTTTGTATTAGAATTACAAATCTTACTTGAGCAACGAATTTTCCTCTAGAAATGAACTGCCAGCAATCTTTTTCATACATAAATGATTCCAACATGACTTCTCATAAAAATTTATAACCTAAAACTCAAATGAAGATTGACCAATTAAAATTTTTTTAAAATTCATTTTTAAATCAAATATTCAAATCTTATCTTAACTACTTTCTTTTCTTCTCTTTTTCTTTTTTTTTCCCTTCTCTTTCTTTCTTTCCTCCTTCCTCCTCCTTTTTCCTTATGCTCTCTGTTTCTCCGAATTCCCTTATTTTGAACATATGGGATAGATAAATGAGTTCATTTAGTATATAAATATATATAACTCATTTTAATACTTATAAATATATATATATATATATATATATATATATATATATATATATATATATATATATATATATATATATATATATATATTATAACTAAATTAAATCCACCATCCGATTCTCCATTAGCCTATGCATATTACGGTAAGTGGATTATCGGGTTGCCACAACATGTATATTAGAATTATCACCCCACACATGGGTGACTAAGTCCACGGCTATGGATTATGCTTGGGGTATAAAGCACACACAAGTAAAAGCATTTATATTTTTATTTATGATGGTATAAGCACAATCCCACTAAAAAAAAGAAAAGTTAGACTAACGTCCTACCATTCATTCTAGCATCAGTCTAAAACATATATCACAAAATAAAACATAACATCAAACCATGACCTAACCTAATAGGGTGACTTAGGCTAATGTGTGTGCTTTGAAAGCTTGTGTGGTATGCTTAGCTTAGGACTTTAGGTTCAAATTTTCTAAGTGTGAAGAACATATTCAACTTAGAGGGGATTTCATTTAACTTTGTTTAGTGATTTTGGATTAGTTTTATTTCATGTTTTAATTTGGTTTAAGTGTATAATTAATTACTAAGTTATGAAGAGGGAAAAGAAGAGAACTTCTCTTTCCTTCCCTAACCTTAAGTAATTTTTTAAAGTGGGTTTATGTTTTAGTTTCATTTAGGTGAATGTTTGGATTACATCTTTTAATTAACCCTAAGTTTAGATAAACTCTAAACAAACTTATTCAAAAAGAAAGGCATTTTAAGATTAAATAAATGAATCAAAATTCACATAACACACATTACTTCACTTCTTTCCCAACATATATAACATGCATATGGATGGACTCTAAGAATATCTATACATGCAAATGAGAGTAGTTAACACACTTTATGATGCATGCTAAGTTTTAAGAAAATTTAGAAGTTAAACATGTATGATTTTCTTAAGTAGAAAAGGTTTTCCTTATCCAAAATTTCACATACATGCATGAAAGTAAGAAAGGCATAAGTGAGTACAGCGTCATTGTTAACCAGAGGTGTAAGTTACATGACCTACTTAGGGATACTTAAAGTCTCGCAACCTCAGTATTGTCCAGACTAATATACCACTTTCCTTAAGTACAAACATGCATATAAAAGAAATGAAATAGAAAAGGAATATGCAAAAGTTGCTTAATGGATTTATTTTGTTTATGCAATTTACTCATGCAAGTGTGGGCAATCCTTCTTAGATGATAGCATAGGGATGAATAGGGTATATAATTAAGTAAGTGTTGAGTTCTTTTCAAATTAACCCTACATCTTAACTCTATTCAAAACTATGCTAACATAAGAAAGAAAGGCCACACTAAACATGACTTTATAATCTATCACATGCAAGCTTATAATTAAGATATGAATAGCACACTTTCAGATTTGACATTTCATTTATAAGTTTAAAACATGAAATTATGAATGCATGAATCACATGGCATACAACTTAACATGTTGGGAAAGATCCAAAGCAATGAATGCATGTAAACAAACTCATTTTACTTCAATCCTAAATACATTCTTATAGAATAAGAAATTTTAGAATAAATTAAAGTGAATTTCAAAATGATTTTTGTTTAGTATGAAGTTTGATTTAATTTTAAAAAGGTGAGATGAGTTTCCTGTTCCTAACCCATTCCCACATGTGTTTTGTATTTTTTTTTTAATTTTTAGTTCATTAGATTCATTTTTATGTGTAAGTTAAGTTAAGGTATGAATTAAGTGTCTTAATTAACCCTTACCTACACCACCTTAGAAGAATTAACTATGTAATTTTGAGCCAATGAGATGACATAAAACCCATAAGAAATTTAAATTTGTAATGCACATAATAATGAAAAGGCCTAATGCAATTTAGGTCACAATTCAAAGTTAATTAAACTAAGGGGTTTAACTTACGTAATTTCAAAATACCCTTTCACACATGTGAATTGAATTTTGATTTCCTTAATTGAACTTAGGCTATTAAACACCTAAGCAACTACCCAAGGTGGATTAATTAAGTTCTAGAACTTTTTAGAATTTTTGAAAATTGATTAGATGGATGATTAATGAGTTAACCCCTAATTAAGAGGGAATTAAGGAGATAAAAGGGGGTTTAGGGAATAGCTTAGGGGAAATGCCTCAAAATTATTTCATAAAACTCCTACTCACTAGATCTAAGCTTAATCAAACCTAATCATAGGATAAATCCACTAATCACACATTAATTAGCCTTAATTACATGAAAGGGGTAATTAGGGAATGAAGTAGCAATTTTGCCAATTAAGCCCTCAATAACAAAAAAATTAGGGAATGAAATAGCAATTTTTCCAATGAGGCAGAGGTCATCCCCTAAAATGAACCCTTGAAATTTGAAATCAATTGGTGACATAATTAAAGGAAAATTAGCTAATTAAGATTCCTAAAGAAACCTAAATTCAGAGAAAAGGGTAATTCAAAATTCATTGAAAATATTTTTAAAATATTCTAGATAAAATTAACTTTCTATAGCATTTTTTCTTTTATTTCTCTAATTTTGTTGTGAAGAGTTATGATTTTTAGAAGATCTAGGGATTAATTAGGAATTAATTAAGGAAATATCTCCGATTAATATCACGGTGCGATGTGTGACGGTGGCCCCACATGAACCACTCACTTAAGTGTCACATCGAAAAGGCGGCTAGTGATGCATGTGCTTATATCCTCGACCGTCTGATCAAAGACCGAATGGCTAAGGATTCACTTGCAGTTTTAAAATTGATAAAGGATTTCTAAAATGTGCCAAATAATCTCAGTCGTCCATCTAAAATGTGTGGATGGATGGCTAAGATGAGTCAAGTTCTTCCCTGAGGATTAATGGAAACTGTCCATGATCCAAGGGGAGATCCGAGCCTGATCTAGCATAGAATCATTCAACCCACACCATCTAAAGGAATTGATCAGCCAATCTAACGGTGGATTTTACATGCCATGAATGTTTCTTTCACAAAGCTCCAACACCTATCAAGCTAAGTGGTCAAAAAATTACATACCTCATCGGAGGTGATCATTGGCGCTCGAGCTCGATGAGGTAGCTTCGTCTAGTGGAGACAAAGCTCTGTTGAAAGTTTCAAGCCTTGGGGTTGAGTAGATCTTCCTATAAACCAACACCACTTGCTCCCCTTTGTGGCTTTGATCCAATTTCACTCTCCCTTACTTTGGGAACTTGATGAAATGCTTAGGTGTACTCGACTTGATCCCCTGAGGGAGTGTGCAAAGGAATATGCACTAAATTTGAATATAGAAGGACTTGGGAATTGAGATGAGCTCCCTTATTTTCTAAGGAAGAAAACTGAGAAAGCTAAGATTAAAATCCCTCTTAGAAAGCTTAGGGATGCTCTCTGATGGTTCCTAACTCTCTCTAATGCTTAATCGAGTGTGAGTGAAGTGAAATTTCATTGAATTAGGGGGAGTATATCTCCCCCTATGGCAATAGGACGGCCAAGCATAGGCTTGCCATTTTGATCTAATTGCTAAGATTGGAGAGGTTATTTTGATGGTTTTGAGTGTGCACATGGTCGGTTTGATCCCTTAAGTGGATTGGCAACTTCCCATATGTTGAAATTGAGCTTAGGAGGGAATTTGAAAACTCCATTTCAAGCTATGTGATCGGGTTTGGTCTAGACCATTGGGTTGGGTTAACCACTCATCACTAAGTCCCCTTGAGATTTTAGGAAAGCCTCAAGGGATTGTGAAGAGCGTATGACCAAATTACCCATGGATTAAGCCAAAATTTGTTCTATGGCCTAAGGGTAGGATGGTCATTTTACTATTTTTCCACTTTGGGCATGTTGGGTATGTGGAGAAACTAGGTTTGGCCAAGTTTCATCAACTTAGTTCAAGTTGACCAATAGGTCAAATTGGGTCAAACCAAGGGTTGGGTCAAGTTCATATGATCATTTGAAATATTTTGGTTGCTTAGGTTCAATTCAATTTGGTATATATTTGATTTTGGTTCATATGACTTCATTTAGGTCAAATGAGTCAAGTTGATCTATTTGGCCCATTTGACCTATCTGAGGTAGGTCAAGGGTAGGTTTGGGTTTGGTTAGTCAAATGGAGTGGATTGGTATCTTTGTTTCCAATCAATTTGGGTTAAGTTCAATTTTGGCTCAACATGACCCCTTTAGGTCATGTTGGGTCTAAGGTCAATTAGCTGGGTAGTTGGTTTGGTGAGACTTTGGTCAAGTTTCCCAAGTGATTTGGAATGGACTTGATCCACAAGTTTTGACATATTTTGACCCTTTATGTCAAAATAGGTCAACTTAGATCAAGTGGGCTAATTGGGTTAGGTTAGGTTCAAATGCTAGCTTGGTCAAGTTCAAACATAGGTCATGGTGAACTTAGACCAATGGTTTCAATCAATTTGGCCTATGGTGGAAATTATGTAAGATTTCATTTTAGGTTAAGTGTTGACTTTGTCAATTTGACTTGGTTTGACTCAATTTGATTGATTGATCATCCCATGATGATTGTTGATCATGATGAGATGGAAATATGAGTTTGGTTCAATCCAATTTGATTAGGATCAAAATTTGCCCATAAGGATACTTTAGGTCACTTTGGGTCAAGTGAGCCTAAGTGGGTCAAATGGCTTGGTCAAAGCTTGATTTGAAGTTGGTTGATCTTGTATATGGACTCATGATTGAAATATAAATCCATTTACATGTGGTTTGAAGTCAAATGGGTTTTGATCCATTTGAACATTTCATATTCAAAGAAGAATATGAAAGGGTTTTGGGTTTGATTTTAAACTTGGGTTTTGATTGTTTGATTGAAGTTTGGATTTATATATAAGCTCGTGATTGTAGGGTTGATTGAACCATGAGAGAAAATCAAGATTTTGGCTTGATTTGAAAATGATTTGGCTAAGTTCAAGATTTTGACTTGAAAGACTTCGGTTGGATTTTGATTTGATTTGTTTGATTTTTGGAATTGGTTTTGATTGTTTGAATTTATATTTCATTTATATATGTGAATATAAATGAGAATATAAATTGATCATGAGAAAATTTCAAGGGTTTGAAGTGGTTTAATCATGATTTGGGTTAAATCCATTAAAGGGAATTTAAAGGATTTAAGGGAATTTCAAGGATTTTAAATGTATAATTTAATTTTTGCCCTTGATTTGATTGATTTATATTTTTATTTCATTTATATATGAGAATATAAATAAGTTTTGAGAAAATCCCATGAATTTGAATAGGTTTGATCAAGGTTTAGGATTGATTTTGGCTAAGTCCTTTAATGGAAAATTAAAGGGATTTAAGAAAATTTTCATGAATTGATTTGGAATTTTGAGTTTGAATTTATATTTCATTTAAAATGTGAATATAAATGAGATTATAAATGAGGTATGAGAAAATTTCAAAGGTTTGAAAAGGTTTGAATCATGATTTTGGTTAAGTCCTTAAGGAAGGATTAAGGACTTAGGCAAAATTTGAACTTAGGAATTTTCTTGATGATTTTTTATCATGGTTTTCAATCATAAATTTTAATCATAAATTTCAATCATATGAAATTGATTTGAGTTTGGAGAAAATCAAGTAGAATTGATTTGGAGTTTGACTTGAAGGAAGGAAAGTGAGGAATGGTTTAAGCTAAGGGTAGGAGATTTTCCTAACACCCCTGAGGCATGACCTATTCTTATGGCTAACTCTTTTAAATCTTCTAGGACTAGGTTGGAGTGTCCACCTAATCACTAGATGTGTCTTAAGAATAAAGAATTCTTAAAGTCTAAGAGAAGTCCTATGTCTAAGATGGACGGGTTGAGAGCTCATTCTAAAAATGAGGTCAACAGTTATGGGACAACAAATGCAAACATTCACAATAAAGACCGGGACTAGAATTCGGTACCGTGGCTCCAGTTGATGATGACAATTACTACTTAGTCATCACCAATCATTTGGAGTCTGATAGGTTATTTTCAAATCATGCTAAAACATATGAGGAGGTGTGTTTAGAAACTTCAGATGATCCAAATGACTTTGAAGTCAAGGATGCACTTCAGTTGAAGAGGAGATCATCAACCATTGAGCTCAGAAATCAACCTTGTGAAGAAGATCCATGCCCATACATTTCCGTTGAATGAAAAGAAATACGATTTAGTGAAGCTATTGGAGTTTAAAGACTATTTTGCACGGAGTTATGAAGAGATGCTCGGTCAATCTTCTTTACGACACACAAACTAGCGATAATTTAATGCTAACCCTATCAAGCAGGCTCCTAGATGCATGCGATTAGACATTGAACAACAAGTCAATTTTGAAGTCAATAAACTGATCGGTGCTGGTTTTATCTGGGAAGAAAAATATCCTGCCTAGTTGGCCAATGTCATCCCAATTAAGAAAAAGAATGGCCAAATTCACATATACATTGATTTTAGGGATCTAAATAAGGCATGCCCTAAGGATGAATTTTCACTTCTTATACCAGAATAAATGGTGGACATTGTCTCATCTCATGCAGCCTTCTCCTTTAGGATGGGTCATCTGGCTACAACCAAATCAAGATGGCCTCAGAGGATGAAAGAAACACTGCTTTTTGAACCCCGATCAGAATCTATTGTTATAAGGTCATGTATTTTGATTTTAAAAATGCTGGTGCCACATACCAGCAGGCCATGACTCGAATCTTCGACGAACTCATTCATCATCAAGTTGATTACTATATCGATGATCTCATTGTCAAGAGTAAAGAAAAGGAAGACCGTCTCTTTAACTTGAGAGTAGTTTTCAAGCGATTAAGCAACCTCAAAATGAACCCCAAAGTGTTTGAGTAAAGAAAAATTCATTGGGTTTGTTGTTTGACACATGAAATTCAAAAGATCAAAGCGATATTAAAAATGCCATCCCCTAAAAGTCTAACACAACTCAGATCATTCCAAGGGAGGTTAGCATATCTAAGAAGCTTCATCCAACCATTTTAGGCACTTATCAAAAAGGACGTTAAGTTCAAGTGGGACGATAAGTTTGACATGCCTTGACATCAGCAATACCTTATGGCCGAGTTCTAGCGGCCTAAGGGCAAGCCACTCATATTATATACTGCTACATTAGATGACTCCTTTGGTGCTTTGTTGGCTCAAACCAACTTCAAAGGGAAGGAGAACGCTCTCTATTATCTTAGTTGTCGTCTAATCCCTGTTGAAGCAAACTATCCACCTATTAAAAAGTACTACCTAGCTTTAATCTTTGCATCCCAAAAGTTATGACATTACATGCTTTCTCATAAGGTGAACTTGATCTCTAGAGTCAATTCACTGTAATATCTCATGACGCGGCTGACCTTATCTAGACGGTTGGCGTGTTAGTCCATGATTTTGTCTCAACTTGGCATAACATTTATACCCCTCTGTGCTGTGAAAGGGCAACCACTTATGGATTTCTTAGCAGTGTATCCACTCTCTGTTGATTCTCCACTTAATGATGATCTCCCCAATGAACAAATCATGAAGTTAGGGGATGCTAGTGCTCACCACGGGGAAATGTACTTTGATGGTGCAGCTTCCTCTCAAAGAGGAGAAGAACCACAATTTACTATCCCAGGGAAGGCAAGGGTAGGAATAGTTCTCCTAACTTTGAACCGAGATGTGATGAGATTCTCATATCATCTGTCTAATCCATGCACCAATGAAGGCAGCAGAATTTGATTCTTTGATGCAGGTTAGTCATTACTATCGTCTAGAGTATCAACATCTTTGGGGATTTTCATTAGTCATCAACCAAATCAGGCCTACAAATTTCAAAAGCCTAAGCTCGTGCTTCGTTCGGTTACGTATTGCTTTATTCCACCATGGAGTTATTGGCTTAAATCACAAGTTACCATCTATAAGATTCCTCAAGAGAGAACAAGTGGATGCATTAGCTGCTTGTCAAAGAGTTGGCATGTCCAGAAGATGAGTCTATTCCAATAAGTGTCCAAAATAGACAAGTCTTACCCCTTATTGATGCTGAACTCATCAAGAGATTCTCTCTTGAAGGGGAGGTTACCGTTGCCAAAAAGGATGGGGAGTCAGATTGGAGGCAACCATTCATGAATTATCTACATACTGGCAAACTATCTCAAGGGAAATCACTAGCACATCAGATGAAGTAGAGAGCCCTTTCTTATGCTCTCATAGGTAGCACCTTATACCGGCGGTCTTTCAATCATATGTGGTTATGTTGTCTCGACAAACATGAAGCCCATAGGATTGTGACTGAGGTACACTCAAGTTTATGCAGAGCACATCAATCTAGTCTAAAGATGAAATCCAAGATCAAGATACTATGATACTATTGGCCTTCAATGATCACAAATTAACCCCTTAGCTTAATTAATCCGTAATCATGAGCCAATTGCATTAGGTACCTTTCTTTCCAAGGTGCATTACTGATTTAACTTCCTTATGTGATTTTATGTCATCTCATTGGCTCATAATTATTGGATTAACTATGCTAAGGTGGTGTAGGTAAGGGATAATTAATATATTTAATCATGCCTTAACCTAATCAAAATATAAAATGGATATAATCACTTAAAAATTGAACAAAAATAATAAACACATGTGGGAATGGGTTAGGAATAGCAACTCACCTCACATTTCTCAAATTAAAATACAAACATAAACATAAAACAAAAATGAAACAAAAAATCACATTAAGATAAACTTTGGTTTATTTTAAACATGCTTATCTCATACGATTGTCTTTAGGAATAAATTAAGGGTGAATGTGTTTACATACTTTCATCACTTTAATTCTTTCCCAACATACTAAATGTGTAGGTCATATGAATTTCATGCATTCATATTTTTCCAAAAATTAAATTAAAATGAAATATTTCCTTTATGCCAAAATTGCATGCTTTGGCTTAAAGTATGAATATGAGTGGCTAATATCACTATTAAATCCAAATTATTTTAAAAATATATGAATCAATTACCAAAACTGAAAGTTTGTTACTTATATCTTACTTATATGTTTGCATGTGAGTAAAGTATAAGGATGTGCTTAGTGTAGCTTTCCTTCCTCTTTCTTTTAGCATAATTTTGAATAGGATTTGGCAAAGTGTATAGTTCATTTGAAAAGAATGCAACACTTGCCTAATTTCATTTTCTATTCATTCCTATGCTATGACTTAAGAAGGACACCTACACTTACACATATAAATTGTATCAACAAATCAAACAAATAAATACAAACTTTTGCATTTTTCTTTTCTATTCATTTCTTTTGTACACATGCTTGTATTTAAGGAAAGTGGTATATTAGTCTGAACAACCCCAGGGTTGTGAGGCTTTAAGTAGCCCTAAGTAGGTATTGCACCTTACACCCTTGGTGCTAACAATATCTCCGTATTCACTTATGCCTTTCATACATTCATGTGTGCATGTGAAAATTGGAAAAGAAACCCCTTTTTCTACTTAATGAAAATCATGCATCATAAGCCTTCAAATTTTCTTAAGTAACTCAGTTAGCATTCATCATAAAGTGTGTTAAACATTCCCATTTGTATGTATAGATATGCTTAGGATGCATCCATATGCATGTTATGCATGTTGGGAAAGAAATGAGGTGATGTGTGTTTTGTGAATTTAGTTCACTTTACTTAATCTTAAAATATCTTTCTTTTGAATAGGTTTGTTTAGAGTTCATCTAAACTTAGGATTAATTAAAATATATAAAAAATACATTCACTAAATAAAACTAAACTTGAATATACTTTAGAAATTACTTAAGGTAGGGAAGGAAAGGGAAGTTCACTTCTCTTTTCCTCTCTTTACAACTTAGTAATTAATTGTAGGATTCAATTAAACCAAATAATAATGCAAAATAAAATCAATCCAAAACAACTAAACAACTTAAATGAAACCCTCCCCTAAGTTGAACATCTTCACACTTAAGAAATCTAAACCTTAAATCCATAGCTAAGCATACCACACAAACCTCTAAAGCACACACATTAAGTTAAGTCACCACTTCTAGCTTTAGGTTATGGTGGTGCATGGTTTGATGCTTGCTTTTATTTTGTGATGTAATATTTTAGTCTGGATGTTATGGGGTATGCTCGTAGAGTGAATGGCAAGGCTTTCTTAGTCTAACCATTATCTTCTGCAGGGGATTGTGCTTAAAGGGCAATGTAATAAATAAAAATAGAATTACTTTTGTTGTGTAGGTGCTTATACCCCTAAACATAATCCATTAGGCCAGGTAGACTTAGTCACCCATGTGTGGGGTGTTAAGTTCAATATACATTCTTGAGATTTGTGTGATTTGTTTTAGCTAATCTCTATTTTATAGGTGTTAGTTAAATTTCCATTTTTCCCTTTTCATGTAATTTTGCAATTAGGATTTTGGAATGATTGTTATAGGGGATTAGGATGAGCATTGGTCATAAGATCTCATCTTATGTACCATGTGAATCCTTTGGAGTAACCACCTTCCAAGATCTCATCTTAGTCAGATTGGAGGCAACCATTCATGAATTATCTACATACTGGCAAACTATCTCAAGATAAATCACGTCGGTGAAAGCGAGCCCTTTCCATGCTCTCCAAATGACACCTTATACCGGCGGTCTTTCGATCATATGTGGTTATGTTGTCTCGATAAACATGAAGTCCATAGGATCATGATTGAGATACACTCAGGTTTATGCAGAGCACATCAATCTAGTCTAAAGATGAAAGCTAAGATGAAGAGACTATGATACTACTGGCCTTCAATGATCACAAATTACATAGACTTAGCTAAGAGATGCCACCAATATCAGGTACACGGTGTGGTCCTACATCAACCACCCAACATTCTACATCCTACATTGGCCTCATGGCCATTTATGTTGGGGTAGGGTCTAATCGATCCTCTTTCTTCCAAGGGTCACCGGTTCATCTTAGCTACCACCAACTACTTTTCCAAGTGGGCGGAGGCAATCCCACTTAGAGAGGTCACAACTTCGGCATGCTCAGTTTTCAAGAATCACATGTATATAGGTTGAGGTGCCTCAACAAATTATATCTAATAATGGTATTGCATTTAAGAGCACTAAAATCAACAGCTTTTCCTGGAGACATAGCATAGATTGGAGGTACTCTACCATCTACTATCCAAGGGTAAATGGGTTAGTAGAAGCCTTCAATAAGACTCTCATTCAAATACTAAAGAAGACATTAGATGACAATAAATGACAATGGCATGAACAATTATTTGAAGCATTATGGGTGTACCTCACCACCTATAGAACTCTAACGAAGTCCACCCATTTCTCCTTAGTGTATGGATCCAAAGTCATACTACCATTAGAGGTCCAACTCCCATCACTAAGGATACCTTTGGGTAATAAGATCACAACAGAACAGAATGCCAAGTTGCAGTTAGAAGAACTCGAAGGTTTGGAGGAGAGACTCCTTTGGGCATACCAGAAGCTCGAGTTGTACAAAGCCAAAATGACTCAAGCTCACAACAAGTTGGTTCTTCCTAGAGCTTTTCAAGTAGGAGAGCTTATTTTAGTTCTAAGGAGACTAATTATTACCCATCGAAAGATGGCAGGCAAGTTTGAACCCACTTGGGAAGGCCCCTTTACCATAGAGAAGGCCTACCAAGGAGGATCTTATCACCTCATAAATTATAAGGGAGAGTGCTTAATGCTTCCAATCAATGGGCTCTACTTAAAAAAAATACTATCCATAAATCTTGTTTGAAAATAACCATTAATAAAACTTCTTTTCATCTCTTCTGTGTTAGAAATATCTTTTGTTTGCGAATCCGCCACGATGTGTTTAAGGTAGGTATAAGAGAACCCAAGAGTCATCCTATCCCTCCACAACATAAACACAAACTACAAATGATCCTCCAATGCTACTAGGTTAGGTGTAAGAGAACCCACGAGGCATCCTATTTTGACTAGTACAACTAAGTTAGCTGTAAGAGAACCCGAGCAACTTATTTTCTTGGTGGAGTCAGATTGCCCCCATGGCACCATTTCGTCCATTCTTCAACGTGTTTAGGATAGCTATAAGAGAACCCAAGCGGCATCATATTCCTTCTTTCACAACACAAACACACATGCATATCTTTTATCTCAGGCAATTTAGATGTGGGAGCAAGCCCCTAGTGGCACTCACTCATTAGCTGCTCTAGGTCGGGCTGACATGCTACCTTACTAGTGTGTCACCCCAGTGGTCACTTGTCTGGCGGATGTGAGTTCCCGTGCTTTCTTCTTGAATTGACCATTGCAAATTGACGAGCGCCTTATTAGTTTGGTAGGCCGCACTGCATAGCTAGTAAGCTACCTCATGTTGACTTTGTTTAAGAGGATGTAAGCCTACACACTTTCTTCTTAAACTAGACATCATGCACTAACTAGGTTGAGTATATTTGAGGTTTAGGATAAGTCCCCCAGTGGCTCCTTTCCTCCTGACTACCTCAAGCCTGGGTTTTGTCCCTACACAGGACTCCTTGCTTAGTAGTCATCCTAGGTCGAATAGCCCCTGTCGAGCCAAAGATAGACTATCCCAGCGATCAGTTCTACTTTAGAGAGATGTAAGTCTACACACCTTCTTTCCAGACTGATTATCGTAAACCGACGGGCACCTTAGGTTAGTTGGTTATCGCCATGCTAACGGCGACCCACCTGATGGATACACCACTCTTGTCAAATGTGAGTCCCCGTGCTTTCTTCTTGAGTCAGCCATCGAATACCTACAGGCTTTCTTTTACAGGGTCCTAGATGAAGCCCCTAGTAGCACTTCCCCTATGGCCACTCTATTTTGATCACGTCCTTAGCGACCCCCTTTAGACACTACCCGGTTATTTTTTGATTGTACAGTCCCCCTTTCCTAATAACCACCCCATGGTTGGAGAATTTATTTAGTAGATGCACACATTCTCTCTTGGTCTAGTAAGTTTGAGATAGAACTAGGCTGATATGAGCTCCTTCTCAGTGTGGTCCCTTGCAAACCAACAGGGTTCATACAAACTTAAAATAAACAAAATATATCTTCGCTTGTGGATTAAGAATTCAAGCCCTCAGTGGCCCCTTTCCCAAGCAGGCATCCTATCTTTAGGGCAATGTCAACAAAACTCCCTATAGGAATTGCCTGACTACTTTGAGTTGAGATAAGTCCCTGGGTTGACACTCTCTCAATAGTTGCCCTTAGGTCGAGTTCAACTTGTTGTGCCACTGACAGGTGTTGACCTCATTTTTAGAATGAGCTCTCAACCTCTCCATCTTAGACATAGGATTCTTCTTAGACATTATGAGATACTTTATAGTAAGACACATCTAGTGATTAGGTGGGCACTCAACCTAGCCTTAGAGACTTAGAAGGGTTAGCTATAGGAATATGTCATGCCTTAGGAGTGTTAGGAAAATTTGCCTACCCTTAGCTTGAACCATTCCTCGCCTCCCTTCCTTCAAGTCAAACTCCAAATCAATCCTACTTGATTTTCTCAAACTCCAAATCAATCTTATTTAATTTTCTCCAAACTCAAATCAATATCATATGATTGAAACCCATGATTGAAATTCCAAGTTTGAAATCCTTCTTAAGTCCTTTAGTTCCCTCATAAGGACTTAGCCTAAATCATCTTCAAATCAACTCAAATTCATAAAACTTTCTCACAACTCATTTATATTCTCATTTATATTCACATATATAAATGAAATATAAATTTAAATCAATCAATCAAATTCCAAGTTGAAATTCCAAATTCCAAATCTCGTCTAAGTCCTTTAACTCCCTCATAAGGACTTAGCTTAAATCATCTTCAAATCAATTCAAATTCATAAAATTTTCTCATAACTCATTTATATTCTCATTTATATTCACATATATAAATTAAATATAAATTTAAATCAATCAAATCAAATTCCAAGTTGAAATTCCAAATCTTGCTTAAGTCCTTTAACTCCCTCATAAGGACTTAGCTTAAATCATCTTCAAATCAATTCAAATTCATAAAATTTTCTCACAACTCATTTATATTCTCATTTATGCTCACATATATAAATGAAATATAATTCAAATCAATCAAATCAAATTCAGTTGAAATTCCAAATTCCAAATTCCAAATCTTGTCCTTTGATCTCCCTTCATGGACTTAGCCTAAATCAAATCTAAATCAATTCCAACCCATGAAATTTTCTCACAACTCAATTATATTCTCTTTTATATTCACATATATAAATGAAATATAAATTTAAATCAATCAAATTAAACCCAAAAATAAAATCTAATTCACAAAATCTTTCTAAGTCACTTTGATTTTCACTTAAGGACTTCTAGATCATATTCTCACTTCAAATCTTTGAAATTTTCAGAATCATTTATATTCTCATTTATATTCACATATATAAATAAAATATAAATTCAAACAACCAAAACCAACTCCAAAAATTAAACTCAAATTCAATCAAAATCTAACATAAGTCTTTCAAGTCAAAAATCTTAAACTTAGCCAAATTAATTTCAAATTAAGCCAAACTCTTGATTTTTCTTCATGATTCAATCAATCCTACAATCATGAACCCAAATATAAAAACAAACTTCAATCACTAAGTCAAAACCCAATTCAAAAATCAAACCTAAATCCATTCATGTTCTTCCTTTGAACTTGAAATTGTCAAATATCAAAACCATTTGACTTCAACCACTTGCAAATAGATTTATATTTCAATCATAAGTCCATAAACAAGTTCAATCAAACTCCAATCAAACTTTACCAAGCCATTTGACCTACTTAGGCTCACTTGACCCAAGGTGACCTAAAGTATCCTTAGCCAAAATCTAGTCAAATTGGATTGAATCAACACCTAAGCCTCTCATCATGATCAACAATCATCATGAGATGATCAATCACTCAAATTGTGTCAAACCAAGTCAAACCTAAGGGTTGACCAAGTTAACACTTAGCCAAAATAAAACCTAAACTAGCCAAAATCTACCATAGGCCAAATTGATTAAAACCAATGATCTAATTTCACTCATGACTAACATTTGAACTTGACCAAGTCAACATTTGAGCCTAACCTAGCCCAATTGGCCACTTGACCCAAGTTGACCCAACTTGACCTAAAAAGTCAAAATGTGTCAAACTTGATCTAAGCCAAATTGATTGAAACTAATGGGTCAAGTTCATTCCAAATCACTTGTTGAACTTGACCAAAAGCCTCAATTGGTAACTAGACAAAGCCCAATGGTAAGCCGACCCATGCATGGAAATGGCCACATGGCAAACCTCTTCCACTTTGAAGAACATGGTGCAATCCTCTCTCACCAAATGAACTCAAGGACAATCCTAATAGCTCAAACAACCCATTGAATCAAATTGGATCAAAATGGCAAGCTTATGCTTGAATCGATTCCAAAGGGGAGATATACTCCCCTAATTCTTTATCTTCATGAGCCATAGTTGATTGAGTGAGAGGGAATTATAAGAGCCATTTGTAAGTGATCTAAGCTTAGAGGAGATTCAATTTGCATCTTCTCGGTTTTCTTAAGTAAAATAAGGAGGTCCATTGAATTGCCAACTTTCTCCACTCAAATTCCAAATTCCTTCTTCAAGCTTCATAGAGGACCAAGTTGAGTGAGCTCTCTTCCAAGTTCTTGAAGTAAGGGAGATCCAATTGATCAAAAAGCTAAGGAAGGTGACTAGATCCACTCAACCTCAAGCCCTAAAACTTTCACAAAGCTTATCTTAAATGAAGCTTCTCCATGGGAATTGAGCGCTGGTGATCACCTCTGGCGAGGTTAGCCATTTTTGATCACTAAACTCAATGTGGTGTGGAGCTTTGTGAAAGAAATATTAATCTCATAGGATCTTGACCATTGGATGTAATCTTCTATGCATGTTGATGGTGTGGGTAAAATTTGGGATCAATCTGAGCTCAATCGAGCTCAAATCATCCCTTAGAGTATGGATAGCCTCCATTGTTCACAGGGGAAATCAGGGAAGGATCTCTGGCCTTCCATCCACACATTTTGGATGGATGACTAAGATTAAAACACACAATATAATCTATTTTAATCCTCTGATCTGCGGCTTTAATCTCAGCCATTCGATCCTCGGTGAGGAAAGTCACAATCACCAGATTCACGATGTGACATTTTAAATAACCTATCAGAGCACACTGTGTGTAAAGTGCTATCATGTCAGCTGTATGTGTGGCACCCGTAGGGATTAAGGATTTAATTAGGGTTTTAAATAATTTTAATTAATTATCTAAACTTCTAAAATTCATATCCCTCTATAAAAAAATCAAAAAATATGAGGTAAATTTTCATTGAAAGATAATTCAACCTAGAATATTCTAATATTAATTTTAATGGATTTTGAACAATGACTTTCCCTGATTTTAGGTTTTATTAGGAATCTTATTTTATTAATTACCCTTTAGTTAATCCACTGATTAATCCCAAACTTCTTGAGTGCATTTTGAGGGATGACTTCTACCTCTCCTAATTTTCTTGGGATTTATTGGTGGCTTAATTGGAGAAATTACTAATTCATTCCCTAATTACTCGCTTAATCTAATTAAGCCTAATTAAGAATGTAATTAGTAAATTAATTTTTTTAAGATGATTAAGGTATGTTCCAGTGAGTAGGAGGTTTATGGAATAATTTTGGGGTATTTCCCTTAAGCCATTCTTTAAACTCCCTTTTCTTTATTAATCCTTACTTAATTAAGGATTAATTCAGTATTTACTCCCTTAATTAATTTCATAAAATTCTAAAAACATTCCAGAACTCAACTAATCTATTTTGGATGGGTGCTTAGGTGTTCAATAACCTAAGTAGCTTAAGAAAATCAAAATCCAACTCACATGTGTGAGAGGGGTTAGGAAAGTACTTAAATTAACCCCTTAGCTTAATTAATTCTTAATCATGAGACAATTGCATTAGGTACCTTTCTTTCCAAGGTGCATTGCTGATTTAAATTTCTTGTGTGGTTTTATGTCATCTCATTGGCTCATAATTATTGGATTAACTATGCTAAGGTGGTGTAGTAAGGATTAATATATTTAATCATGCATACCTAATCAAAATATAAAATAGATCTAATCACTAAAAAATTGAACAAAAATAATAAACATATGTGGGAATGGGTTAGGAATAGCAACTCACCTCACATTTCTCAAATTAAAAAATAAACATAAACATAAAATAAAAATGAAACAAAAAATCACATTAAGATAAACTTTGGTTTATTTTAAACATGTTTATCTCATAAGATTATCTTTAGGAATTAATTAAGGGTGAATGTGTTTACATGCTTTCATCACTTTAATTCTTTCCCAACATACTAAATGTGTATGTCATATGAATTTCATGCATTCATATTTTTCCAAAAATCAAATTAAAATGAAATATTTCCTTTATGTCAAAATAGCATGCTTTGGCTTAAAGCATGAATATGAGTGGCTAATATCACTATTAAATCAAATTATTTTCAAAATATATGAATCAATTACCAAAACTGAAAGTGTGCTACTTATATCTTACTTATAAGTTTGCATGTGAGTAAATATAAGGATGTGCTTAGTAGCTTTCCTTCTCTTTCTTTTAGCATAATTTTGAATAGGATTTGGCAAGTGTATAGTTCATTTGAAAAGAATGCAACACTTGCCTAATTCTATTTTCTATTCATTCCTATGCTATGACTTAAGAAGGACACCTACACTTACACATATAAATTGCATCAACAAATCAAACAAATAAATACAAACTTTTGCATTTTTCTTTTCTATTCATTTCTTTTGTACGCATACTTGTATTTAAGGAAAGTGGTATATTAGTTTGGACAATCCCGAGGTTGTGAGGCTTTAAGTAGCCCTAAGTAGGTATTGTACCATACACCCTTGGTGCTAACAATGACGTCGTACTCACTTATACCTTTCATACATTCATGTGTGCATGTGAAAATTGGAAAAGAAACCCCTTTTTCTACTTAATGAAAATCATGCATCATAAGCCTTCAAATTTTCTTAAGTAACTTAGTTAGCATTCATCATAAAGTGTGCTAAACATTCCCATTTGTATGTATAGATATGCTTAGGATGCATCCATATGCATGTTATGCATGTTTGGAAAGAAATAAGGTGATGTGTGTTTTGTGAATTTAGTTCACTTCACTTAATCTTAAAATATCTTTCTCTTGAATAAGTTTGTTTAGAATTCATCTAAACTTAGGATTAATTAAAATATAAAAAAATACATTCACTAAATAAAACTAAACTTGAATCTACTTTAAAAATTACTTAAGATAGGGAAGGAAAGAGAAATTCACTTCTCTTTTCCTCTCTTTACAACTTAGTAATTAATTGTAGGATTCACTTAAACCAAATAAAAATGCAAAATAAAATCAATCCAAAACAACTAAATAAAATGAAACCCTCCCTAAGTTGAACATCTTCACACTTAGAAATCTAAACCTTAAAGCCATAAAAGCATACCACACAAATCTAAAGCACATTAAGTTAAGTCACCACTTAGCTTTAGGTTAGAGGTGTGCATGGTTTGATGCTTATTTGTTTATGATGTAATATTTTTAGGCGGATGTTAGGAGGTATGCTCATAGAATGAATGGTAGAGATCTTAGTCTAACCATTATCTTCTGAGGATTGTGCTTAAGGGCAATGTAATAAATAAAAATATAATTACTTTTGCTGTGTAGGTGCTTATACCCCTAAGCATAATCCATTAGGCCAGGTGGACTTAGTCACCCATGTGTGGGGTGTTAAGTCCAATATACATGCTTGAGATTTGTATGATTTATTTTAGCTAATCTCTATTTTACAGGTGTTAGTTAGATTTCCATTTTTCCCTTTTCATGTAAATTTGCAATTAAGATTTTGGAATGATTGTTATAGGGGATTAGGATGAACATTGATCATAAGATCTCATCTTATGTACCATGTGAAGCCTTTGGAGTAACTACCTTCCAACCATCCAAAAGAAGGAACCAAAGAAGAAAGAAGAAAGAAAGAAGAAAGAAGAAAAGAAGAATAAAGAAATGAAGCTTGAAGACCCCCATAACAATGAATTCCTTGCTTAATTGTATTTAATTCATTTGTAATTCGGGTTGTGTAAGGGTAGAGCTCGGTTGCCCAATTTGTTTTCGGGTTTGTGTAGTGGTACCCAACCACAATGGCCTCTTATTCTTGTGTAATTAGCTTTATAAATTGACTGATGATTTGTTTAGCTTGTGTATTAAGTGACATTCTTTTCCTAATTTATTCTTTTCTTTATGTATGCCTGGATGACGATTAGGCTCTTAGGGAAAATAAATCTTCTACCAAATTTAATAATTTAAAATTAAAATAAAGATATGCACGGATGACGATTAGGCTCTTAGGGAAAATAAATCTTCTACCAAATTTAATAATTTAAAATTAAAATAAAGAACTCATAACCTCACCTAAAGTTTGGCTTAAAATCAAGATAAATGAATTAGCAATCCCTTAGTTGGATGAGTATTTCTTTTATAACATCATACATAAATGCATCTTCTTTCACTCTTGATTGGAGGGTTTCCACCTTTGTTAGAGAAATTTTGCTTGATCTGTGAGAGCCATGGTGGAAACACATATCCTCCCTTCTCACTGATTTTGGCTAATAATCCTATTTCTCATGCATTAGGCATATGAATCCTATTAGCTTGAGTCAAAATGATTGTCCAAAAAAAAAATGAAATTTGAATTTCATTAGATTTAGGTCATTTGAAGCATACCCTTACATGATACAATCTCTTTAGAGAGTGAGTCTAAGTACTTAGTCTCTTTCTAAATAAATAATAGCCTCGCTATCTTGCATAAAGCATATGACTTGCCTACATGAATTTAAAATTGTAGGAGGAGTTAGTTGGCCGTCAACCCCAGGCGGTTGTAAGTCCAACAATCGGGTGGTTTACTCTCTCTTGTAGAGGTAAACCAAATACCCATTTTTGCCATAGATTTAGGTCATGCTTTTGGCCTTTGCCAAAACTCCCTAGATTTAGGTTCTGAGGTTGATTCTACCTTTGTGGGCCACAAGCATAAATCCTCACTTCTTAGGCATTTCCATAATCTTGTGTTATGGAATCATAATCCCTAAATTTCTAATGAAAAATTCAACTCAAATAAATTAAATCAATTTTTAAAATGTAAAGCCCAACCATAAGGTAGTTTGGGGTGCTTACTAGGCTTCCTAGTATCCTAAGCATCACCTACTTGTTCTTATTTGGCTTCGATAAGAACTCCCTCCTCTTGATCGATCCCATTTGATTTTTCAAAATTAAACCAATTGATTGATAGCCCTAACTATTGAAATCTTTAGAGACAACGATCATTTACTTTAATTGAGAGTATTTATAAGGAATCCCCTTCCTTAGGATGTAATTAACTATGGGGGCTTGCTCTTGTAGGGAACTTAATGAACCTAATTTAAAATAAACCTTGCTTTACTTTTCTATATAAAGTAGGGGAAGAATCTTTGGTACATACATTTATCCTTAGGAGTCCTTATTGAGGTGATTAGGTCCATTAAGGGTAGTGACTTCTCTCGAGATAGTACACTATTCCTTAATAACATACCCAATCACCTGAATAAGCACATCTACGGATCTACGTGGTGTCCAAATGCATGAAGAGTGTATATTCTTATCTTCATTTCTATTCCACACTTTAGATTTGAAGATGGGAGTATACAATCTTCAGAAAGTAAAAGTGAAAATTTTTCACCACAGCGGGTTACCCCGACGGTTGTATTTTCTTTGAAAGATATAAGTCTATCACGCATTCTTTCCAGCACGGCCATTGCAAACTGACAAGAAGCCCTAGGTCTCATTCGATTTGTTGCACAAGCAACCGATCACCCTAGTGGTTCCTTATTTAGGAAGATATGAGTCCCCGTGCTTTCTTCCTAACTTGACCATTGCAAACTGAAAGGCACTCCTTTTGTTGATTAGCTCTACCTCGCGGATAGTAGACTAATCCTTTGGATTTATAAATCTAAGACAGGTCTAAGCTTATATTAGCTCCTTCTTAGTAGATCCATCGTACACCGATAGGGTCCATCTAAAATTAAATTGATCTTGGCTATTCTTAAGTCGATATGAGTCCACAGTGACATTCACTCAAATAGTCATCATATGTAGGGTTCGATTTGTTGTGCCATCAACAGATCACCTCAATGGTCGATCCCTACTTTGAAAGATGTAAGTCTACTATGCTTTCTTTCTAGTACAACTATTGCACACTAAAAGGGAACCCTTAGGCTGGATAGCCCTACCTTGTGGCTGGTAGACTACCCCTTTTGATTTGCAAATCTGAGACAGGTCAAGGCCGACATAGCTCTTTCTCAGTGGGTCCATCGCATGCCAACATGGTCCATAACATAACATACCGAATTAAATTAATTCAAATCATATCAAGTCAAATTAAATTAAAATCAAATTAATCATCAAGACTACTCTTGAGTTGAGGTAAGACCCCCAGTGACGCTCACTCAGTAGTCGCCTTAGGTAGGGTTCGATGTGTTGTCCATCCAAGGATCACCCTAGCTACTTTTCCCTTCTTTTGAAGATGTAAGTCTGCTATGCCTTCTTCCTAGCCTAGTCATTCCACATCGAAAGGCAACCCCTTAAGTAGGATAGTCCTACCTTATGGCAGGAGGACTACCCCCATGGCTCCTTCTTAATGTGGTCCATCGCACACCGATAGGGTCTATAATAAAATAAATTCAAAAATCAACCTCCCCAATGAAGTCAAATTAAACATACTGGATAAACCAAACTTCTCCCCAGCGAGGTGCAAATCAAATTAGCCTCCCTAGTGGAACCTAGATTTAAATCAAATAAATTCAATCAAGTGTACATCCCCGGATATGCCCTCAATCTAGAATCCTTCTCCCCAGTGGAGCTATGACAAATTAAATCAACTTCCCTAGTGGAGTCTAATCAAATAAATCAAAGAAATCCAATCAAATTCTTATCCCGGTATGGCTACCACTTCCCAGTAGAAGGTTCACATATCACTGGATTTTTCTAGTGGATAAACCTCCATATCAATTAAAATAAAACAAATTAAAATCAATTCGATCTTGATCCCCATCGGATTATAGATTCTTATTCCTAGCAGATACACACCAAAACTAAGCATATTCACAATCAAACTCAAATTCTTATCCCTCAGTGCATGAACCTGCTTCCCTAGTGGAAGGTTTATGTACTCAATCCTCAGCGGATTCTTTCTAGCTCTTTTATGTCTTTGGCATAAAGAAATCACCAAGATCATGATTCTCTGGTTTGGTATAGATCATTTTTTTGTTAGTGCTTGAAATCTTTAGATTTTTGATCATCTGGTCAACCGTATGTGTGGTGTGCCCATACACCACACATTGGGGTCCTTTATTGACCTCACTTTTGGAGTGAGCTCTCAACCTCATCCTCTTAGACTTAGGACTCTTCTAGACACTAAGAACTCCTTAGCCATAAGACACTTGTAGTGATTAGGTGAACACTTAACCTAAGTCTAGAGACTTAGAATGATTAATTATAGGATTAAGCCATGCCTTAGAACTTAAGGAAATCACCTATCCTATAGCCTAAACCCAGTCTAGATACACTTTCTCAAATCAAACCCAAATTCAAATCTCAAATTGAACATCAAATTTAAATCCAAATTCCAAATCCATATCCTAAATTTGACTCTAAATGATTGAAACCCAAAATCAAATTCAAATCTCAAGACCCTTCCTAAGCCATATGAACCACCTTCATAAGCCTAGCCAAAACTCTCTTTAAATCAAATCAAAATCAATTGATTTCTTTATAAATCAATTATTCCTTCATTCATATTCACAGATATAAATAAAACCCATCTTTCAATAATCAAAAATGAATCAAACTAAATTGATTGCCCTCTAAGCCTTTTTACCTACATCCATGGACTTGGTCAAATTTGCTTCCAAATCACTCCAAACTCGTAGATTTTCTCATGAATCATTTAGATCTTCATTTACATTCATAAATATAAATGAATATAAATCCAAATGACAGACCAAATCAACATCAAACCAAAATCCAATTTATACCCTTTAAGCCAATTTCTTAGACTTAACCAAATCCTATCCAAATCAACTTGAAACTAATGAATTTTCTCTTGAATTAATCATTCATTCAATCATCTACCTAAATATAAATAAAACTTATAATCATCAAACCAAATTCAAGTCAACCCAAGTCAAGCCTATCTTAGCCCTTTTAACTTAAAACTTTCGATTGAGCCAAAACCTATTGGACCCCAAAATGATTGTATTTGAATTTATATTTCAATCTAGGGCTCACATGTAAGTTCAACTAAACTCAAATCAAACCAAAACCAAACCAATTAACCCACTTAAGTTCACTTGACCTAAAGTGACCTAAAGGTCCCATTTGAGCCAACTTCCAATCCAACCCAAATTGGATTGATCCATGCTCACCAAAATCTTCCACCATGATTGTTGAGCACCCTAGGATAATCAATTGCAATCAATTGGGTCAAACCAAGTCAACTTAGTCATTTGACCAAGTCAAGCCTTAGCCCAAATGAACCAAAATAAGCCAAAACTCATCCTACATCAAATTGATTGAAACAAATGATTTGAATCAACCCTAAATTAATATTTAAATATGACTTGTCCACCAATTGAGCGAAACTAAGCCTAATTGGTCATTCGATCCAAGTTGACCCAAATTGGCCTAAAGGACCAAATTGGGTCAAATCATGATCTAACCCAAATTGATTGTAACTAATGGCTCAAGTTCATTCTAAATTGATTATTGAACTTGACCAAAGCCATAATTTAGCCAAATTTGACTAATTGGTCAACTTGACCCAACCTAGACCAAATTAGCCTAAAGGATCAATTTGGCCTAAATCTAAATTCAATCCAAATTGATTCAAACCAAAGACCTCATTCATCTTCAATTAGCCAATTAAACATGAATCAACCCATAACCCAAGCCAATTTGGCCAATTTTTTATCAAATTGGTCAACTTGACCCATTTGACCCATTTGATTCTAAATGAGCCAAAATCAATTCTAAGCTAAATTAAATCAAATTGATCATACCAAAACTCTTTAAATCATCATTTGAACCTAACCTAAGCCTTGGTTTGACCCAATTTGACCAATTGGTCAACCTAACCCGATATGATCCAAATTGAGCCAAATCTCTTGAAACCAAGCCATGACCATTGGGGGCTAATCAAACCCGACCCAAACCTATTTAGGATCAGCCCAAAATCAACCCAACCAAATTAAATCTCTCATGGATCATCCCCCACATAGGATTCCACTCAAGCTCATTTAATTCTCCCCATCACATGCATTCAACTCAACCCCAACATTTGCATTCAATGGAGTGATCATATGGCGAAATGAAGACTTTGGAGCAAAATCCAAAGTCTCCTCAATCCATCATCCATCACAACCTCCCCATCACATTTATTCAAATTTCGGCCACCATTAAAAGAGGGAGTGTAGGGATAGTAAAGAGATCTAATTTTCGCATTAAAGACCTTCTAAGAGCTCCCAAAACAACCATCCACCACTTCCCCACTTCTCTTGAGCTAAAAATATCAAAATCAGGTTCATTTTGGCGAGAAAATGGCTAGAGATACATCATTAAAGTGAAGGCTACACTTATTCAAAGCTTCCTCTTTTAAAGCTCACTAGGATCTTTAGCCACATCCCCGACGAGGTAATTTTTACAAACTTTAGCCGTCCTTAGGAACCTCTGTTTGTGTCAATTCTTGCACAATTTTTAAGAATTTCTTTAGAGAAGCTCTGCATTTTTCATTATATTTAGCCCTAATACAAATCGAGAGATTTTTCGGTGAAAATCATTGTAAAAATGAGCACATTTGGACAAGATTTCATTTCTATTTAGCAAAAAAGGCTTGATTTTCGTTCTGGATCACTGAGCAGGAGATCGGATATCTAATCACGATCCATAATCCGGATCTGTCATATCAACGATCCTCATGATCTGGTCATTGAGCGTGGATCGATTTGGATCGATTCAGATCGGTGGTCGGATCATTCCATGCACTTTGCCCGCAGGATCAATGTGGATGCGGACCATTCGATCCGATCAAATGATCCGCCTCGCATCATGATCGCGTCACCGTTTCACTCGTTGCTAACATGGCACGCGCCACGGCCGCCGTGCAGCGTGTACGCGTACCACAGCGGACCACAGCTAAGTGGTGTCGTGGCATTTCCGCGTGCGTCATCGGGTTAGTGAATAATCACCTATTTTCTTATTTTAGAAATTATTTAAGTTTCCTAAAACTTTAAAACTTCATAAAAAATAAAATACTTAGCTACCATAAAATCCAATGAACTAAAAATCTCCAAATTCCAATGAATGGTTTAAGTCTTAGTAAAAATTAAATTTCATTAACTACTCTAAAAATACAAGTCTGATTGAATTAAAATTATTAGAGATTGAAATAAGAGTTAAAACACACCTACCATAAAAATCTCAAGTGAAAAGGACTTCCGGATTGGGAGAAATTAAATTTTGAAGTTCAGATTGTCTATTTTAATAGAAAAAACCAAATCAAAATCCATAAAATTATAGAAAGATCTTCAAAATAACTTAAATCACTTCAGTTAACATCCAGGACCGTTAAGAAAATAATGTGATTTTCTAAAGCCTAATGATCCCCAAATAAACACTTAAAATTAAAGTTTAATCAGTTAAAGAATTAATTAAAACATAATATATAAATAATTTAAACACCAAATCAAAATTCAGAAATGATGTAACACCCAAATGATTGGTAATTGAACCTTAAATTAGAAAAGTATCATGTATCCCTCAAATGAAATTAAATTTAAACATAATTGAACCTAATTGAGTTAATAAAATTTAGTTAAATGATGAGATCTTTAAATCAAACTCATAATTGAATAGATCAATGAAACTTTGATATAAAATCAAACTAATCTTTTAAAACCTATACCAAGCATTGAATCTTAATCATATGAAACTACTTAACAAATTAAAACAAATTAAATATTAATTAATCATTAAATAAACTAAAAATCAAATTGATTGATAAACTAATTCAACATAATCATTTTGATATTAATCAAATTAAACCAAATAAAGCTAAAGTAAACTTAATTAGATATGATTAAATCACATTTAAAATTAATCCATTTGGAATAAGATGATTAATTAGCCATTAATACATAAACCTAACAACTAAATCAAACATGAATGAAATCTAATGAACATAATACATAAAAATAATAATAATAAATAAAAAATCAAATCTAAATATGATTATGAATAATCAAGTTTAATTGAAATAAAAATAAACAATTAAATCACTTAATCTAATCAAATGATAATAACAATGATAACCCTTTAATCAATAAATTTTAGGTGAATGCTTAATTAAAACTATCAAATCGAATAAGTAATATATAGGTAATTAAGTCATTAATCTCTAATTAAATAAACCTTTAATTAATCTAGCAATTTTAAAAAAATTTAATTACCCTTAATCAAACTTAACTAATCAAACATTTAACTAATGCAAACTTAATGAATTAATCCATCATCTTAACACACCAAATTAACTTTATAAATCACATTAAAATTAATTCAAATCAAACACTTAATTAATCTACTAATTAATTTGATCACACCTCTTAAATAAACTAATTAAGTTAATCAAATTAATCATATTAAACTTAAGTTTAATCAGACATAAAATGCAATTAAATGTCAATCAAACCCTAATTTAAACATAAATCATTAAGTCATTAATTACATCATTAACCTAAATAAATCTGAAATTAAATTAAAAATTAAACAAATCTTTATTTAATTTAATAATTGATCACACCTCTTAAACAAGCTAATTAAGTTAATCGGATTAATCATATTAAACTTAAGCTTAATCAAACATAAAATGCAATTAAATGCCAATCAAATCCTAATTTAAACTTAAACCATTAAGTCATTAATTATATCATTAACCCAAATAAATATGAAAACAAATTAAAAATTAAACAAATCTTTATTTAATTTAATCACACCTCTTTTATAAGTTAATTAAGTTAATCAAATTAATCATATTAAACTTAAGCTTAAGCAAAAATAAATTTAAACATAATTAAAATGCAATTAAATGCAATCAAATCTAAATTAAATCAAATTTAGTCATTAATTACATCATCAACCTAAATAAATATGAAACCAAATTAAAATTAAATAAATCATTATTTAATAATAATAAACCTAACACTTCTTAATTAAACTTAAGCAAACCATAGATCAATAAAGCTAATCAAATCAAATTAAATCAAATAAAGAAAGACTCTCATCAATTTCTAATCAAATCAATCTCATTCAACCTACTTAAATAAGAAATAATCTACTGAAATCAAAATACAAACCAAACTTTGATAACATGACAAATGGATGAGATTAAAAAATAATTTTAATAACAAAGAATCAAACTCAATTAAAATCAAAATAAAATCTCAATTAATCTAATCAAATCAAACTACAAATGAATGAACCATGATTAAATCAAATAAATATAAAATTAAATCACATAACTATAATCAAAGAAAATAATTAGATATTAATTTAAAAGATATTGAATTATCAAGATTTAATGGAATCAAAAAATCTAATTAAAATTAATCAATCAAATTACATGAAGTAAACAAATACAAAATAAATGTAATAACACTAATCAAATCAATCAAATTAAATCATTCAAATAAATCAAATCAAATCAAACCTTCAACAATCAAATTAAGGGTTCCTCTTTATGTGTTTAACATAAAGACCCTTTAAAATTATAATTAACCCATAAGTATGGGAGAATCATAGTACTTATTAGATTCTTTAACTTTATTAATCCTTAATTATGAGCCAATTGCATTAGGTTCTTTAGGAGCATTGAAATCTTATTTTCTCACATGTTCATGTCATTTATGCTTATAATTAAGTGGTTAATCAAATTAAAGAAGCATAGGTAATTAATTGATTTAATTAAGAATCCAACTTAATTAATTCATAAAATTCACTTAATTATTCCTTATCAAACCAAATTAAATCACGAACATGGAGCATGGAATAGGATTAGCAAACCTCTTCTTATATGTCTTAAATCAAATCAAACATGAAATCGAATGACATTAAGAAGCTTTAGTTTTGTTTAAATGATCTATTTAATATGATTTCCCTTAGGATTTAATTAGATTGAATGAAATCATGTGCTTATGTTCTTTTATTTCTTTCCAATCATATTAAATGTTGTTTGCCATATATGATCATGCAATCATCTCTTTCAAAAATTAATTAAACAAAATAACTTCTTTTATGCCAAATTGCATGTGTTGACTTAAATTAAAAATAGGCGTGGGTATTATCACTATTAAATTAAAAATTACTTTCAAAAGTGTATAAATCAATTATAATATATGGAGTAATGTTAATTACAAAACATTTATGAGTTTACATGTGTTTATTATCTAATATATGTGGTATGAAGTCTTCTCTCTTCACTTTGCATGAGCTTACATAGGACTTACAAATGTATAGTTCATTTGAAAAGAACACAACATTTGTCTAAATCCATTCTTATGTATGTCCATGATAAGGCTTAGAAAGAATTTCATATCACATATGTAAATCATATGATTGAATCAAACACAACATTTTGCATGACTTCTTCTCCTTATAGTTGTGTATACAATTATATGTATATGAGAATGGTGGGTATATTAGAATGGACATCTCGAGGATGCACAGATTTAAGTAGCCCTAAGGAGATCTTTACCTCACTCCCCTAGTGTGAAACAATGGCATCAGATCTGCTTAAAACTTTTATACATTTGAGTGTACATGTAGCTAATGGATTGAAGTCTCCTTTTTCTATTAAAAAGACATGCATTCATATTAATCCAATTAAATGAAATACAAAATTTAAATATACTTCATTACATTCATCATCTAAGTGTCTAAGATATTGTGTAACTTAGGATCCAATCATGTGCATGTTACATGATGGAAAAAAAATGAATATGTGTCATGTGATAGTAATTCATTCCAATTATTCTTAAGAAGCCTTCACATTGAATAAGATTATTTAAGGTGAACCCAAACCTAAGACTGATTAAAACATGTAATAAGTCATTCACTAAAGAAAAGTAAGTCATAATAACATGCTTTAAAAAATGACTTAAGGTAGGGATGAAAGAGGGCATCCCCTTTCTTTTCTTTATAACATTTAGATGTTAAGTGCAGGGTCTTATGGAACTAAAATAATCATAAATTAAAACTTGCAAAAAACAACTAAACAACTTAAAGTGAAACCAAGATTCCATGTAAAATTGAATTCTTTTACATCTAGAAAACTTCAACATTAATGCCTAATTAAGACGTACCACACAAGCCTTAAGCACACACGTTAGAATACTAAATCACCACTTCTAGTGCTAAGTTAGGGTGGTGTATGTGTGATAGATGTTTTATTTTATGATGTAATGTTTTAGACTGGAAGTTAGAGTGTATGCATCGTAGACTGGATGGTAGACCGTGATTAACCTAATCATATTTTCTATAGGGGATTATGTTTAAGGGGCCGCTGTAATAAAAATATAAATACTTTTTCTATGTAGGTTGCTTAGCCCCTGAGCATAACCCACGTTAGGACATGTGGGCTTGGTTTCCAATGTATGGGGTACTAAGTCCAAATTATTCATATAACTGCTTAGGTTGTATGGTGTGTTTAGCTAATATTTATTTTTTAAGTGCAGCTAGATTTACTTTTTCTATTTTTAATATAATTCTGTATTAGGAATTAGGATTATTGTTATGGGGGATTAGATGAGTAAAGGTCGTTTACCCCTGGGTGCCCTATGATGCCTTTGGAGCAAATCAAATCAAAAGAAGAGAAGAAAGAAATGAAGAAAAGACCCTCATAAGATGTATTAATTTTGTAACTGGCCCTTTTTTTTTCTTTCGGTGTATGGAACCCGACCGGCCCTTTATTCTTTTTATGGTAGTCTATAAAATTATTTGATGTTGTGTTTAGATTGTGCACTAAAATTGCATGCTTTTCTTAGTTTCTTCATATTTGATGTTTGAATGTAAGTCCTAGATGCAGTAGGCTCTTAGGATGAAATTAATTTTTCTACCCCAATTAATAACTCAAAATTAAATTTTTTTAAAATAATTCATAACCTCACATAAAAGCTTAGGAATTAAATCAAGATAAAAAAAATATTTAGCAACCCCTAAGCTGGATGATTGAGTGTATAATATCATGCATATCATATTCTTCCGCTCTTGTTAATAGGGGCTTCCATCTGTGCTAGAGAATAAAGGCTTAACCTGTGAGAGCCTTTGATCGAAGAACACCCCTTTCTCTCTTGATTTGGCCCATAATCAAGTTCTTATGCATTTAGGCATACAAAATCTCATAACTTGTGTTAAAACAAAGAGTCCAAAAGAATTAAATAAATTTGATAAAATTGGCATTACATTAAGTCATGAATTCATACTACTCATGCTCTAGTCTCTTAGTTAGTGAGTTTAAGGAGTTAGTCTCTTTTCTAAATAAACAACAGCCTATCCATCTTGCAATACATAAGACATGGCCACATAGATTTAAAGCGTATGAGGTGTTAGTTGGCGGCCACTCTAGGCGATTGTAAGTTTAACAATCGGATGGTCTATTCTCTCTTGTGGAGGTAGACCATTATATCCACCTTTCACTTAGATTTAGGACGTGCTTGTGGTTTGTACCAAAGCTCCCTGGCTTAGGATCCGAGGTAACTTTTTCCTTCGAACTACAAGAATAAATCTTCACCTCTTAAATATTTTCATAATCTTATGTTATGGGATTATAAGTCCTAGTATTCTAATAAAATGGCAACTCAAATATCAATTTTAAAAATATAAAACCCAACCATTGGATAGATTGGATGGCTCACTAGGCTTCCTAGTATCATAAGCATTTCCTACTCATCTCCTTTGGCATCCAAAGTAAGTCTCTCCTTTTAATCTATCCCATTTGATTTTACAACATAGCCAATCCTTTGATAATCTTACCTTGAAATATTTGGATATCATGATTGTCTACTTTAATCAAGAGTTTTCTTAAGGAATCTCGTTCCTTAGGATATAATTAACTATGGGGGCTTACCACCATATGGAACTTAATAAACCCGGCTTAAAATAAACCCTACTTTCTTTTCCATATAAAGTAGGGAAAAAATCTGTGGTATATTCAAAGACCCATCATGCCTTAGGAGTCCTTATTAGGTGATTAGGTCCATTATAGGGCAGTGACTTCTATCTCTCGAGATAGTACACTATTCCTTAATGTCATACTCGATCACTTCAATATGTACCCCCTAAGATCTGCGTGGTATCCCATGTCTCAAAAATAAACACCATAATGAGATTACCTAAGAATTCTCTCAATTAAAGTAGACAATTATCATCTCTAAGGATTTCAAGGTTAGACTATCAAATGACTGGTTATGTTGGAAAAATCAATTGGGGAAGTTCAAGGAGAAAACTTATTTTTGAAATTCAAAGGGAAGAAATAGGAAATGCTCTTGATACTAGGAAGTCTAGTAAGCATTCCAATTTATCTTATAATTGGTCTTTATATATTTAAAAGTGAAGAGATTTATTTGTTTGAGTTAAATTTTTATTAGATTGTTAGGGCTTATAATCTACCAACACAAGATTGTGAAAATGCCTAAAAGGTGAGGATTTATGTTTATAACCCAAAGAAAATAGCTACCTCGGATCCTAAATCTAGGAAGCTTTAGTATGAGCTAAAACATGACCTAAATCTAAGCAACAGGTGGACATAATGATTTACCTCCATAAGAGAGGATAAATCATCTGACTTCTGGACTTACAACCACGTGGAGTGGTCACCAGCTAACTCCTCCTACGATTTTAAACCAATGTAGTCCTGTGTTATGAATTACAAGATGGCTAGGATAATTATTTAATTAGAAAGAGACTAAAGTCTTAAACCTACTCCCTAAGAGACTAGAATATGAGTGGTATGAGCATATGACTTAATCTACAAATGTAGAATCTTTTCAATTTTTATTTCTTTTATTTTTGACACATCGTTTAGACAACAGCCTTGGGATTTTATATGCTTAAATGCATGAAGTAGATTATTGGCCAAATCAAAAGAGAAAGAGGGTGAAGCTCTGTTAGTGGGGTTCCTCTCATGGGTCAAGCGGCCCCTATGCATGTAAGAATGGAGGCCCTCATTTTGCAAGAGTAACTCAAGATGATATGCATGGTGTGAAACACACAACCATACAGCTAAGGGGTTACTAAATCTTTTAATTATCTTGATTATAGCTTAGGTTTTATGGTGAGATTATGAGATATTTGAAATTTAATTATGAGTGATTAGTTGGGTAGAAAATTTATTTTTATCCTAAAAGCCTAACGCATCTAGGCCGCATATTAAAGCATCAAACGTAAGAAACTATGAAGAAGCATATCATTTTTAATGCATAATTTAAATAAATCATCAATCAATTTTATAACTACCACAAAAGAATAAGAGACCAGATCGGGTGCCGCCGTACAACCCAAAAAAAAGATGGGTAACCGAGCTCTACCTTTACACAACCTGGAGTATGAAAGAATAATTACAATTAGAAATGAATACATGGTATGGAGGTCTTCATTCTACATTCTTCCTTCTTTGATTTTGATGTGCTTACTTGAAAGGAATCACAGGGCACCCCACAACAAAGCCTTCTGGCCACTGCTCATCTTAATCCCCATAGCACTAATCATAATTTTTATTATAAAATTACATTTGTATAGGAAATGTAAATCTAACTACACCCGTAAAATAGAGGTTAGCTAAATATACATATAATCCCAAGCAGTTATATATATAATTTGGACTTAGCACCCTACAAATGGGTAACCAAGCTCACTTTTCCTAACTTGGATTATGCTTAGGAGTTTAAGCAACCTGCAAAGAGAGCATTTATATTTATTTTTAGCATTCCCTTAAGCACAATCCCTGTAGAAAATACGATTAGGCTAAGAGCGGCCTAACATCCAGTCTAAAATAATACATCATAAAATAAAATATACATCACATCATGTACCATCCTAACATAGAGCTAGAAGTTGTGACTTAATTCTAATGTGTGTGTTAAGGTCTTGTGTGGTATGTCTTACTAAGCATTAGAGTTATATTTTTCTAAGTACAGAAAATATTCAAGTTAACACGATGGTGGATTTCATTTGAAGTTGTTTAATTGATTTATGAATTTTAATTTATATTTTGCTTTATTTCATATGATTTACCCTTAATAACTAAGTGTTATAAAGAGAAGGAAGAGGATTGCCCTCTTTCATCCCTACCTTAAGCCACTTTCTAAAGCATATTAATTTGATTTAGTTCTCTTTAATGAATGATTTATTAAATAGTTTTTTAACTAATCCTAAATTTAGGTTAACTTTAAATGACCTTATTCAATATAAAAGGCTTCTTAAGATTGATTTAATTGAATTACTATCAAATGATATATAGTAGATCATTCATTTCCATCACATGTATCATGCATATGATTTAATATTTTGCATATCTATCCAGATGTTATGTTTCGGCACACTTGAATGATGAATATATGTATATATTTGAAATTTATTTTTTCATTGAATTATATGAACATATAAATTAAAGCTCTATCCAAATTCTAATACCAAAGTACATAAGTATGGAATCACATAAGTACATGTCATTGTTAACCAAGGAAGTGAGGTAATCAAATGACCTCCTTGGGACTACTTAAAGCCTCATATTCTCAAGATGTCAGACTATATACTTATTAACATTCTAAACCTATGTAAGTCTATACATGAATAAAGAAAAGAGAGCACTAATTCATATGTATCATATGCTAATGGCTTAGGTGGATATGAATGCATGTATTTTTAGTAACAAAGGGGATCTTCATCTTTTAATTAAACGCACATACACATATATAAAAGCTGCGAGAAAGTATGTGTCATTGTTAAATCAGGGAAGTGAGGTAATCAAATGACTTCTTTAGGGTTACTTAAAGCCTCGTATTTTTGAGATGTCCAGACTAAACACTTGCTATCTTAAATACATATGAATGTATACATAACTATAAAGATGAAAAAGCATGCAAAGATTGTATTTTTTTTTTAATTAAATTATTTAGGCATATAAATTAAACCTATATCTAAATTCTAATATCAAAATACATAAGAATGAAATCAAATGAGTATGTGCCATTGTTAAACCAGAAAAGTAAGATAATCAAATGCCCTCCTTGGGGCTACTTAAAGCCTCGTATTCCCATGATGTCCAGACTATATACCCATTATTATTCAAACTCATATAAATCTATATATTAATTATAGGAAAGAGAGCTTTATTTAATATGTTTAAGCTGTAAACACATGCAAAATTTATGTATATTCATAACTATCAACACTCCAAATATTATAATTGATTTATAAACTTTGGAAAATAATTTTGGATTTATTAGTGATATTTAATTAAGCCAACACATGCAAGCTTACATAAAGGAAATTCATTTGATTTATTAAATTTGAAAGCATGAATGCATGAAAATAAATGACATACAATATTTAATGTGCTTCGAAAGGAAGAATTAAATGTCAAAACATGATTCATTCAATTAAATTACTTCTTAAGGACAATCATACTAAATAAACTCATTTAAAGAAAACCAAAGTTCCTTTATCAATCTAGTTTTAAATCTTTGATTTGATTTAAAGAGGAGGAGGAGGACTCATTTGTTATCTAATCCCATTCCCACATTAGTAATATAATTTGGTTTAAGAAAAGGTAATTAGGTGAATTTTATAAATTAATTAAGTTGGATCTTCAATTAAACAAATTAATTATCTTTACCTATGTTACCTTAATATAATTAACCAAAAATTATGATCTAATACAATATGCATATGAATGGAAAGTAAATTTGCAATGATCTTAGAAAATAAAAGGGCTTAATGCAATTGACTCACAATTGATAGTTAATTAGATTAAAAACTTAGTTAAGTACTCTTATGGTTTCTCCACACATGTGGATTGATCATAATTTCCTTAAACCTATTTATGTTATTAAACAAATAAAGACCTACCCATGATTTTATTAATTAAGGTCTGATGTGATTTTGATTTGATTAATTAAATCATCCAATCAATTAATTAAACCTTTAATTAATCTCATTTCAATTAATTTTTCCTTTAAATGAAATGGACTTAGGGAAAATATTAGGAAAGAGGTCTTAACCCTATTCCCCTTGCCAATTCATTATTCAACAGTGATTACCAAGCTTAATTAATTATTTTTTTTACTATTTAAGTGGTTAATTAATTAATTAGATTAATTAAAGGAGTGATTAGGGCTTAAATAGTTAATTAACCCAATTAACTAGGCAATAAATCCCAAGAAAATTATAAGAGGCAGGAATCATCCCATTAAGCTAAAACAGAAAATTTAAAATTAATTATTTGAGTAATTAAAGAGTAACTAAGCTAAATAAGTTTACAATTAAGCCTCAGTTATAGTTCAAAATCACTTAGAATTAATTTTAAATAAATCTCCTCTGAAATACCTTCAAAATAAGTATTTATTTGTATTTTTTTAGATTATTCTATGATTTGTTAAAAATTTTCAAAGATTCAATAATTAAAAATAATTAATTAGCCTAATTTACTTAATCCGTCCGCCAATGCGCTAATGGCTTTCCACGCACCTGGTTGGCTACTTAAAGTCGTCCGATTTACATGTGTGGATGCTTTCTCGTCCGTCGATCTAAGATTGGATGGCCACAATTAACCCCACAGTTTATTTAAGGATTAAATTGATTAATCTAACAGATTTGATCACGACGTCCATTCCAATCACGCGAAACGGATGATGTGTGATCTGTCGTCTCCCGAGCAACGAGAGACGGACACTATCCGCCTTCCATCGCCCAATCTGAGCTCACCCAAGCTTGGATCGACTCCAAATGGATCCCACACCTTCTCATGAAAGATACGAAGGGATCCAACTGTCAAGGTCACATGACATTCACATTTTCTTCACAAATCTATAACAAAAATTTGCCAAAAGCTCAATTTTGAGGAATACAAAGCCGAGACCAATGGCTAAAGATTGAGGAAGCTTCGTAGTGGAGATGCTCAGTACAAGCCAATTCCTTCCCATTTGCTCGAAAGGCCGCAATTTCTCGATTTGAAGGTCGGTGTTTATCAAAGTCGCACGTCCGGTGGTCGGAGGGCTTGGGAGGCGATTCGCTCTTGCTCGACAAGATGTGGGTAAGAGGAATTTGGATTTAGTTGAGTATTGGTAGAATTAGGATGAGATGTGGGTAAGAGGAAATTGGGCTAACCTTAGGTGGGTTTGGGTTAGTTGGATCAGGTTCCAATTGGTCTTGGCTTGGTTCAAATGGGTTTGGCTCAATTTGACCCTTATAGGTCAAATTAGGCTAGGTTGGGTTAGGTTAACCAATTAGTCAAATTGGGTCAAACCAAAGCTTAGGTCAAGTTCAAATAATGATTTAAAGTATTTTGGTTCAATTAGTTTGGATCAATTTGGCTTAGGTTTGATTTGGGCTCATTTAGAATCAAATGGGTCAAATGGGTCAAGTTGACCAATTTGATCAAATTAACCAAATTGGCTTAGGTTAGGTGTTGATTCATGTTCAATTGGTTAATTGAAAATAATTGTAGAATTTGGTTTGAATTAATTTGGATTTGATTTGAATTTAGGCCAATTTGACCCTTTAGGTCAATTTGGGCTAAATGGGTCAATTGGGTCCAATTGGTCAAATTGGGTTTAATTATGGCTTTGGTCAAGTTCACTAATCAATTTGGAATGAACTTGAGCCATTGGTTGCAATCAATTTGGGTTAGATCATAATTTGATATAATTTGATCTTTTAGGTCGAATTAGGTCAACTTGGGTCAAAGGGCCAATTGGGTTAGGTTTGGCTCAATTGGTGGTCAATTCATGTTCAATCATTGATCATAGGTTGGTGTGAATCAATAGTTTTAATTAATTTGATGTTGGATGAATTTTGGCTAGTTTATGGGTTAAGTGGTTTGACTTGGTCAAATGACCAAGTTAATTTGGTTTGACCTAATTTATGATAATTGATCATTCTAAGGTGATCATCAATCATGATAGGAGGTTTTGATAAGCTTGGTTCAATCCAATTTGAGTTAGATTGAAGTTTGACTCAAATGGGGCCTTTAGATCACTTTGGGTCGAGTGAGCCTAAGTGGGCTTAGTTGGGTTGATTTTGGGTCGATTTAGTTTAGTTGAATTTATATGTGAGTTTAGAGCTGATACATAGCTTTGATTGCAATTGATTTGGGTTCAAATGGGTTTTGGTTCATTTGAATATCTCAAGTCAAAGGTTATTATTTGACTTGGGTATGATTTTGGTTTATTGTAGATTTATATTTGGGATGATAATTAAAAGAATAATTAATTCCTGAGAAAATCAATTGATTTTGGTTTGAATTGAATGGATTTTTGGCTAAGTCCATGGAATTGAGTCATATAGCTTAAACTTGGGTTTTGAGTTTGGATTGATTTGGATTAAAGATTTGTCTAAGTCCATGGAATAAATCATGTAGCGTAGGTTTGGATTTTGGTTTGGCTTGATGATTGTAGATTTCATTTATATTTGGGATGATAATTGAAGGAATAATTGATTCATGAGAAAATCAATTGAATTTGGCTTGATTTGGATTAAGATTTGGCTAAGTTCATGGAATAAATCATGTGACTTAGGTTAAAATTGATTTGATTTGAATTAGGATGATTTGATTTGGGTTTGGGTTTGATATGAATTGAATTTAGTTGTGGCTTAAGAAGGTGAGCATAGGTTAGATTTGAGTCATGGGATAGGTAGGCCATCCTAATGCCTAAGGCATAACCTAATCCTATGGCTAACCCTTCTAGGTCTCTAGGCTTAGGTTAAGTGTTCACCAAATTTTCAGAAGTGTCTTATGACTAAGGAAGTCTTAATATCTAGAAGACTCCTAAATCTACGAAGAGATTGAATTATCACTCCAAAAGTGAGGTCAACATGGACAAAAACAAATTCCTATAAAATTGTCAATTAATATGCAACTTCTTAAGTTTTTTTCTTGTGAATAATGCTTTAGGATAGCAATAATAATCTTTCTTAATGACAAACATGTCTTAATTATAAGATACCTAAAATTCTTTCAATCTTAAATATCAAATCTAATAAAAAAAAATGCCTTGAGTGACATCTCCCTTAAAGCTACTTGAACTTGCCTTCTCTAAAGCTCTGTTTAGATACCAATATGATGTAGTGTCTATAGGATCTTAGTAGTGAAGGCAATAACTTAATTGGTTTTTCCAAGGGGTGGTGGTGTAAATAGTTTATGGGTAGTAAAACAAACATTTAAAATTTAGTCAAATTTGGAATAAAAAAAATGTTAGGTTTTCGAACAACATGTTTTCTTTCAAGAAAAATTGTAAAGAATTTTAAATCAAAAGGTTTGAGTGGTAGAGAATTAATAGTCATATTTTTAAGGATTTTTTTATCAATAGTTAAATTGTTATAATTTCATTAATTTGATTGCTCACAATAGGATATTGTCTCTCTATTTTGAGTTTTTGGCTTAGATATCTAAGAGTTCATGAGGATTTGAAGCCTTACAAATTTCTAGGTTATGGAGGAATGTGTATGGTAGGTTTAAAGGTGTTAGAAGTATCTTAGGGTTGAAAAAGGAGAAGATTTAAAGTTAGACAAGGATTACAATATATAGGAGGGAATTACGCACGAAGCGAGAATGAGTAAGAGCAAAAAAAAAAAAAAAGATAACTAAGAACCTACTAAATCTTTAAGAGACCATTCACCAAACCATATCACATAAAATTAGCACAATAAAAAAATAATTTTTTTTAATAAATTCAAAGAATAAAATAAAGTTCTATTCACAAGCTTTTAGTAAATCAAGCATAATTTGGATATTATCAAAATTTTACTTAAGTGAATTCATCTCCACCGCTTTATTTTTTGTGTATTTTTGAAGAATACGATCGTTCGTATAGAGTAAAATGTTCTTTTTTTCACTTTTAATTTTTACATTTATAACTCCTAAATCAAAATAATCAAAATAAATTGCTCACTTTTTTAAAATTCTATTTTTTTATCTTCAAATTTTAACTCAAATAAAAGAAAAAATATATCAAATAATTTTGGAGAGAATTGCAACTGCAAATGGTGTCACAAACAATTTCTCAAAATTTATCACCACATCTACAATTTATGAATTTCTGACTAAAACTAAATCCATCATAGATCTTATATTATTTTGGTTAATTTCTAATTTTAAAAAGATATTAAAAATAGAATTTATAATGAAATAAAATATATATGTAAAATAGCTATTTAAAAACTTTAATTTTCTTATGCATATTCCTTTGTAATGAAAGGCAATGTAGCTTAGAGCTTCCTTCTCAACCTTTACATACATATCATATATATTTATTATTTACATATCTAACATTTAAATTTTAATATTTACAAATATAACCTCAAATCTTCAACATCACATAAATAATATCACTAATATTACCATTTTAAAAGTGAATACATCTTTCAATATATAGTTGAAGTATCAAAAATGTAAACATCAAATTTTGATTAATAGATATGCAAATACATTAGAATTATGTGACATATCTTTAATTTAATAATTGGCTTAGACTCAAAACAATTATTATTAAATCTTTATTTGAAGAAAATAATCTAAACTTTAGTAAACCAAATTAAAAAAATAAAATAAAATGCTAGGATTTGATAATGTTTGATTCTATTAATTAAGAAAAATAAAACATATAATATCTCTGAAAATTAACTTTTAATACATAAAATGAGAGTTGTTATACTCATTAGGAGAGTATATATATATATATATATATATATATATATATATATATATATATATATATATATATATATATATATATATATCTCCAAATTAACTTAGAAAACCTAAAATTACATAATAAGCAATCAGTATTGGTAAGGCAACGAGCATGCCAAAGATGACCTTGCAAGAAAAAATTTATATTATTATTAAAAGTATATATACATATTAATAAAATAATAACTAAATTTTTAATATCAAATTAAAAATATCATTAATACTAATATTTTTAAAGAGAAATATACATCTTTTTATGTATAAAAAGATTATTTATGTAAATATAAAATTATAGATGTTGAAATAATCATAAGAATTGTGGTATTTATGTAAATAGGAGTGAAATGTAATTAATAGCTTACGCAGTGCTAAGAACCTCAGCATGCAACCCATACTCGCTTGCAAAGATAAATGAGGTTATAGACTGTGGTACGGCTGCCTGCAAAAATAGGGAAGAGGTATAAGTTAATTAAAAGATAATATAATAAAAATAATTAATTAATTAAAATGAATATCAAATTGATTTTATTTGATAAAATAATAGATATTACTTTTCTTGTATTATATTTTATGAGTATTATTTTAACATTTTTTACGCTAGCATCTAAGCTCATTTATTTCATTATAAATAATATTAAATATATTATTTATTTGAACTTTACAGTAATTAATTTATGTAGAAATAAAAATGCCCACTAATTAAAAAAAAAAAACCTGAATGATTGCAACTCGGAGAATGTCTCCATGGAGGCCCACAACTATAGATCCAATAGCCATGGCAAGCGGCCCAGCAAGAAAACGTAGCACCATCCAAATTATGGTCAAGCTCGGCCCACACGAGATGATCTTCTCTTGCTGTGCCATGAACAGCCCTGAAACATTTTATTATTTACAGCAAAGACCTCCATCAATTACTAATTCTATGTTTATCCTCAATTAGTAATAAAAAAGTAAGATTTACACACATGCCACATAATTATTCTGATTTTAATTTTTATTTATCTAATATCTAAATTTTTAATTTTACTTAGATAATATTTTAGTGTTTCAATGACAGTAAAATATTTACATGACAATATATATTTTATTTTTAAAAAATTTTAATATTAATAATATTTTTGATGTGATGTTAGATATTTAAATTTTATATGAGTAAATGTAAATATTTAGATACTAGATATATAGAATGTATAACTATTATGTAAATCTTCAATATTATTAGGGTCTATTTGCGGGTGTCTCTAATTTTTAAAAAATTGATTATAAAGTTGTTGTAGAGAAAGTAATTTTTTTAAAAAATTATTGTGTATTTAATTTTTTTAAAAATAACTTTCTGACAGTCACCACACTCTTACTGTTTCTCAAAATAATTTTTTCACTATAAAATATTTTGAAAAATAACTTAAAAGCTGGTAGCTAAATAAAATTGTTTTACTTTTTAGCTGCTTTCTGAAAAAATAAAGTGCCTAAAACATGTTGTGCCTTGTAAATTTGATTTTTTTTTTTTTTTTTTGCTTGATTTAAGTATTATATGTTTTCTAATTTTTAATAATGAATATTTTATATGTAATTACATGATTATTTTCTTGATTTATTAGTTTAAATTATATATTATATAAATTGATTAATAATTAAAGATACTTAGCGTGCAATTAGCTTATGTTGATGAGGATTTTTTGTGCTAATTTATGAAAATAATTTATTTACCCATGCTAAACATAGCCATTCCTGCACCTGCCTTCGACATGATCAGCACTGAGCCCTCTATGATGTTTGGCATATCCAGGTGCCACCTGTTCAGATCGTCACCGTCAGATCAAAATCAAATGGCAGATATTTTATCAAAATAAATTACTTCATACAATAATTAAAACACTACTTAATTATTTATTGACTTTTAATAAGGATCTATAAACAATACTTTAATCATTAATTTGAGTACTAATAAATGATTAGCAAGAAAAATAATTAAATTAAAGCAACCTGTTTGCGATAAAAGCCCAAGTGATTCCAACAACACTCGCGTAAGTATTGGGATTAAGAGCCAGCTTCAACCAAACCACCTTCATCAACTCCCCATACGACGGCGAGCCCAAGCTCGAAACTCCATTAATCTCCTCATCCTTCCTCCCTTCCTCCACCGCCCCCTCCCCTCCTCCCGCCACACCGCTCCACGCCTTCCTCAACTCCAGCAGAAACAGCAGCACAGTCAGCCACACAATCGCCTGCACCACCGACAGCTGAACCACCAGCTCCTCCGCCCACTTCCCAAACATGGCGTCGAGCAAAGGGACGCCGACCACAAGCGAGTTCGTCAGCGTGCTTAATGAGAACGCAGTGATCGACCAGCAATAGCTTCCTCCCATCTTGCTCCCGTAGTTAGCCCAGACGGCAAGGACGAAGAGTATGAGCAGTTTGGAAATGGCGTCGGCGGCGATGAAGCGGTAGTTCATGGAGAAAGGGTCGACGTGAAGGGAGAAGTTTAAGGTGAAGAAAGGGAGTGTGAAGTAGGCGACGAGTTTGTTGACTGCTCTGCACTGCTCGGGGCTGAAAATACGCCACCAGCGGACTGAGCCGTAGCCGAGGAAGAGGGAGAAGTAGAGGGGGATCATGGCTTCTACTACTTTGTATATATCTCTCACTCCTATCATTTCTTTTTAATTTTAATCTATATCTGTCTATATTATTTTGGTTAATTGATTATAGGCATTGTGAGGTATTGTGTATATATATAGGAGAATGGGGAGGAAGAATGGATTCTGATGCTGGCTGTGGCATGTTGGGGGAGTAGTGCAAGTGATGGGGAATTTGTTTTGTATAATGAAGCTTTTAAATGTACTTTTGTGATTTAGAAACTTGATATGAAATATTTTCTTTTGATATTTAATTGTTAATTAATATAATTATTTTTATATATTATGTCATCAAATTATTCTCATGTATTCAAACACATAAATATTGCACGAGACATCGCATTCCGTTGGTTGAGAGCTTTGCTCTTAACGCGGAGAGATGTTATTGATTACTTGTATTTGATTACTATTCTTAAACTCTCTCTCTCTCAAACTCTCTCTCTCTCTCTCTTTCTCTCTCTCTCTCTCTCTCTCTCTCTCTCTATATATATATATATATATATATATATATATATATATATATATATATATATATATATATATATATATATATATATATATTCCTCAAAGCTACATGAAAATATGTGCTAAATTAGCATTTTAAAAGGAATATAAGTCTAATTGACACACTTGGTTAATCACATTGACAATGAAATGACAATCTCCTTTCTCTTTCTAACGACTTGCTTTCTTCAGATGAGATGTGACTGTTAATTAGCGTCCAATATTGCTTCTTAAGAGAATCAGCTGAGAATCTCAGGGCACATTAATTTATTTTATCAAAACAGAAGCTAATTCCTCTGACAGTCTTTATATACCACTTAATTTTTTTTATATAAATTTATATATGTTTCTAATACTTTAATATTTATATATATTTAGCTACCCTAATACTTAAATTACATCAAAATTTAAGAATATTTTTATATGATTTAGCGAATTAAATATTAATATAAATGAACATAAAAGTTTACCATTAGATACATAGATATATAAAAATTTTATGATATATATAAATTTTCTCACATAAATAGTATATTTATTATATGATATAAAAGGGAGATTTATATACATACCACATAAATTCTATATATATATATATATATATATATATATATATATATATATATATATATATATATATATATATATATATATATAATAATTTGATATTTACATATCAAACACTCTACCTATTTTTGAAATAATATATTCACTTTTAGACAGATAATAATAATGACATTTTTAATATGATGTTATAAATTTGAGTGATTTGAATAAAAATATTAAAGTTTTAAGTGTTAAGTATATAAATATATAAAATTATGTTACTCCATAGATTCATGAACTCACAAGAAAATAGTATAAAAAAATAATTTTGAGCATGCCTTTTTATTAAATTTAAATATACTTGGCTTGTTAGTAAGCATATCTATTAAGGCAGACTGAGTGCTTTAAAGGTGATCCTGCAAATGAACCAATCATTTAAAAATTACTCATAACTCAACTTAATTGATCATTTAATTTTCATAAATACTCGATAACTAATTGAACAAGTTTGAACAATTTATTCGATTTATTTATACTCATAAATAATATTATTTATAGCTCATGAACAAACTCATTAAAGAGCTCGATTAAAGCTCAATTAAAACTTATACATGAACAATATCATCTAAATTTTAACTTTTTAGGCTTAATAAACTTTAATTGTTATAAGTCACGTATATTTCTCAATAAGTTGCTTACAAAAAGCTCAATTAAGACTTTATAAAAAATTTTATTTCATTAAACGAGCTACTTGTTCATAAACTTAATGAATCCAATATGAATCAAGCTCATGAACAATTTTGAGACGAGCTCAAATATGCCTTTTGAACTAGCTCAAGCTTGAACATAATTTTAAAAGCTCGAATTAAGCTCGAGTTCAAACATATATACTCCACTCAACTCGATTCATTTGCTGCCCCATTTGCTAGGCAACACTATAGAATCATACAGTTGGTTTTGTCAAGAAACATACATCGATTAATTATTTGCCTGATTTGGAAAGCACTTGAAATCACTTTATTTTTATTTTACTTTTGACTAGAAATAAAATATGTTCGAAATTGATGATTATTTTTAAAAACATTCAAAATAATTAAAATTATTTTAAACATTTTTTTTAAAAAAAATGCACTTTATTTTTAAAATAAAAAATAAAACACTTAAAAACTACAATAAATAAATATATTTTTACCCTAAACATAAAAACAAAAACGAAAACAAAAACCAGGTAAATAACCCCAAGCAAATGAAATTATTGCATAATCTGGATCCAAGGGGGATTTTGCAAATTGCAACCGAATTATTGCTAAACTTGCAGGAAACAAAAGAAGCAACGTGCATATCTCAATCACTTGGCACAAATTCTAACTGATATCTCTTTGATGGTCTTTTCAAATCATTTTGAACCATAAACTAAATTATAACCATCATCAAAATCAAATTTTGATCAAAACCTACTTCGGGTCAACTTCATAAGCTTGCTTAACAAAATTATTGAAACCATTTGCAGCAAATAACAAGGGAATAATTTAACTTCAAATATAAACTTATGGAGAGTAAAAACACATCAATATAGAGCCCAAATAGTTGAAAAAAAAAAGCTAATGATAATCATGATGATGAAAACAAGTATATGTTTCTCTCTTCAAAGGAGTGATCTAAGAGCATTAATTAGGTTTTTATGCCCATTGTGGCATGTGCCAAGTCAATCAAGCCATATTACTAACATGAATCGAGTTTAATAAGTCGCCGGTAGTTAAATCAATTCATTAAAAGTTTTATCTTGCGCAAAAAGCATTTTTGTCAAGTTACTTTAGTAAGTGAAACTATCAAGTTGCGTAAAGCTACTCACCCACTCAGAGTGAGCTCGTCAAAATAACTCACCATAAAACTTGCAAAAATGGATATCTACTTCAAAAATTTGACCTCAGTTTGGAACTCATTAAGGGTGGGTCATTTCCATGAACATTCACTAAATATAAAGCTTAGAAATTTTTAAGACAATCATTGTTTAGTCTAGCTATATAATTTTACTTATATTTATCAAATGTGATCATTCATGTAATGCCAAACCTTAACCTAAACCAATCAATAGAAGTTTCAAGATGAGCAAAAGAATGTGTGTGTCTAAAGCCACATCAATTTTACACTCTAATAAAAATCTCATAAGATCATTAAAACTTTGTCCTGATTTTTTCTTCCTCCTTTAGATTTGATCTATACTTTCTAGTAAGATGACACCCATGAATAGATTTAGATTCAATTTTCTTAAGCATTAAAGATATCGATGATAAGAAGCCGAGATATAAAACATATGATGAGAGAGAAATCTCCACGAATGGGCAGTTGAATTATATGAATGAATGCTTAATGAGAATGATCTAATGAATTCTAGAGTGATTGTTGAGAGCTACTCCTTATATTAAAACTCCTTCAAGATCTAATTCTTCTCTTATTGTAGATGACAACCAAGCTTTACAGCAATCACCCCTACCACCAAAAATGTATAAAACTTACCTTATTATTGAGTTCGCAAAAGTTGGCCTCCATTAAAATTCAAAATCGGAAGTAGGACCCCCCTCTAAAATTATCACACTTCTTTTTTCTTAATATCAATGATATATTTCAAGTGTCAATTATTCTTCATAACTTTTTAAGGAGACGCCATTAAGACGGTTCTCATCTTCTACTATAGAGTATTAACTCCAACTCTTAGATCTAACAACTGATAACTCAATTTATCAGTGCCCAAAATCATTGAAGAACTCTAAAACACTTCTGAATATAAGAAAATAATAGATAACTCAAGCTTAATTTCAATGTGAGATGCTTTAATTTAAAAGCTTAGTAGCAATACTAGCTCAAGCCACATGTAATCAGGGATTACCAATTGGTCCAATATTGAGTTGCTTAAACTTTCCAAGAATCACATAAATATAGAGTACAAACATTTGTCTATTATCCCATTATCAAAACCACATGATTCTTGTTTAGTGGAAGGTAACTCCCTATAATTAGCGAGGTGAGCCTATACACAATTGAAACAAGTTGGCTGAGAAATCGTGGTGTAAACAATAACATCATCAATAAATATTACATTAAGGGACTATGATGCCACTAAAAGAGAGAAGTCACCAGAACTAAAGAGAAGGCTATTTGTCAACTCATCACTGTAGCTCAGTGTGGACTCAACAAAATTATCAAATCAATCAAACTATTGACGAGAAATTATGATGAAATACAAGAGGATATTTGCATGGACAAAGACAGTGTTAGTAAACATGGAAAAGATAAAAATGAAGACGAGACTAGTGAGATTTGAACAGTAACACTTCTAGTTATATAAAAAAAAAACTGAACCCTTTCATAAAAGTAAAACATAGTTCAAAAACTCATTACAATCATAATAATAGTATTTTACTAAAAAAAAGTTGCAAATTTTCTATTAACAAAAATTATCTCATTTAGATAGAATGCAAGCATTTCAATGAGATGAAGACATTAAAACGTCATCATCTTCAATAGATTTTATCCTATCCTTCATGTTTGTAGCTAAACATATAAAATAAGCAGTTGGATTATTTGAGATCAGTGTAATATATGAGGAATCAATCAAAATTTATATTACACAACAACAAAAATAACAAGTCTTTATCCCACTGTGGAGTCAGCTACATGAATCCTTCTTTATCATGTTCTATTAAGTGTCAAATTCTCATTTAATTCTAATAAAATAATATCATCTTTTATGTTATCTAACCAAATCATCTTAATTCTTCTTAGGCCTTCTTCTACCTTTCTGAACATAGGTCAAATCTAATACATCTAATACCCTAATTGGGTCATCGGGCGGCCGACGCTTTATGCAACAAAACCATCTAAGGCGACTCTCTCTAATCTTATCTGCCATTGGAGCTACTCCAACTTTTTCATGTATATATTTATTTCTCATTTTATCTCTAAGTGTAAAGCCACTCATTCATTGAGCATCCTCATTTCTGCAACACTTTACTTCATTTTATGCTTCTCTTTTATTAGCCAACATTCTACATCATAAATCATTATAGGTCTAACCATCATCATATACAATTTTCCCTCAAGTCAAAGCAATATTTTCTATCACACAACAGGCTAGATGCATTCCTCCACTTCAACCATCCAACTTGAATTCTGCTAAAACAATCTCCATCTATTTCACCATCATTTTTTGAGCACTTGACCCAGGATATCTAAAACATTCACTCTTTTTAATAACTTGATCATCCAATGTCATAACCCCACCACTAGATCTTTTATAACTAAAATTATACTCCATATATTCGATTTTAGATCAACTTAAACGAAAGCCTTTAGACTTTAAGGTTGACCACCATAATTCAATTTTTTATTGAACTCCCTCTGTGGTCTTATCAACAAGAATATCATCAGCAAATAGCATACACCAAGGTACAACCTCTTATAAATGTCTAGTATGAGCATCCATAACTAAAGAAAAAAAGGTACGGGCTTAAAGCAAATCCTTAATTTAATCCAATTGAAATAAGAAAGATAGTTGGTCAACCCTCCTTGTGTTTAAACAAAAGTAACACCTCCAGTATACATATCCTTAGAGGCTATTTGGTTGGGTTAAAAAAGGAATGCATTGCAATCCTTTTTCAGTGAAACATAAAATATCAGTGTTTGGATGATTGAAAAAGAAATGTAATGTAAAATTTCAATAAATTCCTTTTCGCCCTTTAGTTTAAATCCAATAAAAAATCATCTAATTTGGGTGATTTTACTGTGTAGATGTAGAGATGGTCTGACATCAGCCACCGCCATCATCACCTTTACTTTCCTTTTTATTAAATTCACATTTTGACTCCACAAACAACTGTTTTTATTAAAATGGACATTTTCTTTTGATTCTCCAAACAAATTTTTGTTACTTGCTTAATATCACTTACTATATTTTTCTACATAACATTAACTTCCTCATGAACATCACAAATTCTATGGTCATATAACTTACTCTTAAAAATACTTATTATTATTCTTTAAGTACCCCCTATCTAATCCTGGGACAATATTTTGACTTATTTTTTCATTTTTTAACCATTCATCTTAAAATCCAAAACTAGTAGTCGACGCTGGGTACTTAAACTTATACCCAGAATGACCTTATAATCTTTATAATATAAATGATCTATTTTTTTTATCATAAAATAATCACTTTGCATTTCACTAGGTTCATTCTTTTAAGTGATAATATACTTATCTTTTTTCTTAAATAAAATATTAACAATTATAAAATCATAAGATAAAATAAAATTCAATATGATCCTACCTTCTTCATTAGTCACTCAAAACTCATTGCAACTATGAATACTTCTAAAATATTCTACCACTCTACCAACATATTCATTTAAATCTCCTCTAATAAAATAGAAATGTAATAAACAATAAGAAAAATGAAAATGGAATAAATAATAACAAAGATCAATTCATGTAGCCTAAAGGCATCTACCACATTTGATCAAATTGAAAAGTTGTACTAAAATAATAAGGCTGTGCCAAAAAAAAGTGTGGGTATGTTCTCAGTGTAAGTGTGTGGTTGTAATGTTTTATGTGGATTTGTTATTCTAGACTGTGTTGCAAAGTAAATGATAGAAAATTTTTCAAATGCTGCAAATAATCATACAACCATTAAAATAAAAAAAACCATAAAACCATTAAAATCAACCACAGTTTCAAGCTGTAATATATGAGCTATAAACAACTGGAAAGCTACAGAAGAAGTGCAGTTTTAACAAAAGTAACTATCATCAAGGACAAATAAAGCACTGCCTCTATAATATCCCATGGAGGAGGATATTCTCAAAGTGATTACTAGTCAGAATACAGTTCGAGAACATATTCACATGCATTATTTAAAGAATGTAGATTTTAGATGCTTGTCCCCTTCAAAAATTCACAGATAAGCAATTCCTCAAAATATTTTAAAATAAAACCTAAGAACTTTGCTTATGTTACTATCAGTCAAAGAATGATTTTTGCGAATAGAATGAAATTTAATTTATTTCTGCCATTACAAGCAATTTAATTAAAATGTAAAACCTACTTTCCCTACTGCAATTAAAAAAAAACATCAAAAAAAGCAAATCATAAATTACCACTTTTACCATAAAATCTATAACAGTTAGCATTCAACTAATTAAACCTGCTAAGTTAGGGTATATAGAACTAATTAAACCTTGGAATGATCGTATTAGATTGATATGAACACATATCCCCAAGCCATCAACAGAGACAAAAGAATCAGGAAAAGGCCAAACGGGCTAAAAGACTTCACCAACCTTCCCAAAACATTATAATCTAGCCAGCAGAAGTCCCATAAATAACAGATAAATAAATAAATAAATAAAATCAGCCTTTACTACAAAGAAACTCCAAGACAGATCAGATACAAAACAAGAATAAGATAAGATTACAAGGCTTGTATAATATTAAATCCAACACAACAGAGATGATGACATGGACGTAACTAAGATCAAGAAGTCTAACGAGAATAACTACGCACATAGAGAACAGATGATAATGTAAATCAAGATATCCAACCAAGATACACGCAGGCAAGAAGATAAATGTAAATAATGTAAATTAGTTAGAGATAGCACAAGAACATTCTAGAAGAACAAATCCAACACTATAAATAGATAAGAAAAGGGATGAAGAAATTATCTCAAGAACTCCTCTGCCTAACTTCGCCTTTCTTACTCTTTCTCCTCTTCCCTAGCCACTTCTCACGGTGGAAACCGAAAACCCCAAACAGACGGCGAAATTCCTGGAGCTCCTCCACTCTCTCAAGCTGCTCCGAACCTTAGAACATTCTTGGATCTTCACGGATGACCACCATCGCCTAAGGATCTTCTCCTTCTCCCTCCGATCTCCCTCGGGAACCCAGCTGACACGAACGGCTCAAACACAAGAAATGAATTAGGGTTTACTCGATTCAATCCAGAATTAATCCGCCACGTCTTTACATTTTCCACTCAAACTCATCCGCCTTAATCGAAAGATGAGTCATGAGATGCAACCAGAATCCACTCACATTAGAAGGAAAAGAAGCCGTGTGATCAAGAAACAAATCCAAAGGTCGAATAAACAATAATCCAACTAAAAGCACACAAAACCTCAATCCAAGTGAATCATCCAACGGCCACAAGAGCGCAGATCCAACGGATCGTAAAGCAAAGGGTTCGTAACTCAAATTGAGTCAAGGGTGAATCAAGCTCGTCACCCAATGAACCCAATGAAAGAAAGAGAATGTAACCAATTACTAACAAGAAAATATTCTCCCAATCATCAATTACAAACGAATTAATTTAGTATCATTGGTGCTTCATTCCCACAACTCACCTACAACACTAAAATGGCGAAGGAACCAAAACATCCAAAACACTTGAAGCATGTGTTATTGAACAACAATGAACAAAGAAATGACCTCAATCACTATGGCATTGAATGAAATATCAAAGAGATTGACATAATAGAAAAAGTTAGAAAAAAAACCAAAGTGTATGTGATGCATCCCTTTATGAATCCTATTCTCCAAACATACCACATACATACACACATATCAATCCTCTTAAAATAGATGTGATTTAAGGAGAAGGGATGGCTCTTGAAAGCAGAGAGCTTTTTTCAAGATTCTAACTCCTCGAGGATCGAAATTTTAATAGCCTCAATATACATGGATGGATCGCTGAATGGTATCAATGCAGTAAATAAACAATTGCATTCTTGGCCACAATTTAAAGAACAAGTTATTCGAGATTTGGCCCATCTTTATTCGTGAGATTTAAGAGGTGAATCAAACTCACATTACACCCAAACCCAATATGAATCGAATCAAATTGATGATGTAACAATGCCAAGAAACTACAAGAGCCAACCTCCAAAGATTAAAGCAACATCACATACAAAGAAACACCTAACAATCCACCAAATGCAAATCAACACAAAGCCCTTAGCAATTCAGAGGCTAACAACACAATTAGATGAAGAAAGAATGGATTATGTTTCAATTGTGAGGAGAAGGACCATAAAGAGTATATATGTAAGTCCAAGTTATTATATTATTATCAATGATGACCAAAGAACATCAACTACCACATGATAATCACGGCAAACAATGGGTGCAAAAGAAGAAAGAGTAACAAGCTTCAAATATCACCATTCAATCCAGACAGATGTGATAATTATCTAAGTATAGAATAGTCTAAATAGTTATCAATAAGAATTCTAGAATAAATAGATATACAAGTCGATATAGCCAATTCCATAAAGCTAAACCAAGAAGTGGACTGTATACATTTCTCTCCAACTAGATCCAATAAATTAAAGCATTATTTCAAAAGAGGCACAGCAAGTTACCCAATTTCATATAATCACAAAGAATTCTACAGAGTACAAATAACCTACCGCCACAAAGACAAGGGTAATACAAAGGGTAGAAAGAATTAAAACTAAGGAATGTAAGCTACAAGAGAGAATGTAAATACGTGGAGATCAACACATTACAGAAGTACTAATCCAGGGGGAAAGACTATTAGAAACAGATATATCTTGGGTGAGAGAAAGAAATACAGAAAATTTTCCGATTTTGACCTTGGGGACAAGGTCAAGGTGGGAAGGGAGTAATGATATGAACACATATCTCAAGCCATCAAAGACAGAATGAAAAGGCCAAACGGGCTAAAAGACTTCACCAACCTTCCCAAAACATTATAATCTAAGCCAGAAGTCCCATAATAAATAGAAATAAATAAATAAAATCAGCCTTTACTACAAAGAAACTCCAAGACAGATCTCAGATACAAAACAAGAAATAAGATATTACAAGGCTTGTATAATATTAAATCCAACACAACAGAGATGATGATGACATGGATGAACTAAGATCAAGAAGTCTAACGAGAATAACGGCCAAGACATAGCAGGCATACGTAAATCAAGATATCCAACCAAGATATAATGAGGCAAGAAGATAAACAGAAATAACAGAAATTAGTTACAGAGATAGAGCACAAGAACATTCTAGAAGAACAAATCCAACACTATAAATAGAGATGAAGAAATCAAGAAAAGGGATGAAGAAATTATCTCAAGAACTCCTCTGCCTAACTTCTCGCCTTCTTACTCTTTCCTGCCCTTCCTCTGTCACTTCTCACGGTGGAAACCGGGAAAACCCCAAACAGACGCGAATTCCTGAGCTCCTCCAATGCCTCAAGCCTGCTCCAACCTTAGAACATTCCTACGGTGGATCTGGATCGCACCATCAAGGATCTTCTCCTTCTCCCTCCGATCTCCTCTCAGAAAGCGAACGAGCTCAAACGCAAGGAAGCAAATGAATTAGGGTTTACTGATTCAATCAGAATCAATCGGCCGGGATCTTCGACACTGTTTTCACTCAAACTCATCCTACGCCTTAATCGATGAGAGATGCAACCATCGTAATCCACTCACATTAGAAGGAAGAGAAGCGGTGTGATCAAGAAACAAATCCAAAGGTCGATAAACAATTTAAGTTAAAGCTTGACAAAACCTCAATCAGTGAATCGGATCCAACGGCCAACATTAGGCGCAGATCCAACGGATCGAAGCCGGGTTCCGAACACTCAAATCGGAACTCGAGTGAATCAAGCTCAAGTTTCACCCAATGACAATTGAAGCGAAACAACTAATTAGCTCAACAAGAAATATTCTCCCAATCATCCGTATGACCTAAAACCAATTTAGTTCGGGTATCATTTATTAGATTTTACTTATTTTCCAACCAAGACACCTTTCCATGGAAAACGACATCAATTTGAAAAAAAAAAAAAAAAAAAAAAAAAAACAAAGAACAAAAGAGACAAACAAGAATAGAGTAAATCAGGACAGTTAAATCTTATAGCAACTTTTGCAAACAATCAAAAAACAAATCTCGGTTACCATGACAGCGTTTGATTCTGTACTTATCTAGCAACCATTCCCAATAACCCAAAGCAGAATTTCTACGAGAATACTATGTATTTAAAAAGATACTTATTTCAATCAAAATAGACCAAAGTGCATTTTATGAGCTAAGTGGTCAAAAGCAACACAAAAAAAATAATAATAAATAATAAATAAAAATTAGAAAAGATACGGTAAAGAAAAAATAATGTATCATTGTTGCAACGACACTAAGAGATTAAATTTCTCAAAAAGCATTTGTAATGTTCGCCCACTTTTTTGAAAAGCTACGCAACCTTTATATATGTACAATAAAACTTAAATATTCCTTATATTATAATATTCTCACATATTTAATTATATGAGGGCAATACTTAAGCTTAAATGCCTTGTTTAAAATTGTGCAATAAAAAAACTGGCCTCAATACCCACCTTAGCGTTTTTTTTACATATCATGTGAGGTCCGCCTCGCCTTATTTTTTATGAGGCTTATATTTTTAGATTTAGGTTTAAACACTCAAATATAAAATTTAATTACTCAAATAATACACACACCCTAATATACACAAACGATCTCAAGATAAACATTACCCAAGCATCTCTCCTCTCGTGCCCTCTTCGCTCTGTATGCAGAATGTTGACCACCATTACCACCATCATTACTTGTGATGCACCACTTACTTCCATATTAGATAATTTGAGTGGGAGATAAAACCTTATTATTTTAAACTTATTTTGAATTGTTATATCATTAGTTCTTAATTTGATATTAACATAATACTTTTTACTTCATGATTTGATGTGAAGATATTAATATGTTACTTTATATTTTGCATAATTTACTACTTCCTATTATATTAGGATATTAATGTATTACATTTTACTATGTAAATAGGTTAGAATAATAATATATTAATTCTTGCATTGAACTTTGATATGTATACTTTGCGCAATTTATTGATTTTGAGGCTTACACCTCAAAACGCCTTTAGGCTTATGCCTCGACTCATGGGCGAAAAATGCCTCAATACTTAATTGTGCAATTTTAAACTTTGCTCAAATGTATAAATAAATATATCTCTAATATAAGAACAGAACTTATTCTAGGCTCCTAATGGATCTTCTCCTATACCAACCAAAGTATAATGATCTCAGATTCCCCAAGACCACTCCACTCATGACCAATCTTCCTTATTATTATTATTCCTTTCCAGTGTTGTTCCTTTCACTCATGACTTATCCGATTAGCAGCAATCAAATCAAAAGGAAAGAGAAGGCACCTGAACCAATGCCCCTTAAGACAATAACGTCCAGCAGGAAAATGGATCGAACTCAAGTATCAATTCCTACAAGGAATGTAAATTTAAGAATCCAATTGATATATAAAAGTAATGTTCATCAAACTCCTGTAGTTCAAATATTTGCCGAAAACAAATTGTCATAGAACGTGCTTTACACGAAATAGATAACCTTGGAGAGTAAAATTTAAGGTTGGACACATGTATAAAAATGCCCACAATTCAATTCTGATGGCAATTCCATACATCACCATGCAAAATTTCACATAAAATTCCAAGTAAAAAAGTACTAAACCTGAAAGCAATCTGGTTCCACGTAAGCTTTTGCTCAACCTATGGAGGTCACCAGCTGCAAGCATATTATATAGTTGTCACACAGTAACTTCCCAAATATTATTGATTAATGAATGTGGTAATGAAAATCATATTCTTACATAACACCACATAAAAAATCAGTCCCGGAAAACACCAAAACACGAGAGATTTTTTCTGCATCAAGCATGTCTTTTCTGGGGCATACCTACATTAGAAACCTCGAGCATTCATCATCATTATTAGCTATATCCCAACTTCACTTACACTTTAGACAAGTTCTGCAATTGGCTGACAACTAACATAAAATCTTAAGCATTAATTAGTTCATTTGTGACAATGGTGAGATAATAATACGGTATCTTCACACACAAGTCTGAAATAATAAAGAAAAATAATAATAAAATCAATAAGGGTAAGGTTGAAGCTTTTAATGAACAAAAATGAAAACAATGCAGGTAAGGATTTCTCAGAGGCCTGAATGCTGAAGGAGAATTCATTATCACTCCATGACATCTCATATTTAGACTACACCCAAAAATGCTACGGCTGCTGCATTGCCATTGCCGTCAAGAGATCTTCCCCGAGTAACCTGCAGAAACGAATCCAATTTTCAGTAGTTCTCAGTAACTGCCAATCATCTTAATAATGGCAAATCTCCTCACATGCATCCTATAAAGAACAATAATTGTACTGAAATTGGCTTGAAAAATAAATAATAGTACCATTGTTTCCTAAAAAAAGAGACAAAGTAGAATTGAAACCTTCCTGTAGCTTTCCCTCTTTGTGAAAAACGAAAAAAAGCTTTATTTTTTTAATAAAATCATCCCCAAATTTTCACATTTTTGCTGACAAATATGATGGCTCAACAATTTTGTTTAATCAAGACCAATGAAAAAGGAAAAAATCAAAGCAAATCTGCATGTGGGCTTCATTTAACCCAGGGATTGTTTCCAGGTTATTCTTGAAATCTAAGCATGTATGCGTGAATTTATGATAACCCAGGTATTAATCAACTCACATATTGGGCATGGATTTCTGACAACCCAAGTATAGATGTTTGCTTTTGTAATGACCCAAAAATAAAAACTTAGGTCTATGAATCTTATCTAACAGTTTAAAAATAAATCAAAATCAGGCAACTAAACTCATTGATACCAACAGATATTGGATGATGCAATTGGGAGCTTATCGTCACCTAGTGGTCAAATCTAATGATGCTTGAAGTTGTAATAGTAAGGTAATTTAAAATTTAATTAATCAAATTATTACTTAATTAGGTAAAGTGTCTTTTTTCCTAAAATATATGTAATTTTGGGGGTGTATTTACCGAAGCCTATAACTTTTCTTTTTCTTTTTTTAACAGAAAACAACATTATGAAAAATTTTATGCAAAATTTTAGAAAAAAAAGTAAACAAAAATGTCCTCTTAAAAATATCCAATGCACTGTACATATGCAAAATTAATCTAAAATGAATCATTCAATGGAGGTGCCATTAAAAGCACATTTTATGAGTGAAGCACGGTGATGCACAGGCCCTACATATTTGCTTGCTTGCAAAGCATACATATCACACATTTTGTCATGTAACGTTGTAAAGTTGCATGATAAGCTCTTTGAATAAATCCTAGCTTACATTTTATGATTTCATTCAACATCCACCACAATAACTAAAGCATAAGCTTTCACTTCTGCTCACAAGCTCTCTAAGTCATTGATTCATAGCTCATTAGTTCTCCTTTATCTCTTGCTACAGCTAATTCCTTCTTGGTGATTCTCTTCATGATCACTCATTTGCTGATTTTTTATATACTTCTTGTGGGTTCTTATTGCTAGTGCTGATAGCTTCTCACTCACAAAGTAATCGAGAATGCTTTGCATACTTCCCCATGCCTTATCTTCACAGCTAGGGCTGTAAATAACTTGACTCGAGCAAAGTATTGTATTGTTCAAGCTCATGCATTTATTTTCTTGTCAACTTTTACCTGAATACCAAAGTGGAGGGTTGCGTTAGGTAGTACCAGAAAACTCGAAATAATCATGACATGAACTTTAAATCATTGTGTTAATGCTAGATCTCTCGACGCACGTATGGGTGAATGTTGATGTTAGAGAGCGTCATGATGTTAAATAAAGGGTTCCCACATTATGGACTGATGCGCAAAAGTTAGTCCATGAAACTAGAATTAGGTTAGGATCTTGGAATATAGGTACTCTTACAGGTAAATTAATTAATTAATATATTATGGTTCATGAAAAGATAAATATTTTATGTGTTCAAGAAACTAAATGAATTGGGGAGAAAGCCAAGGAGATTAATAGTTTAGGTTTTAAACTTTGGTATTCAAGTAAAAGTCGAACTAGAAATGGTGCAAGTGTGATTATAGATAAAAGAAAGGATAATGTTATAAATATTAATAGATGTGAAGATAGAATTACTTTAAAAGATTATTGTTGATACTAAGATTATAAATGAAGTATCTATGCCCTCAGTAGTAAAGTAAGCAGAAAAAATTTGAAAGTTAGGGATTAATACAAAGATACATCTTGAAGAAAAAGTATTTATTAGAGAGATTTAAATGCATCTGGTAGATGATAAGATTTTAGAAGATTCAAGCATGGATTTAAAAAAGGTAAGGGATAGATTTTTTCTTTAGAATTTTAGAACAAACACTTTATTTAAAAAAACATATTATTACTTATAAAATGGATCTAATAAAACACGATTGATTATTTCGATAAGAAAAATAGATCGCGTTAGATCAGAAAGATTGTAAAGGCCATTCCGAGTGAAAATCTAAGTCATCGATTTTAGATTTTAAGATGAAAGAGAAAAAATAAACCAAATTATTGTCCAGAATTAGATGGGGATACTTAAAAAATGCAAATAAAAATATTTTAAGAAAGCTACAAGAGATTAGAATTTGGGATGTTACAGGCTAACATTATGTGAAAAAAATAAGAATGAAATTAAGAAAGTTCTTAAAGATGTACTTGGAGAATCAAAAGTTTCTTTTAATAATAAATACGGTGGAGTCGAGTGTCTGAATAAAAGATAAAAATTAAGTATTGTTATAAAACTTAGTTTAGATGTAAAACCCTGGAGAATAAATATATAAAGTGAGAGATTCTAAAAAAGTAATTTATGATACAAAAAATTTAATTTTAGTGATTTATATAGATTAGATGCCAAAGAATGAAAGATGTATGTAAAGCCAACCAAAGAGAGGAGAGAAAGAAGACATACCAAGGGTATTAAAGATGAGAATAATAAAATATTTTTTTAGAAAGGATATTGAAAATATGTGGATGAGGTATTTTGATAAACTTTTCAATGAAGGATCCGAAAGACGATTGATTTTAGCAACCTTAATACCCTAAACAAAAAATAGAAATTTCATTTTATCGTCATTAGTAATCAAGAAAGTTTTAAAGAAAATGAAATGTAAAGAGGACGAATAATATTCCAATAGTGTGAAAATGTTTAGGAGATCAAGGAATTTCTTGGCTTAAAAATCTTTTAATGTCATTTTAAAGACAAAAGATGCCGATGAGAGAAAGAGTTTGTTAGTTCCTATATTTAAGAATAAAGGTGATGCACAAGAGTGCAAATTATAGGAATTAAGTTAATGTGTCATACATTAAAATTATGGGAGAGAGTAATTGAGCATAAGTTACGATGTGATACGTGTTTCTCACAATCGCTTGTAGATCTACTATGGATGCTATACATTTGTTAAGGGTTTGATGGAGAAGCATAGAGAAAAGGAGGATTTACATATGATATTTATTGATTTAGAGAAAGCTTATGATAAAGTTTCAAGAGACTTTGGAGAGTTCGAAAGAGTTAATATTGGTTATATTCAAGTTATTAAGGATATACTGAGTTTACTTGTGTCCAAACACAAGGAGGATTGACAAAATATTTTCCTATTTCGGTTGGATTACATCAAGGATCGACTTTAAGCCCTTATCTTTTACTTTAGTTATGGATGTTGCATTTACAAGAAGATGTACCTTGGTATATGCTTTTCTGATGACATTCTTCTTGTTGATAAGACTAGAGAGGGAGTCCAACAAACTTGAATTATGGAGGTCAACTCAGAGTCTAAAGATTTTCTTAAGTAGATCTAAAACTGAATATATGGAGTGTAATTTTAGTTGTAGAAATTAGTGGTAGTGAATAATAGTGAACAAGTCATTAATAAGAGTGAGCGTTTGATATTTAGGCTCATTGTTCAAAATGATGGTGAAATAGATGGAGATGTTATTAGTAGAATTCAAGTTGGATGGTTGAAGTGGAGGAATGCATCTATTTTAGAAAAATTCCACTTAAAGAAAAATTTTATAAGATGGTGGTAAGAAACGAACTTATGGCGACAATGATAAAGACTAAGTAAGATGAGGATGCTTAGGTGGATGAGTGTTTACACTTAGAGCAAAATGAGTATATCTTAGATTGGAGAGCTCATAGATGAATAGAGAAAGAATTAGTGCCTTTATGTTAAGAAAGGCAGAGGTAGACTAAAAGACTTTGGTTAAGATGTATAATATCTAGATCTAAGGATAATGTATACAAATGAGACTAAGGACATGATGGAAAGAATTCCACACCCTAGTGGGATTAAGGCTTGTTGTTGTTGTTGTTGCAAGTTATAGTTGAGTTTGAACATGAGCCAAATTTTAAAATCTTGTTTGAGCTTATTTATAAGTTTATTTTATCAAATTCAAGCCAAAATGAAACTTTAATCAAGGCTAACTATTTATAGATTTAATACTAATAATTTAAAGGCTCTATAGATTTTAAACAAAATTGGCATAATTCAACAAGTGTTGATTAAATTATTTGATTATGTTTAAATAAGAATAAGAAAAAGTTTAAATCTACATATCAAGCTATATATTTAATATTTTCATCATACATATACATCTAATAATATACATTATTTTTTATGCCAATAAATTATAGAAAAATGATATAATAACATGGAGTAAATCATTAAATAAAAAATTCAGCCATCAATTAATGAGCATTTTATTGTATTCTTGTTGAACTATTTGATAAATGACAACGAGCATGATCATGAATATAAATGAACAAGTGAGACAATATTCAAATTTGTTAAATAAAAACTAGCATTATATTAACAAATATTAAGTTATTCATTGAGTGCACTTGTTCCCTTGTAGCTTTGATCAAAATCTCTCTGGTTTTATGTTGACTTTGCCTCTCAATCTCTAGTTGGTCTCCAAATATCATAAATATTCTTAAATTTTATGTATTGTTTAATCACTTCATTTTTTATATCATCATCCTTTATTATTTAAAAGAGTTGGAAATTATAAAAAAAATTATCTAATGTGATTTTTTCTGGCTAATTAAATAAATATTGTGTGAGTATAACAGACACAAATAATATAAGTATTATAGTTAGTATAGCTATCACATTCTTTCATGATTTGCTAATTAAACTAAAAGGAACCCTTACTCATCACCTTACACTTTCAAAACACTACTTACTGGGAACAACCACCAATATAAATGTACAACTTCATTAGAATCAACTTACTCCCAAATAACCAAGTTCTCATTTTTGTTTCTTTTGCTTTTATTCTTTTTTTTTTTTTTTTGGTGAGGATGTGGCTCCATGAGCGATAATTTGCTAACGGTTGTTTCATTGCAAGTATTCAAAAATCATGTATTTTACTAAGCGAATGTAATATATTCAAATTATTTGGAGTGATTTGATTGTTTGCAATGAAACTACTATTTTCCCTTTTTTTAGCTTGTTGTAAAGTTTCCACCACATCGAGTGTAACTGAATATACATGAGATACTTATAACATTAACATAAATCACCTTTTTATCACATATAAATCTAGTTATAATTGTTCAACAAAATTTAAATAATCACTAATGTATTTTAGTTAATTTTTCTAAAGTTCTAGCTTACGCAAACAAAATAAAATTAACATTAAATAAAATCATCAACTAATTTATCAACATATACTTAATTATATTGTTACATTTATCAAAACCTAATTTTTAAATTGTATAGGATTAAATAATTAATGCTTGAATATGGAATGCGTTACTAAAATGAATGGAGATGTTTTGGAAGATACTCAAGTAAAATTAGAATTATGTTTTGGCAAAACAATTTCTGTCTTATGTAAGAGATGTTCAAATAAAACTAATTGCAATCAGACAAAGTAAAACTAACACTGCTCTGGCAATGTGGCGTAAGACCGAGCAATGATAATGGATTAGCATCAAGGATGACAACGTGAGTAGTAGGGATGCAATGCAAAGGATGTGATAAATGACACGATGAGCTAATGCAATGGACAGCTGAGGAGACATGGTGAGGTGAGGACAACATCATTAAGGTGAGCAAAAAGGAGAGGAATGGCTATAAGAAACAATGTAAAAGAAAATATCCTGATTTGATCGATTTTCTTTTGCAGTTAAAGTCCTTAAGTTCTACTAAGCAAAAAAATAAAAAATAAAACACGCACTTGCACACATGCAAACCTTTTACATTATACTCCTTAACAATCCAGACCACCCCTAGAGTTGTGTTAAGACCTTTAGCAGAAGAGTGGCATCCTTCACCCTTATTCGCACATTTAGAAGTTAATTTTGATTTCCGGGAAAACCTCAAGTCATCAATGTAGTGCCCAACTTCTATCATGGGATATGTGTAAGGCTCTTGCATACACAATAAAAAACAATAACCTTTCACTTGAAATCCATTTGATCTAGGATCATAATGGTGAAGAGAACAGGGGTAGTCAATCACGCGGAGGAGGGATCTTACCTAAGCAAATAAAAAGGAATACCAAATCAGCATCCAAAAATCAAGGATATTTTTGTGCCCATGGACAATATTCTTGAAAGAAATAATAACACAACTAGAGCAATTATAAGCCTGGAGAATACATAGGGGCTTTTTTTTTTAAATATTTGGACATAGGGCCACTTCTAGAGAACGCATACCAGGCTAAAAATTGGTAGTTACTGATCACATCAGTTTTGTATAGCGAACCACATAAATAGGTCAGCCATTCCACTTTGCAAAACCTATGAGGTCAAATTTTGTGGTCCCTAAGAATTTTAAAATGCTATACACACACACTCATGTGAACGTGAAATCAGTGAAAATTTCCATATAAGTTACATGAAAGCAACAAATAAAATGAGATAATTATAGAAACAATCCTAGGTAATCTAATGGTATTAGCAATGGATTATTGCTATCAGTGGGAAATCACCTCCTGATACTTATGTTTTAGAATTGTGAATGGCTCCTCCTCACGAATTCCATCATTTTCTTCAAATATACGGATCAAATCCTGGTATGAAATACAGTTCCAAATGTCAAATGGACATATACAAATTCAAGAAAAATAAGTAGCATTACAGAAAAAAAATGAGAAATTTGAATGAATTTTAATATCTTATGAGCGCAACTATTAATTCAACATTTAGTAATAGTCTGATTATTCTGAAAGTTAAATAGCAATTAAACTGAAACTTTATGATATTGTACAACTTTGAGGTAGAGAAATTTCAGTTTAGATTAACTTTTATAGCCATATGCTATAAGAATAATAACATATATCAGTTCTAAAAATAAACAAACACTAAAGAATATGTGGAATTCACTTTCAAGACATTACATATAATCAAAATCAAATCAACAAAAAGAAACTGTTCTACCATCACAGATTGCATCTTCACAAACTCAATTTTGTTGTAACAAAAATAAATAAATAAAGATTAATTGGCAATAAAAAAAACATTAATCATCCACAATGACTAATCAACTTTACGATAAACTGTCAAATGCAATGATATTGTGCTTTAAACATATCGAAAAATACAAGAAATAAGATTAGTTATCAATTGCTTATTTCACCAAATGCACTAGAATATCAATAGCAACTAAATGGCTTACCAAAAACTATTTGGGCTCTCTCTCTCTAGTATGGAAGCCTTCTAAGTGAAATGGAGAGCAGTAAGCAGGAATGAATTAAACCGCACATTGAAAAGTGAAAGGGTTAGACCAAAATATGTGAGGAACCTGTTTGTGTAATGAGTCAAGTTTTGTTGGAACTCCTCAATTAAACATACTAATAATGGAGCACTCATGCAAAGGTGTCCTAAAAAGTTGCACTAAAAAAAATCAAATCATGAAGTTTAGACCTAGCACACGATGAGTTCAGCCAAAAAAAATAATACCTAACATAAGGTGGGCTAGGTCATTACAAATAATAATGGAGATAGACCTCTAGGACAATGTGTAGTTTGAGGAAAAACTATGTGAAATCTACTAGTCCATGAGACTACAAATCCAAAAAAGGTAAAAGTGATTGTCAAGGAAGATGGCTTAGACAAAAAGTAACTAACAAGAGGTATCGATAGAACGGCAAACATTTTATAAAAGAAGGCAAAGAATGAATTATGGGCATCCAAAAGAGAAAAAGTTCTTGACTCTAAGTACAGGTGTAAACTGAAAATGCTACATCATATGCAATGAACAAGGGATGTCATGGGATCAATATTGAAGGGAAGCTAAGTGATGCTCGATGCTTCAGGATTGACGACACAAAAGCTTACAAGGGTTACATGTTAAGATCCTTAATATCAAATAAAGATTTAAGAATTTAATTGGAGTGAGAGAAGTTTACTTCATCATATATTCTCTTTTTAAGAATGTCACTAGAAACTCACATTCTTGCATGAAGAGTTGCTACTATATAAAAAATAAAAGCATATATAACTATAGATAGATAGAAAGAGAAACCCTCCCCACTGAAATCCATGATCACCCAAGCTTCTTGCCTTAATCTTTACATAAGTGGTTTTAGGCTAAATCTTTAGGAAGCGGATTCGATATTAAATAAAACACTTTTTGAGAACTTTAAAATTCAGATCAAAGTTTCTCATGAGTACAAGCCCCTATAGATAATTACCCCCATTCACTTGTGAGAGAGAACTTTCGATTAAATGTAGTTAATAGGATGGTGTCTAGACATTTAATATCCAAAAATTGACGTGTGAGAAAAAAAATATATCGCCAAAATGAATGATAGAGAAATGATGACGAACCCAATTAAGATCCCATAATTTTGCTACCTTGGATGATCATAGACTGTAATCTATTTAGTCAATAAAACAGAACGACCCAGCCAAACCAAAAGATCCTAATAATCATGGATTGCATCATCCAAAGGAATCTTATTAAACTAGGATAAAAATTTGCCTTGAGAGTTAATTTTAAGCTAAACTTAACCAACATAGAGCTTTTCCATATTAGACACACCATACGGCTAATAGGAACATGTAGGCATAGGTCATAACCATAATATAATGGTAACATTATTTAAGTTAACCACATGATCAATGGGACGTGTCATGTCCTTATTAACATGAGATATTTAGGTGTGATCATATGAATACATTTATAAAACATTAGCACTTTATAAGTTATGGTTGAATTTAAATTTGTTATCCTTGATAAACTAATGCAAACAATGGAGAGGAAGTTGCTTAAATACAAAGCGATCATTTATTATTGACATAGGATTGTTGTGTTTATGACAGGGAAATTGATTAATGCCCGCCCTTCTCCTAGCCGGTTCAACCATGAACTAGGATCGATTAAGGGGTCGTTTGTTATGGGTTCAATTATATCAGAATTAGGATTTATTTAAGTTTATATATATAGTATTTTAAGTTTTATTAACATTTTGTTGTTGTTTTTAAAGGGGTAAGCTGAATTTTCTCTATTTCCTATTTTTGAAAGCAATTTTGATTCAAACAAGTGGTGTAACTATATCTTGGTTGAACTGAGACCTTGAATAACTTTTTCTTGCATCAAGAATCGACTTTCAACCCAAGTTTTCATCTAAACTATTGAGCCTACATTGACTTCATTTCCATAAATTCTACTACTATCCTATACCGACTGCACTCAATTTTATCTTCGAAAACCACTGGTTTGGTGCTAGGGCACTCCTAGTTGCTATTTTGGAACCGCCCTACAACTAAATAGGGGGCTCACCCTCCTTGTCTTCGTCTATCTATTAAACCATCTAAACCCATACCTTAGAACAACCAACCAAATAAATCTTCCAAAAATTTAAAGTTTCTTTTTTACCAAACTCTTGTTTTTAACTTTTACACTTTCTTTATTATCCAAGAATAGTGTTATTTGGTATCTAAAATAAATTAACCCTAAATCTATTTTGCATATGACTTGCGTCTCTAGACCCAGTTGACCTAAAGCCAAATTCCACCCAAAATCCTTCTCCAAATTCTTGGCCAACTCTCAACCCAACATATTTCAAAATAAACCTAAAAACTAAAAACCAATCTAAAAAAAATATCAACCTAACACTGAAAAGAAATAATCAAAGAGGAGTTTAGGAGCTTACTATGGAAGAAATGTAGCGAGAAATCCTACAACTACAACATAGGCTAATTAAATTTGAGAGAATATAATATAGGAAAGCCACCTATATCGACAATGGTGATCCATCTAAGAAAAAAGATAAAGAAAATCTTTCACCAACAGATTTTAAGTGTTGAAGAACCAATGTTGCGACAATTCAACATTGAGTATAGAAGAAGAGACAACAATCTTGGGGCTAAATTTGACTTCCAAATTTTAAAGTACATAGGGACCTAGATGAATTCATTTACTGGCTCTAAAGTGTATCTTTTAATATAAAGATATTCCCTAAGACATGAGGGTCAAACAAGCGGCAACGGAAAATTTTGAAGCGTGTATGCTAGCGTGAGGAAAGAACAAAATCACCACTTGGATCAAGATGAAAATAGAATTACAGAGCAAGTATCTTCTGATATAATAAATACAATATGTTTTCTTGAAGCTTCACAATCTGCAGCAAAGAGATATGATAGTAGAGGATTACATACAAAGTTTAACAACATATGTCAAAGTGAGTGTTGGTGAAGTTGGAGGAGAACACCATAGCCTGCTACCTAGGTAAAATTGCAATCTTATTGGTCCTTGCTGGATGCACAAGCATAAGAAAAGAAAATTGAAAAGATTAGCTCTCCAAATACTCTTCCCATCATAAAGTGTTCATGGTGCCATGAGTATGACCACTCTAATTAGTTAAACTAATGAGTGATCTCTTTCACTAAGCAGGGCCCAATGAAGTGATAGGCACTGAGGATTCAAAAGATGATATACCTAAAAATGAGTACTAGTTGCCATCAAAAGAGTGAGAGATACTTGTGATTTAGCGGGTCCTGCATATTGAACTCAAGATGGAGAAATAGTGGCTCATACACTACATCTTCCACATCAAATGCAATGTGAAAGGGAAGTTCCACACCCTTATTATTGATGGAGACAATTATAAAAATGTTATCTCTACTCATATAGTGGAAAAGGTAAATCTCTCCACATAGAGATAGTCTCAATTATACTCCTTGACTTGGTTGAACAAAGGAAATAAGATTTGTGTTGACAAAAGATATACATTGGAATTCTCTATTGGTGACAAGTAGTAGAAATAGATGTGGTGTAATGTTATGTCTATGGATGCTTAATACATCCTCTTAGATAAATCTTGGTAGATCAACACAGAAGAACAATTCATACTGGTTTCAAAAACACATGTACATTCATGAAGGATGGAAACCGCATTCAACTCCCCCCTTGGAAGGAGGTAGGTGATTAGTGAATAGACAAAACTAGAGCTAGTATCTTTAGTTATTTCTTTGCAAATCATGAAAGAGGCACATGTGGCATTAGCACTAGTAATACTAGAGGAGACTGAGAATGAAGTGTCTTGATACCAGATGCAGTGCAACCACTATTGAAGGAGTTACAAAGCGTATTGACTGATAGCCTATTAGTCAGGTTATCACCCCTAAAAGATATAGAACATGCAATAGATCTCATCTCAGGATTGATCCTCTCCAACTGACTTGCCTATAAGATGTGACCAATAGAATATGAGGGTCTACAAGACGGGTTGAAGACCTAATGTCACAAGTCTATGTGTTATTCTTGGTTTAATTGTGCCCATGAAGATGATCCTGGCATACATGCATTGATGGCATAGTTGTGAACAAGATCACGGTCAAGTACATATTCATCATTTTATGACTAGACTTTATTAGATCAAGTGCATGGGGCAACCATCTTCTTCAAGAAAGATCTCCACAACAACTATCACCAAATACAGATGAAACTAGGGGACAAGTGGAAGGTTGCTTTTAAGATCGGGGGTAGATTATGTGAGTGGACAATTATACCTTTCAGCTTGTCCAACACCTAGAACACTTTCATGAAATTGATGAACCAAATCATCTGCCTTCTTTGAAAAATTTATAATGGAATACCTTGATGATATTTTGATCTACAATTGTTCAATGGAACATCACTTGAAACATTTGAGACAAGTCTTTTAAGCCCTTAGGAAGGAGCAGTTGTACATGCATCCGAAAAAGTCACTTCCTGACCTCCCAAACGTATTTTTTGATATATATTATCTCAATAGCTAGTAAAGAGATGAATTCAATTAAGGCAGAAATTATTGTGAACTAGTAAGATCACAATCCTTCATGCAAATTTACCAGTTCCATTGGCTAACTTCATTCTACAAGAGGTTTATCAAAAATTTCAACTCTATAATAGACCCATTGATTGAGTTCCTCAAAGCAAAAAGCTTCACATAATCAAAGGAAGCAAAGATCAAATTTTAAAATTGAAATAGTTGGTGACACATGCCCCTATTTTAACCCTTCTTCTGGGCTGCTTAGTTGAGAGCTTTTGAGAGCAATTTTAATTTTAATGTTTAATATGTGCTTTAAATGAAGTTTTACATCTCAATTGAAAGATCCGCTTTTAAATTTTCAAAAGACAAATAGCTTTCGGGAGCACTTTAAACCAAATTTCTGAATCCAAAAAACTTAGCCAAACGGAGCCTAAATAAGGTGTTTGAGGTGGTGTGATGCATCCAATTTGAGGATTGGAGCTATGCTAAGCTAAAGAGGACATCATATTTCTTTTTACAGTGAAAAAAGCTAGGGCACAAAGTAGAAGCACTCCATATATGATAAAAAAATTTATTCGCATGTGATATTGAAGTCATTATTTATTGGCCAATGAGTTCACTAATCATGAGTCATTGAGGTTCTTGAACAATCAAAACAAGTTGAAGGGTAGACATGCTTTAGGAGTGGAGTTTCTTTCTTCATTTTAATTTGTCTCAAGCACCTATAATTAATTATCACCAAAATCTGAGAATTTTCGATAAGCATTAATACTAGATTGTTAGCATAATAAAGTAACAACAAATGAAGTTTGACACTTAGAATTATGAAATTCACCATCTATTTTAACTTAAAATGAATGGTGGGAAAAATGATTATGCACCTAATCAAGATTTCATGGTTCCATCATCCCGGGCAATTGTGACCCCTAGTCTACTTAGAGGAGATAGTTGACCCAATCTGATCGAAAGATCCTTGTCATCAACAATGGGTTGCTTTGTCTAAAGTAACTTTGTAGACTTAAGTTGATATTTATCTAAGGAGATAGCTTGAAGTTCAATTTAATTAACCGAGAGCTTTATGCCCTACCAAATGCACCATATAGTCCACAACTCAAAAGGCATAATCATTAAAAAATATACGCTATAATCGGAATCTAATATAATTGCCATTCTAAGAAACCATCCAATCTAAGGACTCTAATCGTAACCATATCATATGTGAAACCTATTAGCCAAACCACACGGCAAGAAGACTGAAACCACATCGTATAATCAATAATCAATACTCGATTCACAAAAATTGACTACACTGATGACTCTAAAATATCAAAATAATAGAGGCATACTCGATCAATTCAATCGAATATGGTGTAAATGATGATCTATGGATACGGTATCATGCGAATAAAAATTGAAATGCCACAATCATTGTCAAAATCTCTCAAAGCACCTCCTTTCGTAAAATGGATAAAGCCAATGCATAAAAGATGTCAAGTTTACCTAGAATAGGCATCATATTGCTCAAGTTTATTGCACAAAAAATACTCAAAATTTCCATGCATGTCAAGGTGAGGACATGCAAACAAGATAGACCTGAAATAATGATGCACAAAGGAAAATTAATTCGAAAAATTGATATTTTTTAAATTAATATTAACATTAACATTTATAAAAAGACTTATCTCCATCAAAATAAACCCCACAACCTACTCTGCTATAGTCTTGCATGCTACACTCTGCTCGCCCCACACGATCCCAGCATGCTCACGATCTTTCCTTCTCCCACGCAATCAAAGTTGTTCCCCTCATCGGCGACCTTACCTCAAACTTAGTAGCCAACCCTAGCTCACACCCACTCTCATTCCCTACAAAGTGCACAACCACGCAAGCAATGATATCTCGCGCTCCACATCTTCCCAAACACCTACGTCGACCCATGATTGTACCTGTTTGAGTCACCATCGCTCATCCTATGTTCGCATCTCCTGCCTACACTATCTTTATCTCAATCCTTGCATGCAACAACCAGACCACCCCCAATCTCTCTACTAATCCCCTCGTTTACTAAGTTGTTGATTTGATCCCACCCCTCCCTTTATCTCGCTAAATAGAGAGAACACCTCAACGTCTCTCTCACTTCTCTATAAAAAGAGAGGAAAGTTCCTTTTTTCTCTCTACATCCACTCCTCTTTATCTCTTTCCACCTCACCACCCTCACTCTCCTCTCAAATATTATTACAAAAAAAAAAGAGGGAGGAAAATAGTAGAAAAAGAGAAGAGAAAATTTGTGTGATTCTCAATGTTCATGCTAACATTGTCATTTCATCATCTCTTCCTCGTCGATTTCGTGTGCAAATGTTAAAAAAAAAAAGATTCTTACCCTAGAAGCTCTAAAATTCCATTTGTGACGTGTTTGGCACGATGAGCAAAACTCTTACATTCTTTTCTTAGTATGGTGAGTGAAAACACTAAGGGGACGCTTGTGAAGTGACAAGTAATTTTTGTACATGCTTTTCTTAACATAGTAGAAATTTTTTTGATAAGTACCAATATGCACTTTTCATAACGCAACATTGAAATTTGTGCAAGTTTTTGTGCAATGACCCATACACAGTTTTCTTAGTACGATGGAGAAAAAGATCAAGACTAGGTTCACATCACTCATACTATTTTCCTTGGTATGACAAGCAGACCCAAAACACCCAAAGCAACCCACTACGCAATGAAAATACTAAGAGACAATCTAAATGTAGTTGGATTTCACAGTGACCGGAAGCCCTGAAAGAATAATATAAAGAAATTTTTTTGAGCTTTTTAAATTGATATTAATTGGAACATGAAATTACAAAGTTCTAAGACAAAGAGAGACTCATAAAAATTGAACTTGAATGGACCTACATTGAGCTAGATGCTCGCTAAGGAGCATAAAAAAAATCTTTTAATGAGCATTTGATTATGATGCATCATGCATTGAAATAGTCAAATGACTCAAATCAAATGCAAGCAAAACTTGAGAGTTATACTGACTTCAAAGGGATTCTTGTTTGGCTAGGGGGCTAACTTTTAAATGAGAACAAAATTCAAATTAAGCTTAAAAATGAATCATTGTGAGCAAAATAATGATTGCTAGCTGGCCAATGAGCATAAACAAGATTATAAATTAAACAATTGGACTTTGTTACAATTCTCATAGAACAAATAAACAAGAGCCAAAAAAAGTTTCAATAGAACTTATAGTGAGTACAAAAGCTCATCAATGAGAACAAAAGAGACTGTTGAACATTTATAATTCAAAAAATTAAGAAACAAATACAAGCATCAAGATCGTCTTCAACAAGAGAACAAAAAATATCCTTTGAAAATTCAAAATGAGACTTTGTGCACTACTTGATGACAAGACATTTGCACAAACATTCAAAATTTTGGATGATTCCTAGACATACATGAATTTTGGGGGCTGCTTTAAACTCAAATGTAATGCCTCAAAAGTCTTAAAGTACCTTAAAATTTGTACAAATAAATCAAGTTCAATTATTTTCAAGTTATGTGCATGAATTATAGAATAATTCCTTTAAAATGGTTAGGAGAGCACACAAATGACTTCTGCAAATGAAATATGTAGATGCATTAGAACATGTACACAAATGACTTCTGCATATGCTCAGATTAGCATACTTCTTGATTACAAGGTCTAAGAGTACCGTGGAGACTAAAATAAAGTGATTTCATTATACCAACATGCGCTCAAACAAAAAAGTTAAATGCATGATCTTAATATCCGAGAATGTTGCTCAAGCTAAAAATTGAGATCAATTTAAAGTTATCAACTTAACTCAAAAAATCTGCAACTACTTTGAAAATTTATCAATATTTCAAAAAGATAAATCCCTCTTTCCAAATTAAATTTCACGTAATCAAATCATGCATGCAATCGAGCTAGCCACCTTATCTATAGAACAAGATCATAAATCCCATATCACCAATCTGAACGTTTTCAATTGGAGTTGGCAAGATTAATCCTCCTCACTAAAACCAGAGTTGATGAGGTTGATGATGCCTTAGCAATATTAGTGACAAACTTTATAAAATGAATCTGAACCGAAGGGGTCTATTGTTCAAAAATTCAAACACTCAAAATTTCATATGAAAGTAATACAAGCAATCCTACCTCGATGATGTCCAGTTGAAATATATCTCAACCGAAAGGGTTCAATCTCAAATTAAAATTCTCAAATTGCAAGTATGAATAATGTAGGTGTGTGGACTCCGAAAATTCTCCACCGACCTCTCAATGAAGAGAGTATAATTTATGTTAGTAAAATTTTCAGAAAGCAGATGGAATAGTAGATAAGACACTACCCAGATATTTCGCTCTCATTTTGTGAAGACTTTAGATCTGGTTCCAGGTTTCCTATAGGAGCAAGCATCTATAGTTAATTACTCCTCTCAATGCTGAGAGAGAACTTTCGATTAAGGCTAGTCGCTAGATCGCTAAATGCGTAGCTTATAATAGTAGCATGTGGAGTTTTGGAATTTAGATATATGAACTTGATTATATTTAGCTTAAAGCGAATGGTTGGGGGAATGATGACGCGCCCGATCTAGATCTCATGGTTCGCCATCCCGCTATCGCTTCTGCCTACTTAAAAGAGGTAGTCAACCCAACCCGACAAAGAATCTTGAAGAACCATGGCATCCAAAAGTTCTTGTGCAATTTTAAATGAGCAGCTTAAATCTATCTTAAGCAGAGAGCTTTTGCCTATCATATTCTATGGTTCACAACCCAAAGAGCAAAGCCATGGGAGTATATGCTACTGAGACCATGATATAATGACATTTGGCGACAACCTCCCTCAGGACTCCGTACTCGTGATCGTGTGGAGTATATTGGCAAAAACGCATGAGGACACGTCACGCCCTTTCGAAATTGTTTGAGAATAAATGACTTGATTTGACATCGCCTTTGTGAGCAAGAGTTTTTATCACCCCGACAAACAATTGCGGAAGGTGAGTTGAATTTTTAACTTTAAGTTTTCAATATTGAACACTTAGACATTTATAGCTCAATGATATTTTAAATTTTGCATTTAAATTAATATTCAATCTAAGTTAATTTGCTTTGAAATTATAATCATATTTTGATGGAAGCATCCCCTCCAGTTAAAATTTTCAATTAACACGACCATCATCGTAGTGGTATATTGTTTCGTCGTTTCAGATCCTATCGACTCTATTAATTTAATAAAAGAGAATCGACCGTCATATGACGTAATTAGCATCGCTCTCACCGCTACAACATTTGCCCACCACGAAAGAATACGATATGTGGTGTAAATACCACGGCCGAATGTGTCATCCCACCATGCCAAGAAAAGCATGTATGAGTCTCTGAAACACCTACATGTAATATAGATTTCCCCGCCACGCCAAGAAAGGCATGTACAGGTACTTATATACTTGCAATGTCAAGTTAAAACATTAATTTTAGCTTTATGGTTGAATTTTTATTAAACGGTTTATGCCTCATGTAAGCGTACAAGTTTGGCAACATTTCGGCAGTATCCCGACATCGTCCCCGTATAGAGGTCTACTTCAAGTATGCTGGGTCTACCTACCATACCAAGAAAGGCGTGTATGAGATAAACCACGCCGACGTCATCCCACCATGCCAAAAGGGCATATCAAAGTATATGTTGAAACAGATTTTCCCGTCACGCCAAAGAAAGACGCTTACGGGTACTTATACACCTGCAATGTTAGTTTAAATAACAATTTTATATTGTGACATGGCTTTATGTCAAGCATTTCAACAACATTCCGACGTCATCCCCGTATAGGGGGCTACATCGGGTATGTTGGGTCTGTCCACCATGCCAAGAAAGACGTGTATTGGTGGTATAAACCACGGCCTGAATAAGTCTTCCCACCATGCCTAGAAAGGCATGTATGCTCGATTCGAACAAATTTGCCACACGCCAAGAAAGACGCGCAGACTTATACACTCAGAAGTAAAACTTCCACCACCAAGAAAGGCGCAGACCTGCACTTATAATAACAAGTAAATTTCCACATGCCAAGAAAAAGCCAGACTTATATAACACAGGCTGAGAAGTATCAGCATCGGTGGGCTTATCACGAAGACGAAGAGGGCAATCATACGCAGATCAGGTATGCACAAGAACGTGAACAGTATTCATAAGGTGCTCATGCTGAGTGCTACTTGTCGGATGATTTCTGAAGCTTCACCGACAATACAGAGAGGGCTGAGCTGAGAGAGAAAGAATCACCCAAGGAGAGGTGCGGCTGCTCGGGTCGTGCAAGAGGGAGAGAATAGGGAAATGTCAACTGAGTGGGGATTAGGGTTAGGTGAGGAAGATATTTATAGGATATTTATTTTTTTATTTTTTAATTAGACATAATTTGGGTTTTTGCATCGACATTATATCGATAAATATATAGTCGATCATAAGTTATTCGATGTTTGACGAATGACGTTTCGCTGATCGGAGACCATTTGGTTCAAATCGTCGAGTCAATTTCGTTCAAATTTGCACGTCGTCGCTCGACGCCGATTCGCAGACTGCCGATCGCAAACAATTTCATTTGATAGGTTTCGGCATTTTGACACTAACGGCGTGATCAATTTCGCGAACGGAGGTCGTTTGGGCATCATCGCAGCCTTCGACGATATGCGGCGCATCAACCCCTCGATTGGTTACCAAATTAGAAGATGCATATTTTGATTAATTTCGACGTTCTGAATGTGATGGCAGAGTTCATTTGTCGATCGAAGATCGTTTCGACTGATTTTCGATGTCGTCGAGTGTATTTTAGCTTCGATTTGCGTGTTTTGTATCTGATTGCTCGATATTCACGCATACTCGTCTGAATTGAGTGCGAATAATTTTATTTGATAAATTTTGACGTTTCGATGTTAACGGTGCAATCAATTTCACAAACGGATGTTGTTTGGGCTACATCGCAGCTTCCCGACCTCGAGCGATAGCGCCGCGACCTCTGATCTTCGACCACGAATTATGCAATATGCATATTTTGATCAATTTCAACGTTCTGAACGGGATGGCGGAGTCCGTTGGTCGATCAAAGATCATTTCGACTGATTTTCGGCGCCGTCGAGAGCGTTTCAGGTCCGATTTACGCTGATGCTCGTCGAATTCTCCTTATGAGCTCGACTTGACTTATGGTGCATGCATGGAGGTCAACAAGGTGGTTTTACCCCAATGATGGACATGTTGAAAAAGAGATCTTAACTAAAGGGATTCACTATTAAATTAAAAACTCTTAAATACAAATACAAAAAGTGCAATTGATTATACCACTGATGGCCATGTTGACAAAAAAAATCTAATCCAGATGGATTCACTCTCAAAATAATACTATCAAATTGCAAAAATTAGTGACAAGCAATCACACCTCGACGATGGTTGCATTTCATAAAAATCTCAACCAAAATGATTCATTCTTAAAATGAAGCACTTAAGTTGTAAACATAAGCAACACAAAGGAATTCACCCCGATAAAAGTCAAGTTGAAAGAAGACATCAATCAGAGAGATTATTAATATCAAATTTTCTAAAATTTTAATATCAAATCATTGCATATTTAAATTATAATTAACTATGAAATATTCAGAACAAATTAAAATTAAAAAATTGAGCAAATGAAATTCATCGTTTAAAAGATTAATGCAAAATCTATTTACCCTCCACAACCATTTACTAAGAGTGACAATTTTAAGAAAAATTCTAGCTTACAAAAAAGTCAATGTTAAATCAGATATACTATTATATTCACTCTCAAATAATCTCACGTCAAAAGGAACGTGACTCATATCTTCTGTTCACATAATTTTGACACCAAATGGCACCACAAAAGATAGCGGTTATGACCAAAGTCCTTAGACTTGGTGATTTATAACAAAATGACACCACAAATTACGATTACAATTATATCTCATAAATTCCCCAATAGCTTTGTTTATTGTGTCTTTAATCATAAAATGTATTTGATAGGGCACAAAGCACATTGTTAATTAAGATTAACTTAAAATATCTCTTTAGAGAAACAACTATCCTAAGTTTATAAGATCCCCTTAGACGAAACAACTGATTTCTATTGGCAAAGATCATGTAGTTTGGTTAGCTTGACTACCTTCTCTAACTAAACAAAATACCATGACAATCTGCAACAATAGAACGATAGCATCTTGATCAAGCTCATTATCATTCCCCCACCCCACACCATCTTTAAGAGTGGTGAATTTTTAAATCTTAAAACTCTAAACTATTGCTACCAAGGTGTAAGTGAGCTGAGTCGGCTCGAGCTTGACTCGTTTAAAGGCTCATGAGATCAGCCGGTCGAGCTTAAAGGCTCGAGCTCAACTTGTTTAAAGTCTCGAGCTCAATTAGTTTAAAGGCTCAATATCAGTTAAAACTCATTTGATAATCAAGCTCGAGCTCGAGTTTAGTCCAATTTGATTCGAAAGCTCGTCGAGCTGCTTGAGTACCATCCTTGTTCGATTCATTGAACACCTCGATCTTGGTTCATTCATGCATCTTACCTTCAATTGAAGATTGATTCCTTCCTCATATTTGTAATCGCTTCACCAGAAAGCCTAAATCACGAGCTTCACCTCCGATCCACTACCCACTCCACCTTCTCTTCTTCCTCCTTATTACGAAATCGAGAGGATCAGCTGCAATGATGCTATAGATACAGGATTCAAAGCTTTTCCTACCTACCATATGCAAAATCAAGAGCACAAGATATCTTTCCTCCCTACCTGCCACCGCATCCTCTTTTCTTCCTCCCATTCAAGCTTCAGCTCTTAAGCCAATACATTAGATTTTTAGTGCCTAACGATTATCCTTAATTGAAAGTTCTCTCTTATCATAAGGAGGGATAATTAACCTTAAGTACTTACGTCTATGAAAAACCTAGAACCAAATTTAAAGTCCACACAAAATGAAAATGAAATCTATGAATAATTAATCCTAGGTGCTTATGCCTATGAAATCTTATCTGCAAACCAATCTGCCTTCTAAAAGTTTAACTTGAAACAAAATAAAACTCTTGTGAGAGGTTGAGTGTAAATTTCGGAGCCCACAACAAAGTGTGGTTGAATTTTGATCTAATTTATAACATTTGTTAGATAGTCTTTGAAGAGCTGACCATCTCATTATGAAAGCTACAAGCATGACCAAGATTGTTGATCTTTAGACAAGCTTACGAAAAATGTATACATGCTAAAAAGGGCTTTTTTGTAGCCAATTTTTCACTACTAGGGACAAGAAGGGCAGAATAACACTCCCATCAATCTTCCAAGAGATATTAGGCCATTATCATCACTTACAAGCATCGATAGGCAAAATGACTCAGACTTAGTTTATTATTCTTTTAGACATCTGGATTGGCAGCTTTAAGGTGATGCCTAGCGTAAATTTACTATCATTGCCTAACCCTGTCAAGCAAGATCATTTACAACTTGATATTAAGACAATAGAATAGGCATGGTTGCTTATAGATTAGGACCACAAAACACCCACAATTGTAGGATGGACTAAGATTTAATCCTTATCAAGTATCTAGCCATACCAGCTATGTTCATTTATCCTTTCTAACAAAAAGGGATTTTAGATCATGATGTTTTGTTAGTAGCCTGCCTAATTTTTCATGATGAACGACTCTCTTTGGTCCATCAGATACTTTACAGGATTTATAAAGGGCTTGGAATAGCTACAGGAGTTTCCCCACTTGGAGCACGAGTGGTTGCAGCTCCCTAACAATATGTATACAACTAGGTTAATCTCCACGTACAAGGAGCATTCAGTTGTCATGGGCATCCTCAACCTTGGAGCAAGAACATGCATGCCTTTTTTTTTTTCATCAAATCTCATCATCGTTTAAAAGAGTCAATTTCTATTGGTTGCAAAATACTTGATTAGCATGAGGCCAAGATGGCTATGTTATCATTTTAATGAATCAATAATTTTGAAAGGTATCATCCTAATAGAGCGTCTCATTAATTTGGGTTTCCCTAAGTGGCAGCATGCAACAGTTAACCTGCAATTTTGGATGTTAATAGTCACTAGTTTAGATCAGCTCTTTCGGAGACAAGCATGTATGTAATCGTAATGATATATGCATAAACTAATTAAGGATAAGCATGGGCATCAAATTTCATTTGGTACAGCCAAACAGTCAAATAAGAGTGGCAAAATTTTTAAATTAGGTTTAATGCTAATCTTAATTAGCAATTTAGGCACGAAAAAAAATTTTTTAACAAAATAAAGTCGTCGTCAATGAACAACGACGCCAACGTATTTCCATGTCTGGTCGTCCGTTGAACCACGATTGGCTTTTTTTTATTTTTTATTTTTAAAACTGACGCCAGATTTTACAGACGAAATTTCATACAAGGTCAATTGAGTTTAACTTGGAATCGAAATCAAGAAATTTTCTACAATTTACAATTGTGTCCCGATACGCAACAGTATTTACAAATGCGCGTAAAAACTGCGGCGTCGAGCTGAAATTTTGAAGATCCGTCAGATTTTCAGATCGTAGTCATATGTTTAATCGAATAACGATCGCCGGAATCAACAAATTTTTCTACAACTTTACGTTGGTCGAATTTACGATTGTCCGACACGCGCAATTTTTGCGACGCGCCAAAAAAGCCGCCGAATAAACTTTGGAGCGTTTTCAGATTTTGCACGATAATCATACTAATCGAGCAAACCTGGTATCGTTGGAATCGTAACAAAATTTTCTACAACTTTCATGTTGATCTAAATTTACAATTTTGGCCCGATACGCAGCATTTTTTGTAAAATGAACAATGATGAAATGCACAAATAATTCACACTAAACAAACACTCTTAATGAAGTGCAATTAACAAGTTTTTAAGAGACCTGACAAATAAACAGGTGCTGCTAGCCCATTACTCTTATTGGTTGGAGATAATTATTCATATTGATTACATTCATATAAGAGAAGTCAATGTGCTAGTAGTAGGAATGTAACAATTTTCAAACAAGGATAACAATAGTAGGAATCTGATATGAATCAAATTCCTTGAATTGAGTCTATTACAATAGTCGGGACAATGGTGCAGCCATTAGTCCGGCTCTCGGCTTTAGTCTGCTCGAGTTGACTCACTTCTAAGTGGAATGAACCCGGTGAGTTAGCTGATAATTCGGGGAATATCTGAACCAACGGATTAGCTTTTCTTTCTTGGCCGGACAGACTCGATCGTTCTTTCCGAGCTTTGATTGGAGTCGACGGGATTCTTTCTTCACCGCCTTGGATTTGTGTTTCGAGGCGCTTTGATTTAACTTCGCCCGCCCTGATCCGATCATCTGATGGCGAGGTCGGCTTGATCCGCTTTTAACGATGAGGGCCGATGAATTCGGGATCCAGATGTGATGCGAGCCGATGAAGCGTCTGGGAAGTTTCTTCAAAAGGAAAAGGAAAAGAAGCGATTCACCGGCCATTCGAGAACGGAGCTCAGGGGATTCTGGAGAAGAGGGGAGAGAGAAGATGATCGCTTCCACCGGATTAAGGCTATTTGAAGAATAACGTGGGAAATAGTCAGAGGAAGGAGGATAAGACTGGAGACAAGGAAGGAGGAGATTCTTGATAAGATTTCTTATTCTCCTCTGTTTGCTTTTCTGATCTCTATTTATAATCTTTTTTGCTCTTCTTAGATCTCTGTCTTCTATACTTTCAGAATTTACAGACGATTAAGTTTCTTGCTTATCGTGCTCGGAGATTTGTGGTATGTGTAGTCTGCTCTTTTCTTTCTTTTGTTATTTTTTTTTTGTTATGAACTTTTATTTTCGTGCCTCTGGATAAGGCTTTTGTTGTTTTATTTTAAGATCTACTCTTGGTCTTCTTTGGTTGAACTTTTCATATATCTTGTATTTAGTAAAGTTTGTTCCATTGGATATTATATTATTGTTTGTAAAAGTTTTTATCCCACTCTCTATTGTCGTAAAAGTCGTTATATTTGTCTTGTATAATTGTAATCTTTACTCTCCCCGGTAATGAACTTACTCTCTGTTGATGTTATATTTGGGTATATCTGTGAAGTCCTTTAGCCAACTTGGCCTTCTTCTATCCCTTTTGTTTCTGTTGTTGATTTGGGGATATGGACTCATATCAGAATGCTAGTAGTAGGAATGCAACTAATAGTTTGTGTTCTGAGCCTAGTTTGAGTTGGCTTGTTATCTTTATTTGAAAATGGTTGCATTCCTACTACTAGCACATTGACTTCTCTTATATGAATGTAATCAAGATGAACAATTATCTTCAAACAAAAGAGTAATGGGCTAGCAACATCTATTTATACGTCATGTCTCTTAAAAACTTGTTAATTGTACTTCATTAAGAGTGTTTGTTTAGCGTGAGTTATTTGTGCATTTCATCATTGTTCATTTTGCAAAAAATTGATGACGGGCCAAAATAAATTTGACCAATAAAAGTTAAAAATTTCGTTACGATTCCAACGATACTAAGTTCACTCGACTGACATCGATGACTTGACACGCCGCGAAAATACTCGAAAATTTTTCGGCGCAGCTTTTGCGCAAGATTTGCAAAACCGCTGTCGCCATAATCAGAATTTCGACCAACATGAAAGTTGTAAAAAATTTCGTTGCGATTCCAACGATACCCCTCGATTCTGGCACCGTATGACTTCAATACTCACAAAATACGATAGCTGCTCCAAAATTTCAGCTCGATGCCGTAGTTATTATGCGCATTCACAAAACCATCGACGGCCAATAAATCTTAAATTCACCAAAGTTGTAAAATTTCGTTATGATTCCAACGATACCAAGTTCGCTCGATTCCGACACCGTTTGACTCCGATACGCTCAAAATACAAAAGCTGCCCCTAGTTTTTTTTTAAATAAAATTAAAAAAGAGTCAGTCGTCCGTTCATTGAACTAATGAACGAACGACTGGCATTGACGGAAATAGTTGCCAGCTCAATCACTATCAGCCTATTTTGTTAAAAAAAAATCGTGCCTAAATTGCTAATTAAGATTAGCATTAAGCCTAATTTAAAATTTTGCCAATAAGAGCTAGCCATATTCACCTATTGTAGGTACAACTTTCTTATGCATCTTTTATAGAACATGAGATCAAGATTTACAAACAACGAATAAGGATTCTAGAACTTCCACATAAACGATGAATTCACAGAGATCTCTAACACTTGGGTACAAACAACAATGGCATCAATTCTCTTTGTTATGTTTATTTTATTATAACACTTATAATGTATTTGAGTATCTTCATTCATAATATTGGTTTATGATTATATTTATTTCCCTTTATTAGTTGTCCAACTGATTGAACCAAGAATGAGGAAGGATTGGCACCTCCTCCAACCAAAGTGCAAGTAAGATAATCCACTTTTGGTTTAGCTGAGCACCCTCCAGTAGGGGGATGCACACACCCAGGCATATAGAGCCTCCTCATGCTTCAATGAACTGGATCATGACTCCTATACAGTGACGAATCTTAATACTTGAAGAGATGCCTCATGAACCTTCTAGATCCTTCTTTGAGAGATATCATCTACTTACACACTCCCACTGCCCTCGAGCTTGTTGCAGTCCCAAGCTTTTCTTTTCTAGCTGATCTTCAAATGAGTCATCAATTTCTCTGCAGGTATATATGATCTTCATTTAAGTTATCATTATATTTTCATAATAACCCTTTTTTCATGTAGTGTCTGAAGGATCAAACCAAGAATCTAAAATTCATGACATTCAAGAATGCAGTGCGACATTCATGTGGAACACATAAGAGAAATAAGAACAGCACAACCATAGAAATCTAACATGCACATCAGAGCACGATAAAGCATGCAGGTCTACGTAGTGAAGCATAATTAAAAACCTTAATAACACTAATTTGTTGTGATCCACAATCCCACACTTAGCTAATGTGAATTCTAGTTTTATTAATTCCCACCCACATAAGAAGAATGAAAGAGAGATGACTGAGCTCTGTATGGAAAGTTTTTAAGTCACAAGGTGATCAATGTTGTGGTTTGCAAATGAAAGAGAATATCTGTGTTTATTGCTAGTAATAACATATACTATTCTCTGAAAAAAATTCAGAACAAGTGTATGAAATTTCAATACCAAAAAAAGGGGGATCTTCTGTTGAGTGCAATCCATATGTTGACCCGAATACCAAATAGCTAAAGGCCTGCTTATTTGTTCGTTTTAAGATTTAAGTAAAATTAACGGAATGTTTAAAAGTGCAGAAGTTCACGAAATGAAAAATAGATTTTGTCAGCTTCCATGCCCTCTCTGCACCCACAAGTCACACAAAACAACTTTAAACAGAACAACAATCAAATGCCATTTTTTTTACCATTTCAAAGAATGCTTCAGAACTCTTAATAGATATTGAATCCAATCTATGTAAGTGGAGACTATTTTATCTCCTCCCAAAATATTTGACGATGGAGAACTACCAATTCAAAATCAAGGCAGCTAATCGTGATCAACAACTTAAAAATTACCTCGGAAAAAATATTAATAAAACCTTTTAAACTGTTTTGTTAGGTATCAAACTTCCAAGGAAAAAGAGCCTCATGCTAAATAAGATTAACTAAGTACTTCAATATTGAATCCACTGATACTACAATAAACATAAAGTCATACCAGCACAAATAATTCATTCAATTTTAAGGCGTTAATGACAGTAAAAAAAGTTGTACCAAACAATCTAGCTTATACTTCATTATTCATAATGAATGTGATTTGTCATCCAATAAATAATCTTCAAAATGGTAAATCACAGACCCTATCTAGATTCAATCATGCAGAAGGCCGTTCAGATTCTCATTTGGGACCATTAAAACCAATATGCATTGATTAGTAGAAAATGAGAAAGAAAACACAACATTTTCGCTCAGAGTCTTGGGGCCCATTGTAAAGTTCTGTGACCTAAGAACTAAAGAGCTGCGTGAAGATGTGTTTGAGAGAATGGGTTGAAGATGAGTCACTAACCTCTCCTGTCAAATTCTCACATTCAAGCAACTGTTCCACAATAATCTTAAGTACTTGACAGTTTTTCTGAAGCATTTCTCTTGCCTTTCCATAGGCTAAGTTGTGCATCTGAACAAGAAAGGCGCCAAATGAAAAGAAATGAGACCAGAATCATAACAGCTAAATAAAGAGTTCATTATGGATACTGCAATGACAAGTTACAGCCTAAATACATGCAACTTCTTTTTGGAAGGAAAAACCAATAACAGAAGCAACATCTTTACCTGTTCAACTTTAGCTGCCATCTCCAATTCATGCTTGCTTCCCATACTTAGTGTTCCAACCTGATTCATTGCAGATAAAATAATTAGATGCATACTTAACGATGCATCAGAATCAATCTATTCAATGCAATTATATTTGAGTAATCGAATATTCACTAATAGAAGAAATCTTTTACACCCTATATTGAATCGTAATTCATTCAAGAGGACAAAATGCAAAACCTGATTTATTTGCACCAACAAAGACATCTAGCTGAAAACAAATAAACACAGAAACATTCCAGACACACAAGTTCAAGCAAATATCCAAGTACTATCTGATGCTTTCAATACAACCTATAAACCATAGTACTCAAAAAAACAAAAATGCTAAATTCAGTACATGGGGATTTGAACACAATCAATGGATATATATAAATTCTTAGGCTTTTTCAATGTAAACTTTCTATTAGAAATACAATGAATTATGTAATCAAAGTTTATTGAAGGTATAATAGCATGTTGGAACAAAAAACATGGCTTTCACAGAACTTTAGAGGTGATGCCATGATTTTGGATAGTATTTTCATTTTCTTTTTTTCATAGATTGAACACTTAACCAAGTATGATTTGACAAAGACGATTTTAACGAAAAGAACCATCCTCTTTGTGAAGTTAAATGTCATTCATACCACCTACAACCCTTGCCATTGACTACTAAACTCCTCTAGCATATTCGTTTCTTATGACAAGGTGCAATAACAACTTGCTAGACAACATGAAAATACCCATGTCCAATTTAAAGTGCTAGGTGGACTAAAATGTGGCTATGATATTCATCATTAAATAAAAATGATTTAAGTGGTCATGTTCACTATTCTCCAATAGGTGGTTTCACTAGATGGATTCTTTGGAAGGAAAAGGTAATCACTAGAGATAATGAAATCACATTAAAAGATAGTCTCTCTAACATTATATGGTTCATACCATGAAAGGTGGGGTCAAGACAAAATCTATAACGAATATTTTTTTCATTCAAAAAAGATGATCCCTTACCTCTAATCTACAAAATTATCAACATGAAATCTAGCTCGTTTCAAGAACAATGTATCCATTTACCCATATGAAGTTAACTTCCTGGGTCCCATTTATGTTGCATACCTCAAGAAGATAATCTCATGTTCCCTATTAAGGGGAATCCAATCTAATAATGTCAATATGTATGACCTTCAAAATTACAGCTGTTAGGTAATCATATGTAGTACTTTCTTATGCAATCGAAACTTCTCTCACAAAGATGGATGAATTTCTCTGCAAGTGATTAGCATCAAATATGCATGTATGAAGGAGAAAAGTGGAAGACTACTTTTAAGATGAAAGACATAATATGAATAGTTAATTATATCTCTTGAGCTAACAAATGCATCCAACAGATATAATGGAGTGATGGCTATGTAATTCATTCTTCTAAGGAAACCTATATCTATTTTGACATTCTAAAATGTAATAGACCAATGGGAACAATCTTACACAATAAGATTCTCAAGGTCATACGCTTTGAGAAGCACCTCAGCTAATTTAAAGGAGTAAATATATATGAATTCTTTCCAAGTATTCTTTGATTTTCTGTCTCTAGTGAGGGTGTTTAAATTGAAACAACAACAAAAAAAGTTAATGATATTTTGGAATAGCCTTCAACAGCAAATATGTCTCAAGTTAAGAGTGTACATGGAGTAGCAAACTTTATAGAATATTTTATGGTGAGATGTTGCAAATATAGTAATACCATATTATTCAAGTAAGGTGGCTAAGGAGGCATTGGCTTGAATGTCATCCATTGTATACTGCACATCACTTGGTATCACAATTCTTTATTGAATAGGCTATCCAAGATGTCACATTGTTTTCCTACAACAAGCCAACTAATGCATCTCATGTTACAAAACTTTTCTTGGTAAGCTAGTGATATTCCATGTTTTCCAAAGAAATTTATGTCAAATTTAATAAGCTGTCTGGTTCATTGGGTTTAGCTTGTGATAGTGCATGCTTGAGTTTGGTTCAAAATTCAAATATCAGGAAGGTTCAGTCTATGTATTAGATATGAGGATATGTTGCAATAACTTTTCATTTCTAAATTGAAGATGTGTCCCATGAATGTGTTGCTCAAAATTACTCCCTATGCATTTTTGATTTCATATCATTTTTGTACTTGTGTGCCATTTTTCTTTTCTATAGCATGCCATTTTGGGCTTCACCATGGATTTATGCCTTTGAATTTTAATCTATTGTCAAGCATCGCTCACATTAAACTATAATAGACTTGCGACTCATTTCATCACAAGAGATGATGTACAGTAGCATTACTGACTCAGTTTCCATGCAAGAGTTCCCCCTTTTCCTAATTCCCTTAGATTGCATGTGCAAGCTTCAGAAAAAATTATTCATGTGTGTTTTTCATAGGTAGCTTTTGACTTAAATTTTATATTTGAAAGTTCCAACTTTGATATGGCATTTATATAAATAACAAAGACAAAACAAAAATTGAGTTAAATTTATGCCAATCATATCTACTAATCTAAGAATGAGAAATGAACAAATAGATACATAAGGGGTGCAATTTAGACGGCTTTGAATTAATAAAATTTTAGATTTTTGCTCTCCCTCTTATGTGAATGTTAGATTCCATCAATTGTTATGCATGTACTCCAGATAACATATGGGAATGATATAATAGGGTGGGTCCCTTAGGATGCTTTATACAAAGATTAAATTCCATGTAATTCACTCTAGTACTTCTTTCAAAGAAGTCCTCAAAAGAAGACAACTCCATGAGTATGTCATTATTCCCTCCAATCGCCATCAGTGCAGAAGCACCAAATCAATGGTGAAATACAAACATTTGTGGTTCATGAGATTAAAATATATGATGATGCTAGGCAAAGTTGTGGGCCCCAAGAATTCAAACCCAACTCTTTTATGGGAGTTTGTTGAGTTAAATTTTCAAAAGGCATTAAATTTTAGATAAGAAATTATCAAAAGATTTCTTCCTCACTTTACAAGAACTTTATAATCCGATCTCAAGTTTTTCATTTGTGCAACCCCTATAATTAATTATCCCACCGGATAATGAGAGAAATTTTGACTAAGACTAGTCATTAAATAATAAATGATTAGCATATAGTAGTAGCAATTTAATTATAAGATAAAAAAAATTACTATAATTTGCTTAGAGGGGTGATAGAGAAACAACGATGAACCCAATCAAGATCTCATTATACCATCATTCTGACTAATCGTAAATCCTAATTTATTTAGTCAAAAAAGATAGTCGACCCAATTTGACTTGGGGATTCTTGTTAGCAATCAAAGGTTATATCGTCCAAGAGGAGTTCGTAGACATTGGGTAAATATTTATCTAAAGAAATAATTTTAAGACAACACAAACTAACAAAAGGCTTCAGTTCTATCAAGTGCACTCCATGATTCATCACTTAGGGATTTAAGCTATTGGGTAATTTGCTAGCTCAAGTCATAACTATACTTTAATAATGTCACTTTGCAATAGACCACCTAGCTAGAGGGTCTCGATCATAACCGTACTTTTTGTTGTGTCATTTAGAGTTAAAATCACCTAATCAAAAAACATATACACATCCTCATTGACATAAAATCCTTCAGAGTGAACATAAAGATATATGTGATATGTCATTAGTTGTTTGCATGTTTCAATTAATTTTAAAAGTCACTCTCGAGTCGCAACAAACTATTACAAAGGATGGATGGATATTTGCTTCAACATTTATTAGTAAATTTTACTTAAATGTTTTGAATTTTATAATTTTTCTTGAGATTTTTGTATTTTCATCTTCCTTTGAACTCAAAATGGTTTGTGTTAGAATTTGAAGGTATTTTGAAAATAGGATCCCCTTTGACTGAGATTGACTTTCAATATAGCTATCATCAATTTAAATTGTTTTCATTATTTATATTTAGAATTTAAAAGCATATTTCCAAAAAGGATCCCTATGGTTAAGATTTTCTATCAATACAGCAAACATTAAGATGAATTGCTTGACACATATATATTTAAAATTAAGAGCTTTCTTTTGAGAGAGAAACTCTTATTATAATTTATAATAGCTACACACATCATAAAGGTATTTTAATAATTTCACTTTGTTGCCACAATCCATATCAACTCTATTTGCTTTGCTATAGACTGGATCCATTAATTTGTATTTAAAAATTTTACTTAATGTTTATTGTATTACAGATTTTATCAACTCTACTTCTATGTATAGAAGATCAATTTTGTAATAAGATTTAAACTTGTGTTTAAACCTTATAGATACAATATTGAGAGTTTTCATTTAAAAAAATTGAATTTCTTTATTTAAGGCCTTGAAAGTCATGTGTACACAAATTTCAAAACTTTAGTTAAGTCATTGCAAACAAGAATTTGATTCTCAGTCTTATGATGATATAAGTTTGTCAAGTTAAACTGAGTTAGGTGTTTTAAGTACTTCAAACCTATGATGTTCAAATTCATTAGCAACTAACTCTTCATCTTAATGAAATGTAGGATCAAATATAGAAATATGGAACTTATAATACCCTCCTATAAGCTTGTGTACAACTTGTTAATAAGTCCAAATTTCGAAATGAGAGTTTGTGAAGATTAAAATAATTGCAACTTAATGGGATAGAAAAATTTTAAGTTCATCTTATGATTAGTCCATACAACATTTAATGTGTTTTTGAATGATGTGCACTACTTTTAATGCACTTGCATAATTTTTAATGCACTTGTACATTTTTTTGTGCATATACATAATGCATTTGCATAATTTTTGGTACACTTACATACACACCTGCATGTTTTTTATGCAGTTTCATGATTTTCAATGCAATAAAATGCTTTTTGAGGTGTTGGCTTTGAGTTGAAGATTGCCACATGAAATATACAAACAATAACTTAATCAACTAGCTATAAAGCAAGCCAGCATGGTCGATGCACATCATTTTAAATATGATGCTAATATTTAAAAATTATAAATATAAATATAAATAAATAACATATATATATATATATATATATATATATTATATATATATATATATATATATATATATATTATATATATTATATGTATTATTATTGTATTGTGCGGCTTTGTGCTATATATACAAGTATGCGTATGCATGCATGTATATATGTGTATTACATACATGTATGTAATGTGTGTGTGTGTGTGTGTGTGTGTGTATTGTATTGTGTATTGTATTGTGTGTGTGTGTGTTATGTACATATGCATACACATACATATACATATGTGAACACATTTATTTTCATATCAATCTTCAAAAAGAACTTGGCGCGTCATGTGCGCAAAGTGTCATTGCCCTGTACGGTGCAAGAAGCATGTGCCATAGCGGGCGTTATTTTACGGCATGAACACATATGATGTGCACAACTTAAAATTATCCAGATTTATTGTTTGTATGATTGCTTATCTTTAAGTGCACATACCATTCCCTTTTATGTTTTTAAAAACTGCATTATGTATGTTTCAATGTATGTGCTACGGATCTAATTGTGAATTTTGCAAATTAGAATCTATTACACATTCCACTCTATAATATTACATTTGTATGTGTTTTATTATTATTCAAGTGGGTCCCACAAAAGTCTCTCTCTATTTATAAAAAAAAAAAAGTCATTCAATTCATTTCATTTTGTTTTATTCAGTCCAACATAGGTTTTGAGAGTTTTGAGTACCGTGAAAAAATTCTATTTAAAGCTCATAAGTAAACTATCAAGTCCCCATTAAGTGTTAATCTATGATCAAATATTCAATTCCATGCATTCAAAGTACCAAGCAATGCATGTTGTATTTTTTATTTCTTTCTATTTGCAGTTGGCATTTCATATATTTCATTTTGTTGCATTTAAATCCAGTACACAATTTCAATTTGATCCTATCTAAGAGGCATTTAAGCAAGATTTTGCTAGCCTCCCAACATCTATGGAGAGTACTAGCCCCACCATAGCCAGCATCATAAGACACCACGATCGAGGGTCTTCAAACCCGCCACATTTAAAAGTATGCATATGGTTACAAATACCTACATTAAAAAATACCCATGATAATTCCCATCACATCGAAGTAATGCACACATATCTTTAACCTATCATGCTTAAAAAAATGTGCATTAATCTTTTGTGCCTGCACAAGAATGACATCACAAAATGGAAGTTTTCTACACATAAAAATGAAGTGCATGAGTACTTAAAATAAGTATCAATTCTTGAGGATCAAACATTTGCTAGATCAGTTGGAAGATGCTATTTTATTTTAATAGGTTTGAGAACAAAATATCATTAAGTTAAGATTAAGAAAATAGATATAATTGATATAGTTTTTAGAACTAGGCATGGTCATTATAAATTTTTTGTGATGTCATTTAGTTTAACAAATGTACCTACTATTTTTATGAATTTGATGAATCAAATTTGAAAGCCATCTATTGATCAGTTTGTGAATATATATACTGATGATATTTTGATTTAGAATTTATTCTAAGGCTAATAAACATGTTGCACAATTAAAAATAATTTTGAAATTAAAAAAGAAGAATTAATGACGTGAAATTTCGAAAACATGAATTACAGTTTTATAGTATGGCAGTTTTTGGACATATGTGGTGAAAAAAATTCAATGGAGCAAGTGGTGTCAATAATCTCCAGCTATGATAAACTCAATAAAAAATCTGGGTTCAATTTGACCCAATTAACTTTCAAGACAGATTCATGTGTAAAAGTTTAACATCTTTAAGTTTTTAGGCCAGATTTAGATTGGCTCACCAACCAAAATTGACTCATTTTGACTCACAAACTCACATTTGACTCAATTTTAAGCTACATTTAATTTGACATGCATGTCCAAAGAAGTCATAAGCCGCATTCAAGTCAATCAAGTTATAGGTGGGTTAGGTTCGAGCCAAAATTATTGACCCATGTAACAAATGAGTCAAGTTTGAAATATATTTATTCAAGTCAAGTCAAATTCGGGTCAGACTTGAATCCAACCTACAAACCCAAATTAGCACTCCAAAGTGGGTCCTCAAAAAAATAAAAGCTATACTAAAATGGCTATTATAGCAAAATTAATAAAGAATTTTCATAAATAGCTAATGCACTATCAAAGCTAATGGGTAAATATGTTAAATTTGAATGGACTAAAGAGATGTGAAAATAATTTTTAAGAATTAAAAAGGCGTCTAACTTTTGTTCAAATATTATCTATTCATCAAGAACAAAAACATCTTAGATTCACACAAATGCATCTCTGAAAAGCATCTAACTTATACAACAATATTATCCTTTATATATATATTTTTAATCTAGAATAGAGAAGTGATGGTTATACATCAAAAGAACTGAAGCCACATAAAAGAAATTATTCAAATTATGATTTAGAGAAAGTAATAGTTGAATTTGGGTTAAAAATATAGAGACGTTATTTATTGTGTGAAATATTAAATTTGTACTAATTATTAGAATAAGAAATGCATATACACACACAAAAAAAAAAAAAAAATTTAATTTGAGGTAAAATTATAGCTTGAATTGATTAAAGATTACAATCTAGATATATCATATTATCCTGAAAGAGCAAATGTGACAGTTGATACTTTGCATCACAAATAGACAAGTGTTGCAAGCATGATGATTACTGGAGAGAGTCTAAATTAATTAAGGAAATAAATATTTTGCAATGAGAGGTCAGAAAAATTGATGATGCTGAAAGTTTACATCAAATAATGGTAAAACCAACTTTATCAGACAAAATTAAATAAACTCAAAAAGTTAGCAATGATTATCACAAATTAGTTGAACAAATTCAGTCTAGAATCGAAAGATTGATATTAATGAAGTAGGTGATTTTAAATATTAGTTGTATTCTTGGTTACCTAATAATATAGATTTGAGACAAGAAATTTTGAAAAAAGCTCATCACTCAAGTTGCATCATTCATTTAAGTAGTATCAAAATATATAAGATTTATGATTTACTATTTTGGTGACCAAACATGAAAAAGGTTGTTGTCAAGTATGTGATTAAGTGTGAAATATGCTAAATTGTTAAGGCAGAACATCAAAGACTGATTGTTACAGCCACTACATATCTGTGACTGGAGGTGAGAAGATATTACAAAGGATTTTATTATGGGATTTCCCACACCCAAGTATGATCATGATAGCATTTAGTGATAATAGATTGACTAAAACTGTCCACTTATTGCCTGCTAAGTATAAGATTTAGTCGATAAGTTACCCAGATTATTTATAAAAAAAATTATCAAACTACATGACATTCTAAAAAGAATTGCATTGGATAGAGATGGATGATTAACAACCAAGTAATAAAAAACCATACATGAAATTTTGGGTACCAAATTACATCATAATAAAAAAATTTATCCATAAATTGATGGCTAATCAGAAAGAATTATTCCAGCATTAAAAAAATTATTGATATTATGCGTTTTAGATTTTAGTGGTAGTTGGGAAAATCACATTTCAATTTTTGAATTTGTTTATAATAAAAGTTATCAAACAAGTATAAAAATAGTACCTTATAATAAATAATCTAGAATTAGTTAATAAAACAATAGAGAAAATCAAAATAATCAAAGATATTGAAATTTAATCATGATCATCAACAAAAATACAATGACCAGGTTATAGAGCATTGGAGTTTAAAGTGAATGATTTTATATTTTAAAAGTTAAACCTATGAAAGTTACAATTAGATTCAATCAAGAAAGCAAGTTAAATGCCAGATACAAAAAACCATTTGAATCATTAAGAAGAAAGATAAAGTTCTTTATAGGTAGCATAGAGTATTGATATGTCAAATATTGATAATACTTTCCCTGTATTAATGTTGAGAAAATAGGTTATTAATGCAAATCAAATAATTCCACTTGAAGAAATAAAAGTGCAGAAAAATCTGACTTATGTTGAAGAACCTAAAAGAATTTTAAAATTAGATGTTACAAAGCTGAGAAATAGTAAAAGTCTCTATTAAGAAAATTGAAATGAAGACAGATTAAAAAACACTTTAAAAGAGAACAAGATATAAGACCAAAACTTCCTTATATATTTGAATGATAACTAAAGAAAGAAATTTTGATGACAAAATTTTGTCGAGAAAATGGTAACACCCAAAATAAACTTATATTGATATTAAATGACTGATATGATTTTTAATAAAATTAAGAATAAATTTGTTAATTAAGATAAATGGGAAAAGATTATGATGAACTTTATTCAAAACTTATGCCACTATGTTATGAAGTAAATTCAGGATATTTGAATGTTACTAAATAATAATAATTTGAATTCATAAAAGTAGAAAGCTATAGATAGTTTTGAGCTCAAAAAATCAGACATTTTTTAGGCTACAATTATAAATTAAAATTTTATAAAATAAGTTAATTAAATATGATTTATAGATTTAATGGGAAGGGAATACAATTACATAACGGGAATGCAATTACATCACAAGAGCAAATATTATAGAAATAGTTTGAATGAGTAGTTTATATTAAATGATATACAAGTTATAATTATATTGTTGAATATTAAATAATAATAAAAAACCATGATTATAGCTAAATGAAATAATTTAAAGAATAATTCATATAATTACATGAAATTGTAGATGTTTAATGAAAGGAATAAATAGGTTAATTATAGTACTTAATTATATAAGAATTTAGACTCATTAAAGAAAATAATATATAATTAAAAGAGATGTAGAATGTAATAAAGAGAAGTATTAAATTTAAAAATAAATCTTTTAATAATTTCATTGACATAAATATCTTCTGTACATTTATAAATTTGTTGTTGTTAAGTATCAAATTTTAGGAGGCAGAGTTAAGGACTAGTTGACAAAGTAAGATTAAACTTCAAAGACAGAAATGGGTACTCCCATTTCTAATTTACAGGGACAACTTTGTTTTCTTCTAAATCAAATCCATCAATCTTTATGAAAATTTATTCAATTCACCATTATTGCAATTGATTTATGAATTACTCAGTTGTAGCAAAGATTGATAATGATGAAATGAATGATAGTAATTTTTTTCATGTTTCAGACATTCATTTTAAATTATGCATTATTCACTATAAACGAAATATAGATGTTGTAAGTGGTGCGATTAAAATTATTAATATATGAAAGCTTGTATGTGTGTGTTCACAGTTAGAGCTCACCTCCTATGGATACTAGCTAAGAAAAGTAAAGTACCCACGCACATAAAATAAAAAAGGTAATAGAAAAGGATATTAAAATTAGAGTGCATTAAATAGTACACACTTTAGATGGTGATGTCACGGATGTAATAATTAATACAATATAGAAAGATATGAGATTTTTTATTAAATAACTTAATGTTTTGGAATTCTTTATATAGTCATCTTAGAACAATTAAATTTCCAATTAAATTTATATTAATTTATTGAAATTAATGAACATGGATGTTATCTCCTTCTCAATTTTATGTTATTATAATAAAAAGTATATTTATCCACCAAGTTATTCATAACTCAGTATTAATTAATATTTTCAATTTAAGATGAGAGGATCATAATGAGTGAGAGAAGAGAAGCAATGTATTGCTTCATGACTCCACCCAAAGAAGATATTATAATAGAATTGGTAAGATTCCAATTTAAAATATTTTATATTAATGCTCTTTCGATATTTTACAATTATCTAACATAATAGATTTGATATTAGTTAATACTAGTCTATACATGAAAACTTTCAATATTTTGCAACCATATGTTTATGTGATATTTATATTAATGAAGTATTAGAAATGTTCAAACAATGATGCATAATAAAAGACTTTAATGATAATTGTTATAGATTATATTTTTTGATACATGTTGATGCACTGTGACTAATAACCGGTACACAATCATGCTAAATATTTTAAAAGGCTTAAGATAATGATACCTTGAGAAAAAGGTCAATAAATGATGATGACCTATATAGTGAATGGCGAATGACCATATAAAATAAGCCTCAATATGGACAAAAGAAAGGCTCCCGACTCTTTATTTTAAAGATTGATGCATTACAACCCAACTCTTTATTCTAAAGATTGATACATTACAACCCAACCTTAGTCAAGTTTGACATAAAGTTTGTGATACATGATAAAAGAAAAAATATTCATCATATAAATTAAAGACTACTTCTAGTATGTACAAATTTTCTAAAATTTACATTTTGATAATTAAATTACTTCTATATTAATAACACTGATAAATCTACTTGCATGATCATAAATGTGTAAAAAATGCATTGTGATGACATCAACAAACAAATTTCTTACCCACTCGACCTTGGTTGGTGAATCGAGGATGGGTGCTAATGAAGAATACGTTTTCACTAGATTGTCCACTCTTGTTATATCTCACACTTGACTAAGATAGAGGGTAAAAAATGATGCACGACAGAGCGAAGGATTTGTAGCCATGTGGTGTGAATTTGAGCACAAGATAGGAGACAAGTAGGTCATGTGCGAGATAGAGACTAGGCAAGGGAGAGAGTATGATGTTGCAAGTCAGGCGCAATATGGGTGTTCATGATGAGGGCAACATGGAGAGCATGCTTTAGTAGGGAATGGGGAAGGGAATAGTCCTAAAGAGATGACAAGAATAATAATGAGCCCGATTAGAATTGCATGATTTTTGTCTTCTCAAGTTGTTATGAGCTCTAGTTTACTAGATCAAAGAAGGTAGTTAACCTAACCTGACTAGATATTCATCTACAGCAATAAGTTGCTATGTCTAAGGTGACCTTATAGCCCTTGGGTTAAAGTTTAACTAAAGAGACAATTTTAAACCCACCTTAGCTAATAGAGAGTTTTTGTCTTATTAAATGTATTATGTAATTCACAACTTAAGAAGTAAAGCCACTAAGGAGCTTGTGGACTATAGTCGTGACCGTTCCATTGAGGACCAAACTACCTGGTCAAAGAGGTCAGGCTATAACCGCTACTCTTTGTGATGTCACTTAAGAGCAAAATCACATGAACAAAAGATAAAAGCACATCCTTAATTGTGTGACATTATTTAAGAGTGAATATAATAATACACTTGACTTGACATTAACCCTTCTATAAGCTCAAATTTTTTTTAAGTTCTCACCCCCAATAAATGATTGTGGAGGCTGAATGAATTTTCATTTTAAATCATCAAATGATGAATTACACTTGATTAAACTATTTTAATTACAATTTTTTATCATTCCATAATTGATTTATATTTGAATTTAAAATAATTTGAGATTAGAGTTTTATAAAATTTGATTTTAATAAACTTCTCCAATTGATATCTTCAACTAGCATGGCCAACATCAACATGAAAATTATATGAGCATTCACATTTATAATTTGATGAATTTTATTAGATGAAAGTTTTTCTAAGCAATACTCTCGTCAACTCCATTCCCAAAAGGAGGATCGAGCTGCAAAGCAGAGCTCAGTCTTGCCAACTCCAATCATCGTAAGGAAGATCGGACTACTCATATGGGACATATGACCTAATTCTGCAAACAAGGCAGCCCACTCAAAAGTGTGCACATACATCAACATTAAAACCTGGAATTTAAAAGACATTTATCTTCAAAATAATTATTAATTAATTAAAATATTTGCATGTTTTCCAATGCAAGAATAAATTGAGATGATTTCATTTTAGCCGGCACAACATTCTCAAATCGACTAATTAAAAATTTCAACACATTCGTCGAAGAACATACAAACACTTAAGAATGAATAAGTTTGAATTTAAAGCAAGATTGCAAGATTCCAATATGTCTACATGCTTTTCAAAAGTGAGATGAAATTTGAGTTAGTCCTATTTTAATTCTCGCAATATCTTCAGACACCAAATTTAGGCATTTAACACTAAGTCAGCGCGCATACAGGCATCTAATCTTGATGATGTGCATGCAACTTAATGTACCTACACAATGCATTTGTATAATTCTTAGCCCATTTTCATAAACATTTGCAAGTTACAATCACACATCTCTTTAAATATACTGAGAGGATTATCATGACAAGCTACGCATGACCAAAAAGTATCAAAATTTTATTATTTGCACATATAATTTATCATTCAACTAGATATATATGTTTTATTTTGTAGTTTTTTAAGACAAGCCTTATGTTTGCACATGTTTAGATAGTATGGAATTGATGGTATTTAAATTAAACTGAAAACTTTTCAAGTGAGTTAGAACATTTCAATTACTTAAAACGTGGCATTTTTGTCCTTATATATTTGGAAATTAATATGATGGGCCTAGGGCTCTGTTCATTTCACACTAAGTCTAAACCCTTTCACCAGCCTTAATAGTCTTAAGTATTATAAAAGCGAAGGGGAGGTCTTGCTCACATTTCAAGCAAGTTTCCAAATTCCCCGCGATTTCCTTATAAACTTTTATTTCAAGACCAATCTTTACATTCTATTTTTTATTTTGCACTTATATTGTTATATAATAGATCTCAGCATCTTCCTCGAGTGAGTGAGGATACCTCGGGAGCATTGGGCTTACCCTCCACAAACTTATGAGTACATCAATCATTATCTGGTGACATCACAACCTAAGACTTTTAACACACCATGCTCTTCTGAGTGTAGCAAAATCGTCAAGCCAACACGCTCATCTTAACATCACGAGGTGTTGGACTACCAGCATGGGTACTTAAATTCTTGGTTTGGTGTTTTAATTTCGTAATGAGCTCAACGATAGTGAATTTGAAAGATGATGAGTTTTGATGATTTTGAACAATAATTTTTTTGTTTAAGGTTTTCTAAAAAGAGTAAGAGAGGCAGCGAGAGTGATTTCTCTCTCAATCTAGAGACATAAAGGAGAGTATGTGTGGAGATTTAGAGAGAAAAATTTTTTTATTTAGAGAGAGAAAGAGGATGATAAAGAGAGGGAAGCAAGGGAAGAGATGGAGAATGTAAGAAAAACAAGAATGAATGGGGGTTGTTGGGTGGCTACCGGAGGCTATGATGGTTAGGCCAACCAAGCAGAAAAGAGGGCTAGCAGTGAATAAGTTTGTTTGGATGTGGAGTTTGTCGGTGGCTAGGATGGCGGCAATTTGTGTGAAGGGGTAGAGTAGATACAAATTTAGCTAACGGAGAGTGAGACTAAGGAGAATATGCAAGCAAGGGGTGAAAGTATGGCAGGGAACAGGAAGGAGGGTGAGTGTTGAATAGGAATTAGCAAAGAAATGAGAGATGGGAGTCAGGAAGCTTGTAGCTTGTGTCGACGAGAGTGGAAAGAGGAGGTATTGTTGTTGGGGCTCAATTTGAGCCTTGGTCGAGCAGAAAGAGGGAAAGGGGTTATGTGATAGGTGGACTCGGAGAGAGAGGTGACTTGTTGCGTGGGGTGTGATGGCTAGCACAAGCAACTGAGGAAAGTGATAGGATGAAGGGAGGAGCCACAACAACCAACATTTATGTGTGAATAGGAGAAAACAGGAGTGTGAGAAGGCAGAAGAAGACAAAGGGAGGAGAGATGCGCAGACAGAGACTAAAGCTAGCATGAGCTGCTACTATGTAAGGGTTTAGTATTAGGTATTCTAATAACTTTTTTAAATTTTATCGTGTTTGTTCCTAATAGCAAGACACAAACAAGGAAAAGGAGACAAATCGTAGGGACTACACAATCAATACATGCAAGTAAGACAAAATTTAATTTAATTTTTAATTTTATATAATAAAATAAATTTTAAATTTAATTAATATTTTTAACATATATATATAATATCGATGTAATAATTATTATATTTAAGACTCTTTTTATGATATTTTTTAAATGGTAACATTACTTGGGTGTTGTTTGATTCTCTTAATTTGTAGTGTAGTGTAATTCAACTACCTACATTTTAAAAAAAATTTGTTTGATTTGTTACATTTAAAATATAGTGAATTTTGAGAATGTATTCAAAATGCATACTTTATTTTAAATAGGGTGTGATGTATTTAAAATTCACCACCAAATTTGAATGATTTTAAAATACACCATTTAGTGTAACGTGAGAACAACTATTGACATTGTTGTCACCACTTGCTATTGCCAACCATCAAACAATCGTCACCTCACATGTCGATCACCACCACCAGTGTAATTAACTTGCATTTCTTTGGTTAACAAAACAAAAAAAACTACACCATTTAGTGTAACATGAGAATAGCCATTGAGATTATTATCACCACTTGCTATTGCCAACCATCAACTAGTTGTCACCTCACATGTCGGCCACCACCACCAGCATAATTAAATTGTATTAATTTGGTTAACAAAATAAAAAAAATTACTACATTTATAGAGTTTTTAATTAAACAGTAAAATATATTACTTTAACTTTACACTACATTTTAAATTCAATTAACCAAACATCCTCTTATTTTTTAAAAAATCGGTTGTCTTTTCTCTAATATATGTTGATTCACCAAAATATGCTCAAAAAATCAAAAGAAAAAAAGACACTTATTGATAAAAACAATTAGTGAATGAGTCAAAATGTGCAAGGAAAAATCAGAAATAAGAAATTTTGTTATAAAAATTAGTTTTAATGTAAAAGCTCAGAAAATTAGAAAAGGTATAGAGTAGCCCATTAGGATTTTAAGAAATCAATATGTGACACAAAGAATTCAATATTTAGTGATTTATATAATAGATTATATACTAAAAAAAATGAAAGATATATGTATAACTTAGTAGGGTAAAGAGATAGAAAAAGTAAAGATTAGTTCAAGTGAAATGCATTAAGAATAAATATTACAAAGCACTTTATTAGAAGTATATATTCAACATGGGTGGATGAGATATTTTGATAAACTTTTTAATGAAAGTTGTGAGAATATGATTGACTTCAGTGATCTTAGTACTCTAAATAAAAATAAAGATATTGTTTTTATGTCGTATTAGTAAACTTGAGGTTAATGAGATCTTAAAAAAAATGAAGTATGAAAAAATAGTATAACTTGATGATATTCCAATAGAAATGTGAAAATGCTTAGAAGATCAAAGAATTTTTTGTCTTACGAATCTTTTTAATATTATTTAAAGACAAAAAGGATATTAGGTGAATGAAAAAAGAGTTTGTTGATTCCTATTTTTAAGAATAAAGGTGATGCACAAGAATGTACAAATTATAAATAAATTAAGTTAATGTGTTATATATTAAAATTATAAGAAAGAGTAATTGACCATAGATTATGAAGTGATACCAATGTTTTTCAAATCCAGTTTGGATTTATGCCAAGCAAGTCTACTATGGATGCCATATATTTGAAGAGAGGTTTTATGGAGAAATACAGAGAGAGTAAGGAGGATTTACATATGATATTTATTGATTTAGAAAAATAGTATAAGAAAGTTCTTGCTTTGGAGAGTTTTAAAAAAGAAAGGAGTTAATATTGCTTATATTCAAGTCATTCAGTATATGTATACTAGAGTGACACTTGTATTCACACACAAGAAGGATTTACTAAATATTTTCCTATTTTAGTTGGATAATAACAAGGATCAACTTTAAGATCATATCTATTTGTTTTAATTATGGATGTTCATACTAGACATTTACAAGAGGATATACCTTGGTGTATGCTTTTTGTTAATGATATTCTTCTTGTTGATAAGACTAAAGAGGGAATTCCAAAAAAAACTTGAATTATGAAGGTCAACCTTAAAGTCTGAAAGTTTTCATTTGAGTACATCTAAAATAGAATACATAAAATATAATTTTAGTTATAGAAGATCAAGTGGATGAGTCGTGACAATAGATAATCAAGTCATTAAAAAGAGTGAGCATTTTAGATATCTCGGGTTTATTGTTCAAAGTGATGATGATATAGCAGAGATGTTATTAGTAGAATTTAAGTTAGATGGTTGAAGTGGACGAATGCATCTGGTCTGTTCAATGATAAGAAAGTACAGCTTAGGAAAATTGTATAACATGATGATGAGACTTGCAATGCATTATGACGTAGATAAAATTAAGTGTTATAGAGATGAGGATACTTAGGTCGATGAGTGGCTTTACACTTAGAGACAAAATGAGAAACAACAATATATTTGATAAGGTTGGAGTAGTTATAGTGGTAGATAAGATTAAAGAGAGTCACCTTAAATGGTTTGGTCACATAAAATGTTGATCGTCCAATGACCCAACTAAAAGAGCAGATGTATTAGATTTGACGTATGTTAAGTTAAAGGTAGACTGAAAAAAACTTGGTTAGGAAGTATAAAAATTAAATTAAATTTATTAGGATTAAATGAGAATATGTCGGTTAATAAGACACATTGGAGGAAAAGGATTCATGTAGCCAACCACAAGTAGTGGGATAAAATCTTATTGTTATCAATTCACCAAACACAATTTTTGTCAATCGAGTGCCTCAAAATTCATGTTGTAGTCTCATGCATAAGGTTAGTCCATGTAATTAGTGTTAGGTTAGGAACTTAGAACATATGTACTATTACATGTAAATTAATGAAGTTAATAGATATTATGGTCCATAGGCAGATAAATATCTTATGTATTCAACAAATTAAAATGGTTAAAAAGAAAGCCAAGGAGATTGATAGTTTAGGTTTTAAACTTTGGTATTTAGATAGGAGTCGAACTAAAAAAAGTGTAGGTGTAATTATAAATAAAATTTTGAAAGATAATGTTGTAGATATTAATAGGATTACAGATAAAATTATATAAGATTATTAATATTATAAGTGTTTATACCTCTCAAGTAGGTTTGGATGTAGACCTACAAAAATTTAAAATGACTTAGGAGAATTAATATAAAAGATACCTCTTGACGAAAATATATGCATTAGAGGAGAATAAATGAACATATTAATAAAATATTAATAAAATTTAAAAAAATTTATGGTGGATTATAATTTTGTAGTTGCTATTTTCTTTTAAAAAATATGAGTAAATTATTACTTATAAAAATAGATCTAGTAAAACACATTAATTATTTTCTGATAAAAAATAAATCATTAAGATTATAAAGATTGTAAAATCATTTCAGGTGAAATTTAAGTACCTAGCAGCAACTGCTAGTTTTAGATTTTAAGTTAAAGAATTGGAAGATGAAAAATAAATTGGGTCATTATCCTAAGATTAGATGGGGCACTTAAAGAACACTAAAAAATATATTTTTAAGAGCAAGCTACAAGATCTTAGAATTTATGATGTTTATAAAGAAATTAATATTATATGCGAAAAAGTAGCAAGAGAAATTAAGTTGCAAAAAATATATTTGGAGAATCAAAAGAAAAAGCTTCTCATAGTAAAAATAATTAGTGGTTGAGTCAAAATGTGCAATAAAATATAAGAAATAAAAAATAAAAAATTTTGATATAAAAATTAGATTTAGATATATAAACTCGAAGAATTCGGAAATATATAAAGTAACTTTTAGAGATTCTAAAAAGATAATATGTGATGCAAAAAATTTAACTTTTACTAATTTATACAATGGATTGGATACCAAATGAAGGTGAAAGATATATGTATAAATTAGCCAAGCAATGATAAAAGAAGTAAAGATCTAATTTAAGTGAGGTGCATTAAGGATGAAAATCATAAAGTTCTTTTCTTAGAAAAAGATATTGAACATTGGCGGATGAGAAATTTTGATAAACTTTGAAATGAAGGATTTGAGAATACGACTGATTTTAACAACATTAGTACCCTAAATAAAAAAAATAAAAATTTATTTTTATCATCGTACTAAATTTGAAGTTGGACAACAACAACAACAACAAGAAGCCTTTATCCCAGTGGGTACATGAATCTCTCGGTCCATTATGTCAAATTCTCATTTAATTCAAGTATACCAAGATCATTTTAAGAAATGGACATGTGGACACGTGTTGGTAGTAGAAGATTTTAAAAGTATTCACTTATGGATTTGGTGTAATAGAAGGTAAGACTATATTAGATTTTCTTTTACGATTTAGTGTAATACTTTTTTTTAATAAGAAAGAACATATTATTTATAAAAATGCATCTAAAACACGATTGATTATTTTGATAAGAAAAATAGATCGTTTAAATCAGTAAAATCAGCCATACCAAGTGAAATTTTAAGTACCAACATCGAATTATTTAGATTTTAAGATGAAAGATTGTAAGAGAAAAATAAACTAAATTATTGTCTTGGATTAGATGACACTTAAAGAACACAAATAAAAATATTTTAAGAGCAAGCTACAAGATATTAGAATTCATGTTAAGCTATTAAAAAAAATATCGTGAAATTAAGCTAAGAAAGATGCTTGGAGAATCAAAGGAAGTTCTTTAATAAGAATAGTTGGTGGTGAAATGTCAAGAAAGAAAAGATAAAGCATTGTTATAAAACTTGGTTTAGATGTAAAATTCGGAGAATTGGGAAAGATATAAAGTGGCTAGAGATTAAGAAAGAATATATGACGAAAAAATTTAAATTTTAGTGATTTATAATGACAGATAACCAAAAGAAGGTGAAAGATGTATGTAAGTAAGTTAAGCAAACAGATAGGAGAAGAAAAGACATAAAGTGAGGTAAAAGATGAAAATAATAAAGCTTTTCTAGAAAAGATAATGAAAATAGGTGGATGAAATATTTTGATAAACTTTTCAATAAAGTATCGATTGATTTTAGAACCTTAATACTAAACAAGAGAATTTCATTTCGTCAGTTAGTAACTGAAGTTAGTGAAGCTTTAAAGAAAATGAAATGTGAAAAAGCAGTAGACCGGATAATATTCCAATAGATGTGAGGAAATATTTAGGAGATCAAGGAATTTCTTGGCTTACAAATCTTTTTAATGTTATTTTAAAGACTAAAAAGATGTCAGATGAGTGGAGAAAAAGAGTCTATTGGTTCCTATATTTAAGAATAAAGGTGATGCACACAACAGGTCTTACCACCATCTTATAAAATTTTTTCTTAAGTTTAAGTGAAACTTTTCTATCACACAACAGGCCAGATGCATTCCTCCACTTCAACCATCCAACTTGAATTCTACTAATAACTTCTCCATCTATTTCACCATCATTTTGAACAATAGAGACCAAATATCTGAATCGCTCACTTTTATTATAATTTGTTCACCTAATGTCACAACACTATCATTAGAACTTCTACAACTAAAATTACACTTCATATATTCAATTTTAGATCTACTTAAATGAAAACCTTTAGACTCTAAAGCTGACCTCCATAATTCAAATTTCTCTTGGACTCCCTCTCTAGTCTTATCAACAAGAAGAATGTCATCAAAGAAAACATACACCAAGGTACATCTTCCTGTAAATGCCTAGTAAGAACATCCATAACTAAAGCAAAAAAGATAAGGGCTTAAAGCTAATCCTTGATGTAATCCAATTGAAATGGGAAAATATTTTGTCAATCCTCTTTGTGTTTGGACACAAGTACTCTAGTATATATCCTTAATGACTTGAATATAACCAATATTAACTCTTTCGTTTCAGAACTCTCCAAAGAACATCTCTTGAAACTTTATCATAAGCTTTCTAAATCAATAAACATCATATGTAAATCCTCCTTACTTTCTATACTTCTCCATCAAACCTCTTAACAAATGTATAGATCCATAGTAGATCTACGGCATGAAACCAAACGATTGAGAAACTTTTATATCACATCGTAACTTATGCTCAATTACTCTCTCCATAATTTTAATGTATGACACATTAACTTAATTCTCTATAATTTGCACTCTTGTGCATCACCTTATTCTTAAATATAGAACCAACAAACTCTTTCTCCACTCATCTAAAGATCTTTAAGTCTTTAAAATAACATTAAAAGATTTGTAAGCAAGAAATTCCTTGATCTCCTAAACATTTCCACACATTAATATCATCGGTCCTCTGCTTTTCACATTTCATTTTCTTTAAAGCTTCTCCAACTTCGATTTACTAATCGACGATATAAAATAAAATTCTATTTTGTTTAAGGAATTAAGGTTGCTAAAATCAATCGTATATTCGGATCCTTCAGTTTTATCAAAATATCTCATCCACCTATTTTCAATATCCTTTTCTAAGAAAAGCACTTTATTATCTTCATCCTTAATACACCTCACTTGAACTAGGACCTGATGAAATGTGAAAAAATAATAGGATCTGATAATATTCCAATAGAAGTGTAGAAATGCTTAAGAGATCAAGGAATTAATTAGCTTAGTAATATTTTTAATGTTATTTTAAAAACTAAAATGACGTCATATGAGTGAAAACAAAGTTTGTTGGTCTCTATATTTAAGGAGGATCTACATATGATATTTATTGATTTAAAAAAAGAAAACGATAAAGTTCCAAGAGAAGTGCTTTGAAGAGTTCTAGAAAAGAAAGGAGTTAATATTGACTATATTCAAGTCATTAAGGATATGTATACTAAAGCTATTACTTGTTTTTAAACACGAGGAATGACTAAATATTTTTCTATTTCAGTTAGATTACATCAAGAATCGGCTTTCAGCCCATATCTTTTTGCTTTAGTTATGAATGTTCTTACTATGCATTTATAGATGGATATACCTAGGTGTATGTTTTTTACTGATAACATTCTTCTCGTTGAAAAGACTGGAGATAGAGTCAAGAAGAAATTGAATTATGGAGGTCAACCTTAGCGTCTAAAGGTTTTTATTTGAGTAGATCTAAAATTGAATATATAGAGTGTAATTTTAGTTATATTAACTCTAGTGATGGTGGTGTGACTTTAGGTGATCAAGTCATTAAAAAGAGTTAATGTTTCAGATATCTCGGGTTTATTGTTAAAAATGATGGTGAAATAGATGAGAATGTTATTAATAGAATTCAAGTTGGATGATTGAAGTGGAGGAATACATCTGACTAATTGCGTGATAGAAAGTATTGCTTAGACTTGAGAGAAAATTTTATAAGATCATGATAAGACCTAAGTTGTAGTACAAAATGTTGGCCAGTAAAAAAGCATAAAATTAAGCTAATTGTTACAAAGATGAGGATGCTTAAGTGGATGAGTGGCATTACTCTTAGAAATAAATTATGAAAATAATATATTCATGAAAAAGTTGGAGTAGCTCCAGTGGCAAATAAGATTATAGAGGGTCGCCTTAGATGATTCAGTCGCATAAACTTTTGCATATGTATTTTTTTTTTATAAAATTCTGCACTTAATTTAGTTCCTTTTTATATATATAAGTATATGTAAATTTCTAGCATATAAATATTTGTAAATTAAAGTTTCCATTTAAATTTACTATTCACCTAATTACCTAATTATTTAATATATGCACTGTAGTAATAAATCCCTCTACTTTATTAGGCATGCATCGGTTGGATTAAAGTGATAGACACGTGTAGGGCTTGGATCAAAGGAAAGACCAATAAATGCATTTATTTGTTTTTCTTCTTATTCCATTTCCTCTAGTCGGCAGCCTTCTTTGGTGCAGAAAATGCATGATAAAGAGTTCCGTAAACTGCTAGAGAAAATGTTTTCTGGCTATTAGGTGCTTTCTTTCTCCCGCTTTTGGTTTTGCATGGAGCAGCAGCCCTCCTTTGTATGCACACGGGATTGGAGTTCCGTAAATTGTTGGGGGATAATTGCTTTTGGCTGTTAGGTGAGTATACAGAATTTCTCCCATGGGTTTGGTATTTATATTTAAATATACTAGTTATATGTTGTACAATTGTATTATAAGCACAATCACATACCCTAATTAAGTATTTTGTTGTTACTATTAACCGAGTGTTGTAGGGATTTGGAGTAGAATGTAAGAGTATTAATAAATATATTATATTGGGTAATTAATTAATTATATTTTTGTTCTCATTTCCTACTAGGACTGAAATTGGATTGTGAATTGGAATGGGGGAATTTGTGTTGGCTTCTTAATATATATGTAGATTACTTTATGATTTTCCCATAATTTCAACCACTTTTCAGCCCTTCCCATTAATCCCGTCGATGCATAATTTTGCTACAAAAGATTAATTGGATGTATAGTAACATTTAATGAAGGGATTAATTGGATGTATAGTAACATTTAATGAAGGAGGGGGGGGGGGGTTAGATAGGTTAAAACATGTATTAAAATTATTAAAATATTAGATGAATGTTAGTTATAGTTATGTTAAGTATACAACAACAACAACAACAACAAGCCTTAATCCCACTAGGTGGGTGCCATGAATGAATCCTTCGCTCCATTGTCCTATTATGTGTCAAATTCTCATTTAATTCGAGTATACTAAGATCATTTTTTATACATCTTAACCAAGTTTTTTAGTTACCTCTACCTTTCTTAACATAAGGCAAATCTAATGCATCTACTCTCCTAATCGTCATCTGACTAGACGCGCTTTATGTGGCCAAACCATCTAAGGCGACTCTCCCTAATCTACCACCTGAGCTACTCCAACTTTTTTCCTAACATACTCATTTTGCATTCTATCTCTAAGGGTAAAGCCACTCATCCACGAGCATCCTCATATCTCAGAACACTTAACTTAGTCTTATGTTTCTTTTATTGCCAACATTCTCGCACATGTCAGATCTTACCACCATCTTATAAAATTGTCCCTTAAGTTTAAGTGAAAAATATTACATTTTGTTATCTTTATTATGTTAATTTAATCAAATAAACAATATGGGCATTAGTTAATAGTACTTCGGAGTCGTACTTTTGTATAATACGAAAGATTATATGAAGAGACATCGACATCAGGTAAGAATGAGGTTTAAGCTTGTGACACTACTATGTTACATTTATTTATGAATTTCATGTGTTCAGAAGAGTTATTCAATTATAAGTTGTGAAGCGTCGAGCATATCCTAAGCGGTATATGTAATCGCTAATTTAAATTCGTTTATACCCCAACAGTGTATTGTTCTACTAATTCTTACTAATTTTATTAATATTGTATTTAACGACATATGATATTCCTATCATATTTATGTAAATACAAATACTTATTACTGACATATATATTTGATTTATAATGATTATAAGTTAAATTCCTTTAATATCATACGATTCACGATATTGAAATGTTTTAACATACGCATTATTAATTGTGAAACGGTAATGTGATAAATAGTGTCGAAATTGTGATAGGACTATATTATAAAATTTGCGCAAAGCAAAAGTCGACGAGAGCCTTTGCAGGGGATCTTAGATTCCGACTTCGACATTGAGTTTGGGCGCACTAATTTGTGTCGAGGGCTATTAGCAGTAAGATAAGACTCTACCTTACCTTCAACAGTCGACGAGGCGACGATCATCATCGTTATGAAAGTCAAAACCTATCGAATTATAAATGATATTTCAGAAAGGATTTGATATGAAGGCGAAATTTGCTTTCATTAAATAATTGAATAATCATGTCATTATATCTTCACAAAAATCTTCGCTTATATTTTGCAACATATTTTACCAATTTTACTTCGGCCAATGCACATTATTTTTAACGCCTTATTCTCGAGATTTTTTAGATTATTTGTCATTTTAAATTTTACGATATTATACCGTTGATAATTTGCGTGAGTAGAGTGTAGTTTTGCTATTGATTTTAATTTTGGGTGTATCATTTTGAAAGATTATAAAGCCTTTTTGCAACATATTTTACCACTTTACTTCGCAAGTTTCATATACACATTATTTCTAATGTCTGCTCAGATTACTTTTAACATTATTTGTCTCACTAAACTTTAGCTTTATGATACATAATCGTTGATAAGGAAAGAGGTTGATTTGATTACAATTTTGAGTGTATCGTTTGGAAGAAGTTTTTAATGCATAAAAAATTTTAACACGATACCTTTAGTTGTATTTGACAAACTTGAAGATTTTCACGCTTCCATGCGTGATATGAATTAATTAAGAAAATCAAAATATATGAATTTGTTTGTGATGATTTGATACAAATTTCACTTGTTTGTTCAAATGTCACATGGAAAGTGTTGGTGAAATTGCCTAATCGAAATCATCCTATTCGCTACACCTCGACCTAGAATGGGGAGGGTGTCACACCTGATGACCCCTTATGCTGGTCACCAAGTAAGATAATTCTAACATGAGAAATACAACCTGCAGTGGTGAAGGTAGATCGATGAATCGAGGTAGTTGGTTGATTTGGTTGTTGATAAGTAGCATCATGGAAAAATCAACTGGCAGACCGAGTATGGTTCGATGGATCAACATTTGAGGATATTTCAAACGCTCAAACCACCAAAGATTGGAGTGATCTATAGTGCGGAAGATTGGTCGCTTAAAATTGAAAAAATTTTGGATGGGATGATTCAAAAACGAAGAGTATGCTACTTTTTGTATTAGAAGGGGGGCGAGCTCAACAGGGAAAGATTTGACGATACCCATTATCGATCAAATGGGATGAGTTTGTCAAAGTATTCAAAGATTGGTTTATTCCTCCATCAGACCTTCTAAGACAAATTTTTCAATCTAACTCGGCTCAAAATTATATAATATGAAGCCGAGTTTACTTCTCTTTCAGATGCCACATTATATCACAGCGAAGAGAATGTCATATTCTAGACCTCGAGATCGGTTGGCATTACTGATATCGTGAGTTCTCGGATTATTTAAGAGAAATGAAAATGAGTTGAATTTTTCCAAGCAGGGATTTAGCGCAAGCAATGCAAAAGCTTTGAAGGCCGATTTGCAAAAGAAATTTAAGCTTGATGACGTGAAACAAATTCAATTGGAGAAACCTATTTGTGATAAGTAAGCGACATTTTGTCAATGTATGGATCGATCGGAGATTACAGATGTGGTCGGACATCGGCAAACCGAGCATTGAGAAGAAGGACATAAAATCATACAATTATCAGGGACAGGGTCAACAAAGAAAATTTTTGGAAGCCAGGAAGCCAGTTAACACAATTTTTGGGGAAACCTTTAATTCAAGAAAAAGGAGAAACTTAACAAAACCAACCTCCCGTAAAGCCGAGTTTTTGCTATCACTCCACGAAGAATCAAATGAAGTGGTGTCGTTTATCTGATACTATTTATTTCATACACCAGATTGAATGTGGTAATGTCTTGTGATAGTTTGAATACAAAAAAGAATGTTGTTGACATTAACATTCAAGATAAATACTTTCCTGTAATTAATTATCTTACAATCGACATTTTGACGTTATACTTAGGTATGGATTGGTTGATCAAATATTTTGCAACAATTGAATCTTTGGAAGAGGAGATTTTGCATGCACGGTGAAAAATCATTTTATTTTTCTTGTGATAAGAATGTCAGATCTTTGATTACAAGAAAGTTGAGTAAATATTTAAGAAGGGTGAAATGGTATTTCTAGATGTGTGTTAAATAAGGAAGTGTTTGAAAAAACATTCCATTGTAAATTTTGATGTGTTTGGAGGAATTACATTTGCCACCAAAGACGAAGTGAGTTTGGGATTGATGTAACCCGACATACAACTTCTATACATAAATCTCTACAGGATGGCTCAAAGAATGCGAATTGGGTTGACAAATGAATGACGAAGGATTTATTCTACCAAAGAACTCACCGCGAGTGCAGAGATATTTGTTAAGAGTCTACGCGATTGTGTATTGATTAGGAATTAAATAAAGTGACAAAACAAGTATCCACTACCGGGATTGATTTAGATGATTGGAGGGAGCCAGTATTTTAATTGATTTGAGATCCGGATATCATCGAAGTTAAAGATCGATATTTTAAAACAAACCGTATGGACACTATGAATTTTTTGTTATGCCATTTGGTTTAACTAATCGCTGCCTTTCTTTTAATTTAATGAATGTGCCATCATGGATCGTTTGTTATCTTTATTGATGATATTTTGATTTATTCTAAAAGAAAGAACATGCAAATTATTTTAGGATTGTTTTAGAATTGTTAAGACAAAATCAATTATACGCCAAATTTTCAAAATGTGAATTTTGGATGCGTCGCATTTAGTCACATTATCGGCGATGAAGGAGTTTTGTTGATCCTCAAAAAAGTAAAAGCAATTTCAATTAAAGAATGTTACGTAAGTTCGCAGTAAAGCAGGCGCGTTCAGTCAGAAGGACTAACCTCTAACCTTTCGGCATTTCTTCGCAAATTAATCTGTAATTATAAAAGTATACATGATATATTTATTAAATATCATACATGCATGAAATTAAGAACATATGGATTCCTAACCCAACATTAATCGCCCATAGCTCAGATTGATATTCAACACTTATTCTAAATCCAAATCATGCTTCCATTACTATCAATCTTTTGCTCTAACAACCTTATCGCTCGATATTTTTCACATGCCGGGATGACCCCTTATTTGGGGTCATAATGAACAGAATAGGATGATTCGGTTGGACATGATTTCACCAACACGCTCAACCTCGCCGCAGCGAAAGTGCAAATTTCATCTAATCAAATCATCACAAATTCATATCTACTTAACTTAATTCATATCATAATTACCTAAATGAAATCTTTAAGAAATAAATCTGAAAGAATTAAAGCATTTAATTTAATCTGTACTCCAAAGCTTTAATCTTTCCAAACTATACACCAAAACGTATTAATTCAATAAAAAGACAGTTTCTACCCGCCTTTTTTTGAAATTTTCAACAGTGTTTAAAGTTTTGAGACAAGAATCTAAAGTAGTTTCCAGAGAGAACAATCGATGTATACGTAAATTTACAAAACTAAGAACGGTCAGACAATATCAGAATCGAACAATATCTTGTAGGTCTTAAATGTAACAACATAACGAATATGATGTAGTGTACATATCGATGTCGATATCAAAAGAGCTTCTTTAATGAAAATCATTTCGCTTTATATCAAATCATTTTCTAAATGTCATTTATAATCAGATGTTTGACTTTCATACATAAGGGTTGCCGCCACTACTCAGCTAAAGCGAAGGTAGCGAGGAAACTACTACTTACTCAATGTGACAATTAATCGGAACCTAACGACCCAACCTCAAAAATGTGATACTAAGATCCCCTAATCACTCATCTCGTCGAACTTTTACTATCTGCAGATTCTATAACATAGCCTTCCTATTTCACGATTTTCCTCGATTTTATCACATTCCGATTTAACATGTCTTAAAACATTTCTATACGCTCATAAATCATATATTTGAACAAATCATTGTAATCATTAATCAATCAGGTCAGTAAAGATTTATTTTGCAGATTCAATATGACGTAAATATCTATATATCATTCATACAATTTACACAAAGTGTAAAACAAATAAATGGCATACATAGAATAAACCGAATTTAATTTAAGATTATGTCTCACCTCTATACTCGTCGGCCCCGATTCCTCCTCGAGTGTAACCTATAAATGAAATAACTCTTCTAAATACTTCTAATACATACAACTCATAAATGAAACTCATAATTAACACCAATCTTACGCAAATTGATATCTCCTCATATAAGTTTCGAAATCGGAAGACGATTCCAAAGTAATCTACTAATACATACCTAATTAAATTAACATAAACTTAATAAGATTCCTTGTTTGCAAAATTAACGATTCATACACTACACACATACATATTCTCTTTTCCCCAAACATTTGATTTCCCCAAAACCCTTTCTTGGTTTTGTTAATCTGCTAATTTACTTTACCCTTTTATTTTCTTTCTACAACCCAAGTCAATTACTTAAATGGATGGATAACTTACCCAAATTCCTTTTAAATCACTCTCGTATGATCGATTCACGAAACTCCCCCGCGGCGATCTGCGCACCTAACGTGATTCCAAAGGGTTATGAGGGTTACGGCCCTAAGTCGACGGCAAGGGTGGCCTGGCGGAAAGCGGCGTCCAGAAGTCGACGGTTTCGCGAATCGAGCATCTGCCACGGAGGCGACTCTTGATGCCAGAGGGAGAAGCGGCATGGCGAAAGTGAAACCAAGGAGAGGAAAAGAAAGGAGGGAATTACCGCTACGAGGAAATGAAATAAGGAAGGCTGCGGAGAGATCCAACCATACACGCCGAAAGGCTTAATCCGGCCATGCGCTTACTACCCTAATGCTACAATACAAAAATTAATTAGGTAAAAAACAAAAAATTATATACGAGATCTGGGGGTGACATCTTATCCACTTGAAGTGTAACTTCAAATATATGGAGAAAATTATATAATATTTTTTTCTCTCTACCCTGTTGATAAAATGGAGTTATATGCTTCCACTTGGAGAAAAGGTTTATCAACAAAGAATTTTAAGGGCTTTGGGATGTTTTCTTCTAATATTCTATTAGTATCATTTGGAGTGAAAGAAATGGTTCATACATGCTAACCAAAAAAAGATGGAAAGATCCTTTGGTTTCAAAACATTAATCTAACATATTTTTAGATCAACGATGTAGACAAGGAGAAGAATCATCGGAATACATGAATATATAAAAGAGATTCACTATCCAAGTAGTAGACCAGTTTAGCTTTTTTTCCTAAAACAGTTCCACATTTCTATTTATTTGACTCTTCAGTTTGGTGTTCCCTTTTTTTAAACTTGTATTCTTATTTGTGATTTTTTTCTTATAATAAGAAGGGTTCACCCAGTAAGTATCAATAAATAGAAAATTTTTCAAACAAATATAAAAACTATAACATGGGCATATCATGAACAACCTCAAGAATAGCCAGAAGACCTGCAGTTCAACATGAATACTATTTATTAGATCCAAGCATTATCCAAATGCAAATTATACTTTCAATCCTATGGCCTTCTCTTCTTTTTCAAAAGAAAAAGAAAAATATTACGCACAATACCAATAACAACTCTTCAACACAAAGAATAGATACTAATTTAATATCAGTTCAAGGACAAATGATGACAAAGTAGAAACTTCCCAGTGAACCACGGAACAAGTTGCACATTTAAATTTTTGGTTTTCCAACAGAGAGGTATGCCAATGTGATAGGTGTTATAGCAGTGAGAAAAGTCGTAGAGTAAATACATAATTTCCCTACTAATTTAAATGATATCTAGAACACAAAATCTGTGATTCCTAGTCAAATAAGTAAATTTCACGTTACAACAAAAGCATTTCCAATGTAAGTTCATACCGCATTGCTAGTAACATAAATAGCTGGACTATCATCAGGGCCCCATCCATACTCAAGAACCATGCGTGTAGCTATCTGCAATTATCACAGTATTGCAATACCAGAAAAAACTTTTCAATCGTTGCATTAGGTGGAAACAAGTGCACTTTTAAGAAAAGGAAGATCAACCTCTTGTGCATGTTTAGTCTCAGATGAGGACAAGAAATTCTCTTCACCAAAAGGAAGTAATAGCTGGGCTGCAACATATGAACCAAAGCAGAACACCAGCTTCTTCTCAAGATATGACCTTGACTCTACATTTCCATTTAAAGAGCCTTCACGTCTAGCCTTTGTAATCTTTGTGCATCCAATCCCCTAGAAAGAACGAGAAACAATTAAGTTTTAAACAAAGAGTAGCAATTTCAGAAATGAGATTCAGACATCTTAGATGGAAAAAAAAAAATTCAAGTCTGACTTTGGATAATGAATACAAAGACAACAGAGATTATCAATGATGAAGCCCAAAGCATAAATTTTACCAGAAAGAAAATTATGTTTATGTTATCCCATAGACATGCAAGCCAAAATCACTACACTTTGGTTATTTAAGCATTCAAAAATAAGGACACCAAAACCCAAAGGTATAAAAAGAGAAACAAAAGATAGAAAAGCAATTTCTCCTTCCTTTAAAGTTGAACATCAATCTTTTTTGGGTGGCAATCCAAGGGATATATGGAGGCAATCCTGGGAAGGATAATTAATCAAGGACTTGCACTCATGAAAAATTCAACAAAAAGATTAAAAAAATAAAATAAAATAAAAAACAGACTGTAAGCTGAAATCTCGAGTTAATATTTTCAATCTGCCAGCCAAAAAAAATTTCAAATTTTCTCGCCCAAAAACATCCGTTGGGCTTTTAAGATCCCAAACATATAAAACAAAAAAGTAAAATGCAACTATAAATGAATATTTATGGCATACAAAATTATATGCTATCAGAATGATTTTTATTGCACAATATTCCATTAACCTAACCCATAACTTCATTATCTAATTCATAACCTTGATTCACATATAACTAATATGATTTTGGACATGATTTTTTGTTTTTCAACAGGACCTAACAAGTGCTTCACCAATAATTTAACATATTTTTAAGTCTAATATTTAACTAAAAAAATTGTCAACCAAACTACTCGGACATCTCCAATACTTCTACCAGCAAAACTACTCATCTAAAATTTAGTTTCAGACTCCTTTAAAACTTCTATAGGAATCTTCTTAACGCAAGTAACCATCTTCTCCACATCAAGTTCAATGCAACCATAGAACTCCATATTTCCACCCTACACATCTTAAAAGACCAACAACTTTTCACTTTCTAATTCCACTATCTTTTCCTAGAAACTCACTTCTACTGAATGGTTTTCTCTAATTCTATTATGTAGGTAGAAATTACTAGCCAATGTTGTGTGCTTAAACTTTAGTGGAATCACTTTATTATGTTTTAAAGTAAAAAATTCATTCAATTAATAAAAGTTTATCAGTGATTTAGAATCTCTGCTACTTTAGCTGCAAGTTTCTTCTCATATTTTTAGCATATGTTTGCTATCGCAAAATCAAATGCTACCATAAATTCAACTGTAGTTTACACATTATATTTCTATCAACTATTCACACGTATCAAGAACCCTCATAGCCCATCTTATGAGAGCCTTTATGTCAATTAAAACACAAACTATAACCAAACTCTCTTCCATATTCATACATTGTGATAGCCTATCCATCTCACAAAAAAATTATTTTTAGGATACCTTCAAATCAACATCATAGACACTAACTATAATTAAAATCATATCACAGTTAATTAATTAAATGGCAATAATAGCTCTTGTGCACATCTAGCAGTCGTACTCACGTGTGCATGGCACATGTTCTACTCTATGCATCGCTTCTTTCTTCCACTTGGTGCATAGTACAATCCTATTCTTGTAGGTTGCTCACTTACGGCTCATCCAATCCAATGTGCAAGGCTTTTGTCTGTTTCCAGCGCATATCTCACTCGAGTAGAGCTTCAGCCATGCCCTCTCTATCAATTGTGAATCTGCCTTCTCTCTTCTAAGTAACTTTCCCATTTCCTCATTTAAAATCCTTGGCACTTGGGTCGTCTTCCCTTTTGATTGTAGGCCCTGCTCCTCTCGCTCCCTAATCTGACTCCCCCTTCTCCAACATTGTTTGAATTAAGGGTTATGGCTTATCCCCACATTAGATCCACATCACCTTTTCTTATCTTGATGCCTTCTTGCTTTGTTTTACCTCCTCCCGTTTCTTCCTCTCCTATAGGGTAAGTTTCCCACCCACCATCTCCTTCCTATTCTCTAGAAATGCGCCTCCATCTGCCCACCCGCGACATTCCTTTGCATGCGTGGTTGGCAGTTTGAATGAAATTCTCTATCCAACCATTTTCCATTATTTTTTCACTATGACATAATAGCATTTCAACAAAAATAGCTTTCCACTTTTCGAAGGAAGCCACTCATCTTTAGCGAGGAGATCTTTGTACTTATAAAGCTACTTTCTTTTTTTGACTGTGGGCAATTTCATTTTAGGCCAATCCAATCAAGATATAATTTACAAATTCATGCATAACTTACATTTCAAGGGTGATTACTCTGTTGGGCTCACAATCTTCATCACGTCATTATAAGACTATCTTCAAAAGCAAGCTACACTAGACTCTTTTTCTCGTTGTTCATATTATGCCAATGGATACTTGATACATATGCTAAAGTGATCACTCCATTTTAGCTCCCTCAAGGAACCTCTTGCTGCACTTATTTGAATTGGCATTACTTCAATAAATTCACGTTATATTCATCAAGATCAATATTTAGTAAAGTTTTGCAAGTTAATGTTGCCACTATTTGTCTTTCTAGACCTTCTGTGGTTAGAGGTTTGGTAAAACTAGACGTTACTGCTCATTTTGAAAATAAGATGAGAACAGGCACATCATCTTTTAGATATGAGAAAGGGTTAAATTTGAAAACATCCCATCATATTATTCTTCATGCAAAAATCTTAGGTATAATTCTCAGATGGTTTCAACGCTCATCCAAAGTTGAGAAAATTTTAATTATTAGGCGAAAGAGATACAACCAATTATTCATATTCCACCTCCTCTTACCCCTTTGGAGGATGATATTCCTTCATTATAACAACTTTGCACTCAAATTTTGGAACCAACTTTAATCTCTCCCTTGAAACGTCAGATAGTGATGCCTACCCCTACTTGCTTCACGGAAATGGGCACTTCACCATCAATTGGTATTAGCTTTGAAACTAATCCTCATGATATTAAAACACCTCAGCTCCCTCCAAATTATGAGTTTAATGATGATAACAATTTTCAGTAACCGTATGATTTAAATGCAAGCATTAGGAGCTTAAATAGTATGCTTGACAGGAGTTTATAAATTTATTTAATAGGCAAGGCAAGAATCAAAAGAAAATCTATGACCATTCTCTCATATCCATAAGGCTTGAAGTAGGACAATCTAAATGAGTTTTTTGTAGCATCCATTATTTATTGGATGTTGCATCCTTAGTTATCGTGTTATCTTCGTATTTCTTTTTTCTTCCCCTCTTACAATTCTTTGTGGTTGCCTTTATTGTGCTAAAATAGTATGCTTAAAAATAACAGAGCAATCACAACATCAAAGGACTTTGCTATAAATGTGAACAATGACGCACAAAAAAGACACTCAAGATTACAATATTTTTGAACAACCACAACAACATGCAGTTAAAAGACTAACAAAAAGGTGTCAAGATGAATAAGACATATAGTCAATTTACCCTACAAAGCATAATAGGTAAATCCACAAAATCAACAAGAAAAACTATTCCTTAGAAACACATATCATACCTCCCAAGCAGATGGTTCAAGCCATATATTATCAACCACATCATAGTTTGGAAGAAGAAGAGCAATAAGACCACGACCAGCAGCCCAAACAGCATGTGGAAATTTTTCTTGTCTCGTCCACTACCAAAATGTTGGTGAAAGTAGTCACCAATGAAAAATCAAATAAGTAAATGGCTCAATAAACTGTATTATATGATGCATCCAATAGTAAACTAAAAGGTCGGATTACCACAGAATAATTGTTATTCTGCAGTAAAATATAATCCGATATTTATTATAACAGTGGATTAAAAAACTCCAAACACGAAGCAATCAAAGATCAGCCAAATTCATCAGCACACAACAACAATTTTAAATGGTAATTACATGATTAAGACAACTACAAACAGAAAATGTTAGCAACAGAATGCGAGGAAAAACTAAATCAAAACAATACAAACGTGCAATGCATATGAAATATATAAGAATCCTATAATTGTCAAATAAGTTCATGCACATGATTCGGATGTTGAGATACATTCGAACATGCATGAAGTTCAACCATCCAACGAGCCAAGAGAAGCATGTAGAAAAGCTTACTTTGCATTAGGTGATGCTTCGAAGAGGTTGCAGAACTTTAAGAAAAATAGAGACGAATATTTTGATTTTCTAATTTTTTTAAATTCCATCCATGTTCATAAGTTTAATATTGTAAAGAAAATATAGCTGAAAAGATAGGATAACATGTATTTCCGATGTTATCACTAAAAAATTGAAATTTTTTTAGATTATCTTTATAAATTATATGATTGGAAAAGAATTGATACTATATTATATTTATGGATGCTTTCTTTTCCTTAGCTATTTTACCTTCAGCAGTCGTTTTTAATGTAAAACAATCAAGTCAGAGAAAAGGGAGAAATATTTAAGTTATATATTCCCATTACTCAACATAACTAAAAAAACCACCATTATCAGTCCCAACTCCAAATGAAAAAGTTGAGGTTTGATGTAAGGTCGTCAATCAATCTAAAATATATCCAAAAACCAATGAAAATGAATCCAAATTAATTTGATAATGGTAGTGCATTCATCAAAAGTAACCTGCCATGAACAAGCCTGATTGTACTGAGAGGTCAGCTAAGGTATCATCTTTAACTGAGACAACAAAACTTAACCGAATGGTGATTGAAAAAATAGGCACCGGTTGGCTACAATGCTACTCTTAATTGGCACATCAAACCTTAACCAAATTATGGAGTAATGTAAGGATGGATTAGGTCTAAAACTAAGATTAGCTTTGTTACAAAAGAACTTGAGGCCTTTGGCTTAGATGAGAAGAGAATTGGACGACAAAATGATTAGAAGAAGAATAAATATTACTATTTTAATCAAACTAAATAAAAAGAGAAAATTACAAGGACATTAGGAAAAGTTACAAGTTACAATATGTAGGAAAGATTAACCAAGAGAATGGATTTAGGATAGTAAATAGAGAGCTGTAAAATGAATTGTTGAGATGAAAAGAGTTAGTGATAAGATGATTGCTAATATGATAACTATCAGTAAAGACATTATAATATAGTTGGTGCTTATACACATAAGTTGGATTAAAAGTCTAAGAAAAATTTTTGTTATGAGAGATAGACTAATAAAATGTTATGTCAAAGAAAAAAGGATAATTATTGGAGATAATTTAAATGGATATATAGATTCTAGTCAAATGGGCTATAACATGAAAGAATAAAAGAAAGATATAAAATGGGAGAAACTATAATTGATTTCACAATCACCTATGATCAAGTAGCAGTGAACATTTAAATTTATGGCACAAGAGGAAAAGATATACTTGATTTCATAGTAACCTATAATCATATAATAATAAAAAATAAAAAAATAAAAAAGTAACAAAAATTTTACAATTAATCACAAATAGACTTATTTTTCTTAAGAAAAGAAAAATATCATTATAAGGTTATTCCATAAGAGAGTTTGACCACACACATATAATAGTATTCATACATGTGTATGTCTCAAAGAATATAAAGAAAATAATCAAAAGGAATAATTACCATGGGATAAGAAAATAAATTTAAAAGGCACAGAAATAGTTAATATTGCAAGACAGTTTGATAAAAGATGCAAATTCAAATTTTTAAAATGATCTTTACCTAATGCAGGAAAAAATAGATAATCCATTTAAAAAAATATCTTATAAGTGTAGGTGTGTAAAACATATAGTAAATTGATAAAGAGACTTGGAGTGAAGTGATCAGCAAAAGGTTATTAAAAAAATATTCTTTAAAAAGTGGATAGTAATATAATAAGTGTAGCGAGCAAAACAAATCCTATAGCTTTAGATTATTTAGATAATAGGCATGGAATTAAGAAAGAAGGAAACTAAAAAAGATAGATAGGGAAACTAAAAAAGTGATAAGAAAATTCAAGACTTTAATCAAATTAAATACATATTAGAATGAAAACAATAAGATGTTAGTTAAAGATAAAAATATCAAGAAAAATAAAATTATCAAATGGGAATCTTAAGAATGAAATTAATTTGCAAAAGCATAGTGAACAATAATGAGCTACCTTATAGGTTGATCTAAAAAAGTGAAGAGTGGTTGTTGACTCTGAGGAAGATGCCTAAATATAAAGTTCTAAGTTGAAATAAAATATCTATAGAGAATTAAAAAGATATTAACATACAAATCGTTTCAATGGAATTTTTAAGAATAAAGGGATTCTAAATGAGCAACGAAACATTTTCATATAAAATTTAAAACAAAGGAGAATTTCAAAATTACATTAATTATAAATGAATCAAACTTATGAGCTATCTAAAAAGTTAAGAGATAAAAAGTCAATTATAAAAGCAATTCTCTAATTAAAACCATTAATAAAAAAATATACATTATATATATATATATATATATATATATATATATATATAGCAGAGAAAGAATCTTTAAATTTTGATTGATCATAAGAAGTCATATGATCAACACTACAATGATATTTGATTTCATGAGCATTGACAAAAAAAAGGTCAGGTATGTGTATGCTAGAGCATTGGATGATAATATAAATAGATTGGAGTTACCAAAGAGTTTCCAAGATTAGCAACTTTGCATAAACGATCAACATTAAGTCTACATCTTTTTTATTGGTTACAAAAATCCTTATAAAGTTTCTTCATTTATGCGTTTTATAGATGACATAGCTTTAATCAATAAAGAATTTATTTAAGGAAGAAAAAAAGTTAAAACAATTGAAAAAATTATAATAAAATAGATGGATTGGTATTACTAGCAAAAAACTAAGTTTATGATAGGTAATTCAGTAAGTGTGGTATTAACAATTATCAAATAATATTATAAGTTGTTAGAAGATAAAGTGATATTTATTTGTGATAAGTTTAAATACCTTAATTCTATTATAAAAAAGGTTAGAGATATAAATGAGGATAGAACTTTTAGAGTTAAAACTTGAAATTTAAAATAAAGTACCTCAGGAATAGTGTGTATAATAAAATATTATAAAACTTAAAAGTAAATTTTATAAAATCACAACTAAGTCAAAAAAATTTATATTGATTGTGGACTCCGAAAATTCGTCACCAACCTCTCGATGAAGAGAGTTTGATTTATGTCAGTAAAATTTTCATAAAACAGATGGAATAGTAGATAAGGCACTATCCAGAAATTTCATCCTCATTTTGTGAGAACTTTAGATCTGGTTTCAGGTTTCTTATAGGCGCAAGCACCTATAATTAATTACCCCTCCCAATAAATAAGAGAGAACTTTCAATTAAGGCTAGTCGTCAGATTGTTAAATGCATGGTGTATAGTAGCAGTCTGTGGAGTATAAAAGTTGGGGTTTAAAATTTATGAAATTCACCATTATTTAACTTAAAGTATATGGTTGGTGAAATGATGACGTGTCCGATCTAGATCTCCGATTCCAGTCGTTTCCCTACCTACTTAATGATGGTAGTCGAATCTAACCCGATAAAAAACCTGTCAATACTGTCAGATCATCCAAGTAATCTTGTAATTCCCAGCAAGACATGTGCCTTAAGTCCACATTATGACAAAAAGCTTTGTGCCTATTAAAATACCCTATAATTCATAACTCAAAGTTGATCGAACATCGAGTTATGAGACGTCCGTAATATAATGGTGTCATTAAGAACCACTGACAAGACTGGTCAGAATCATCATATGAGAAGCCCACCGACCAAACCACTCAGACACGCCACATCACATGCAGATTATTTGAGTTTAAACATAATGATTTATTTGACTGATCTTTTCAACTGTAGTTTTCTGATCCCAAACAAACGCGATGGTGGATGGGTGGATGAATTATTTGTTTTAAGTATTTAAATAATAAATTTCATTTAATTCAGATATTTACTTAACAACAACAACAACAACAAGCCTTAACCCACTAGGTGGGGTCGGCTACATGAATCCTTCATCTCCATTCATGTATGTCAAATTCTCATTTAATTCAAGTATACTAAGATCATTTTTTATACATCTTAACCAAGTCTTTTTAGATCTACCTCTACCTTTCTTAGTTGAAATTTAATTTTAAGATGAATTAGTTTAGAGCTCAAGTATCTTTTGATGATAATATCCCCTCCAATTGAGATTTTCAATCAACGCGGTCATCATCGGGGTATATAAGGCTGCTTAATCATTTAGTTTATTATATCAGATCCTGTCGACTTTATTAATTTAATAATAGAAAATCAGATCCAGATTTATATTTCAAGTATTTTGAATTTGAGAAATATTGAATATAATATCGTAAATATTTTAATAATAGTTACCCCCCCCCCTCAGTTGATATCTTCAATCAACTCAACTATCATCAGAAACCGCCAACTCTATTTATTATAAGAGGATCGATTGATGACTTAAGTGTAACTTAAATTCTTTAGAAAATTGATATCATAACAGATCTTGTTAACTCCATTGTAAATATAGAGGATTGGATCTTATGATCTAATGTAATTTAAGTTCATTCAGAAGTTAATCATTTAATAGACCTTATCAACTTTTATTGCAAATATAAAGGATTGAGTCTTATATAATCAAATTTTATGGAGCTGAATATATATATCTTTCATTGAGTTGAATTAATAGTTTGCATGCATATAGTCATAAATGATTAAAATCATTTCATCAGTCTCCTTCTTTTTTTAAAACCCACGCAGCATCCTCAGACATAAAGCTTAGATGCTTGGTATTAGTGGCGGGGATCATGCGAGTATTTAGCAATTTAAGTAATTTTATTTTTAAATTATGAGATTAATTTCATATTTATTTAATCTAAACTTAATCACTTTCTTTACATTAAAATTTACACTTCAAATCTACATGTTAGACATGGGTATTTTAGATAGATAATTTCATCTAATCAATGAAATCATTGATTTTGAAAATCATAATTAGAATAAGAATTTTCTAATTTTTGGCTTGAAAAAAGTTCCTTCATTCGTGCAAAATTTAATTTAATGTCGTCTTATTAAGTATATGAGGTTCATTTAAAACTAAAATGAACACATTTTGTCTGTTTCTAAGTTTGTGCTGCAGATTCGATGGCATAGAAGACGTTTTAAATTAGTCTAATAGCCTATTAGATCCCATGAAATAACATTTAATTCTTTCTTTTATTCAAAGTTAATTAATCTTTGAATGTTCAATAGACTCTCATTTATGTCTATTGATAATTCCTAAACTCATCACAAACTATATTCAACTTCTTTTTGATCCAATTCGAATATTTAATAAGACGAATAACATGCTTCAAATATTTTCCATTGATTATGCTTTGAATCATTCGATCTTATTGAAAATCTCTTATGAATTCTTTGATTTTCTCCAATTCTTTGAAAACTATATTCTAATTCCAACAAGATATTTAATGCTCTAATTGGATATTCAGTCCAGATCATCTTCTAAATCAATTGAAATAACATCTTGAAGTGCTAAATTTATATTTACTGCCAAAATATACAATTCATTTTAAGTTCATAAATCTGTTTCAGTTCAATCCATCTTTCTTCATTTAAAATATAATCTTCAAATTCATTTCAAATTCATTCTCATTTATAATTCAAAATTCAATTCAATATTAATTTATTATAGTGAGCTTAGGCAGTGCTATTTGTTTAGCTTGAATTTTATTTGCAAGTATGAATTTTGGATAAAATTGACAAAGATTTTAACAAGATTCGACGTCATCCGCCAGGGCTACATCTGTCGCCGCTATTCGTCACGATGGCGGTTGATTAAAGACATCTAGAATTTCAAGTACTTCGATGAGCATAACTGGGTCTTCAATTACCTTCATAAAAGTAAATATATATATATATATATATGCAACTTTTACACATTCAAATTTCGTTTTAAGTTTTTTATTTTTGATGTGATTGATTTTTTTTTTTAAATAAATCTTGATTCTTCCCCTTTTTTTTCTAAGTCCAAAATTTAGTCAAAATTTTGGCAATATTTCAACATTCGATCTAACAATTTTCGCTACTCGATATCTATCGAAGCTGAAGCCATCTTGAACACCACAAAGTCTAACCCACTACGCTTATCGGCATTAACGGGGTCTTGAAACCATAAAAAAGAAACACAAGCACAAATATATAATTTTTTTTATACATTCAAGCATTTCTACACATCAACCAACAGCAACAATAATAATTTTGCATGATTTTGATTAAAAAGAATTGAATAGGGGAGATTATCGAGTTGATTATTTGGGTTGAATATGTGAGGGAAATGCCGAAAAGGGTATGCCAGGAGGAAGGGAAAAGATGGGAAAGATGTCGGAAACCGAGAGGAACCCGCTTGATGACGGAGTTCCTTCTCAACTACGGCAAAGGGAATGATCGAAGGAGGAATCATAAAGGGCATGCCAAGAGGAACCCGCCTGATGACGAAGTTGTCCCTCGGCTGCCAAAAGAGAAGGTAGGGGCTGTAAGATGCGAAGGAGGAAGGTTATAGCAAGAGATCAAGTTTTGAAATAAGGAGTGAGCTCATTGGCTGCAGGTTTCTTGCACTGAAAGGGACGTAGCAGCCTTTATGTGTGGTGACAATGTGCCCCTCCTTGTCATAAACAAATCCTGAGCCCGACCCCTACGGCACCTCTAACACATTAACGGTGAAAGCATCTTGCCGGACGGTAATGTTGGAGATGTAGACAACAAAGGGTGTATTATCCTGGAAAAGTCGAACTGTAGCGAGCTCATCCGATTGGAGCTCTCTCGGAGTAGTTGCCACGAAGGCCAACGTTGGCTCGACGTCGACCAAGAAAATAGAGAGGGAGAGCACCACTAACGTCAAGAGGAGGGCGATGGAATCAATGGCAGCGAAAATTACACCGCAAACATTGGCACCATCATCCCCCTGCTCTGAGACTTTATTAGAAATAGGGAAGTAAGCAAAGCAAAGAAGAAATCTTGGTTTGCGAGGTTGGAGGAGACAATCGGCGAAGATTTGGGAGAGATCGATGGTGGGGAGGACGGGCGAAGAGGAAATATCAAAAATTTACTAGAGAAGAGGTAAAGAGACAGACCAGCGCATGCGAGAGAAAATCCTTTCGGATGAGAGACTTACGGCCTTTTGAGAGACGGGAGCAAGTACATTTGCTTGTGGCTGGAGGGGGATGAACGAGAGCCACGGGCATGGGGATTACGGGATTTCCGATGAAAGAGGGGGTGCGAAAGGATCTGTGCACCTTTCTTTGATTCTCGATCAAAAAACCAAAAATTTCATTATGAGCGGGATTAGACACACTAATTACCTAATTAGTTTATTTCCTTAAGAGTTTAAGTGGGATTTTCAAGATATTAAAGCTTTTTAAGACTCAATTCAATTTCAAATTAATTCTGAAATAAAATTACTTTAAATATTATGTTTATCATATAAAAATAACTATCAGAAGTTTTCTTATCTTCAGATATGACCATCGAGATTTGTGAAATCAAACTTACATATGGGTATCGCTTTAGGTAAATTTGATGTTCGATTTAATGGCCGCTTTGGATCGGAGGCCGTTTTTCAAATCGACGTCGGGTCAATTTCAAATTTAAGGCTATTGCTTCCAACAGAGATTCACGCACTGTCGAATTGAGCGAATAGTCCCATTTGAAAGACTTTGACGTTTCAATGCCGACGGCGTGATCAATTTCACGAACGAAGGTCGTTTGGGCATCGTCGCGGCTTCCCAACCTCGATATGCGAGTAAGCATGTCGACAAATCTTCTTGATCGATCGACCATCGAATTGTGCAACATGTATATTCGAATCAATTTCAACGTTCTGAACGCGATGGCGATGTCTGTTCATCGATCGTAGATCGTTTCGACCAATTTCGCCGACGTCCAGCGCATTTCAGCTCTAATTTGCACGCTATTGTATCCAAAGTCCATCGAATTCAGCTTGTGGCTCGACTCAACGTATGTAGTAGATATTGAGGTCAACAAATGCCCCCAAACAAATGCGATTCGCGCATGGAGCAAGTCACATTTGTTGAAAACTGATTGACCCTTTGTGTCGATAATGAATTACTTCGGCTTTAATGAGCTCGCTGAAGATCTTCTTCCACCATCTGCTCTCTGCTTTAATGGGTTCGTTGAAGATCTTTTGATTTTTTGTCTTTGTAAATTTGGGTTTCCTCCGACCCTAGCTTCATGCTTGATCGGGTTTGATGGAGGAATGAATTTATTTATTTTGTGATTTAGGTTCCTTCTGTCCTAAATTCAAGCTTGACGAACTTGATGAAAGATTGATCTGATTGTCTAACTTAACTTGTCAGGAAAATGTGCATACCTTCAACCATTTGCTTGTTATTTTTGGCGGATTTGTTGAAGGATTAACTTGATTTATCTGAATTGACTTGTCAGGAGAATGTGCATACCTTCGGTCCTTTGCTTATTGCTTTCGGCGGACTTGTTGAAGGATTATCCTGATTTGTCCAAATTGACTTGTCAGGAGAATGTGCATACCTTCGGCCCTTTGCTTATTGCTTTTGGCGAACTTGTTGAAGGATGCGAGCCGACAACCTAGTCTTCAAGAGGAGTGTTAAGTCTATGGAAAGAAATCATCAATCCAACAGCTAGTGTTTGAATGGGTTGGTTGACTACCAAATTCTCTTAATTCAGCTATGAGCTTTTTACGAACTTCAAGATAGCTTCTTCGACCCTGTGTTGGCTGCTTTGTCGGACTTATTGAAGAAATTATGTAGGTTTATGCATTGTGGTTGCTCAGACTTCTCAGATCCTCTCTTGATTCGTCAATCAATTGGAAAGATTCTTCATATCTAGATCGCTTAAATTCGTTGAGTTGGATCAGCTTTGGAGGATAGACAACCGTAGTCATTAGACAAACAAGAGAGGGGCTCTTTCCTTGCTGCCTTTCTTTTACAATTTGTTGGCGACTCGGCCACATTTGGGCTTAATGAGTCCGACAGAACTTTGAAGCTTTTTCTCTTGATCTTTGAGATTCTGATGAGTTCTGGAGGCGAACCTCTACCCTTTGAAGTGTCCTCTACATGTCCTGAGTGGACGTAATCTTGCTTATTATTCACAAGTCATCTGCAACTTAAACAAATATAACATTAAATATTATTTGGGGATCTCAACACAAGTCGTGATGTCAACCCGAAATAGACATAAGTGCTTTTCTAATATAAAAATTTAAAAATACCTCCTGTCTAACAAGGGAGCTTTCGCAATAACTTGAAAATGCATTCTCGTTTTACGAGAAAATCTTCAAGTGACATTACATGTATATTTAATATGAAAGTCTTATTAGTGCAAAATTCATTTAAGTATTTATATACTTATCCGCAGTCAGTTGTGATATTTCTTGAGATATCGACAGTTGATTGGTGGCATTAGTCGTTGACCATTGTTGTCAATAAGCTGGTAGGCTTCTCCTTCGTACACCTTCTCTATGATGTAGGAACATTCTTTGTTAGCTTCGAATTTACCACCGATCTTACGAAGAGGGATGATTGGCCTTCTCAACACCAGAACTAATTCACCTTTCTGGAATATCCGAGGACGTACTGAACTATTGAATGTTTTGGATATCCTTGCTCAGTAGATTTCTAAACTTTGTTGAGCTTGGAGTCTAACTCCGTCAAGCGCATCCAACTCTTTCATTCGCAGGCGGGCATTCACATCTTGACTAAGATTGAATTGCACATCTACTCAAAGTGATGATAGCTCAACTTCTAGTGGTAGAACAGCTTCAACTCCAAATGTTAAAGCGTAAGAAGTGGCTTTGGTCGGCATTTTATAAGTTGTCTTGTATACCAGAGTGCTTCTATTATCTTAGTGTCACTTTCCTTTATTCTTCATGAGAATTTTTTTGAGCAACTTCACTAGGGTTTTATTGAAAGCCTCTGCCAAACCATTGCTCTTTGGATTGTAGATTGATTAGTACCGTCAATCAATTTTGTGTTGGTCAGTGAATTTGTATATCTTCGCATTCTTAAAAGTCGGGTCGTTGTTTGAAATGATTCGTTGTAACACCCCGAATCTATAGACAACATTGTTAGTGAAGAAATCAACAACTAGATCAGCAGTGACTTCCTTAAACGGAACAGCTTCAACCCATTTGGAGATGTAGTCAGTAGCTGCTAAAATGAATCGATGTCCAACCGATGATGGAGGATCAATCGGCTCAATTACATTTGTGCCCCAACTTTCGAACGACCAAGACGCTATTGTTGGGTGTAGATGATGCGGAGGTTGATGAATGAGATCCTCGTGAATTTGGCATTCATGACATTTCCTGACATGTTCTATGCAGTCTTTCACCATTGATGACCAATAATATCTCATTCTCTTAATTTTTGATATCATTTTAGGACCTGATTGATGTGTCCCACAAAGCCCTTCATGAATTTCAAACATAACTTGTTGGTTTAACTGGTGTTGCATCTCGCTTAATGGCTAATTTGTGAATTGCCACATCATGGGATAAATCTGGCATTTCAGAATATGTCCAAGCAAAACAATCACTGAATTCACATAGTATAGCTCTTAATTCTTCAACTTTTTCATCAGGAGGAAGGACACTGACGAAAGTTGGGCGGGAATCATCCTCTGTTCCCAAGTTGATTTCCTTCAACTCATCCATGGCAGTTGTCTGTCACCATCCTCAAGCTCTTCACGCGCTGACTTGGCTTTTACTTCTTCATCGTTGGTCAGATAAACCTTATAAAGATTATCTTCATTTTCAATTTCAGTTTGAACTTCATTTCCCGCTATTGCATAACAAGATCTTCGAGGACGCCTATGTCGGATGTATCCAAGACCTTTAGATGTATGACTATCACACTTTCGGAAGATCTGTGGACTTTTCAAATCTAGAGGGTGTCGAAAAGGTGAGCTCGTCACTTATTAGTTCCAACATCAACTTCTAATTTGTGTATCATCTTGCGAATCCTTAGAGGGTAATACCATGGCATTCTAGTTGGCATCATATCGTTATATTCATCGAATTGCATGAGCCAATCAGAATCTTGGTGATAGCATTCCTCAGACTTGTAAAATGAAATTTCATGTTCATTACTTCCAGGCAAAAGATGCACATAAAAAGTCTTTAACTCTTCAACAATGTGAAATTTACGTGGAGTGATTTCTTTGAAATGTTAAAAAGGAACTGACATGACCACTAATGAATCTTCTGATATCAACAGGTTTGTCGTCCTTCTTGAAGAGATACACTGAACTTCACTTTCGTAAGTAAGTTCGGAATCATAATCGAAGTCTGAGTGCTCTAAATTTTTCTTACCTTTCACCAGAGACTTGTTTATTCCCTTAGGCCCAACAAGAGGATCATCATCTTCCTCTTCTGTGTCACTACTTAGATGAGGGACTAGCCTTTTCAACTTCGGTGATGCACCAGCTACTTTAAAAAGAGTCGGCATCGCCTTCTTTCTTCCTTTTTTCCTTCTTCACTTCTTTGGCTTGTTTTACAGCCTTTGAAGAAGAAGCTTTAGATTGTTAAGGTCTGCGCTCTTTTAACAAATAGTATTTCGCGTCTTCATAGATTTTAGCTTCATGGACTGCGAACGACTGAAGATTGCCAGGAATTCTATATTCTTACTCGTCTTTTATATATTTCATGCATTGGTGCAAAGTAGATGGGACTATTCCGTATTCATGTAGCCAAGGACGACACAAAAATGCCCTGGACGAGGTGTCAACATCAATGACGTGGAATTTGACTTCTATGTAAAGTTCCCCGAATCTTAGTAGCAAGGTAAAATATCTGAGAGTCTTTTGCCCTTTTTCATTAAAGCCATGGATCATCAATTTGTCCCATCCTAGATGTTGAATATCGGACACAATCCTTCAGGCTCATGAGATAAACAAATGAACTCAATCAAGAATTGATTGATGACACAACGCTTCCATAGAGACACAGGTTCTAATCAATGTTCCGCATAAGATCTTCCTCAGAAAAGGTGATCGTCGAAAGGCCTTGAGATTATAAGACTTCAATCATACACCGCTAGGCGAAGTACACTTCATATTTCTCAAGATTCTTAAGAGCCTGAATTAAGGTTTCACGGAGATCCTGCAACATCAAGAGGGTCACATACACACTCAATTGTGCAGGGATCTTCCTCAAGTGCGACAGAATGTTGTAATCGATTCCTTTATCCATGTTAGACTTCTTTGGATCCTTAGGAATGATATTTTCATTAACTTCTACATTCCTATCATTGCATTTATTTAGTGTTCCTTTCTTCTGTGATGATGGCAACATCTTGGCACTTCTTAACTATATTGGAGCTGCTCTATCTAGTTCAGATTCTTCTGAAGAAGTCTCCCCTTCAAAATCACCATTTATGCCAGAAAATTGGATGGAGACTTCGGAATCACTTCCCAATTTTATGCCCTCCATCAGTAGTGATATTGGAGACTCTGATTTATCTTCATCCGGAAAGCACAAATCTTCTTCCGAGTTATCATCTATTTGTTTAACCATTATGCAAGACATGAATGCCACATCGTTAGTGGTTCCTCTTCTTGAATTACCTTGAAGAAGCGAACTCCATCCGGGAATATCCAAGGACAATGAGATAACCCGACAGACTACTACAAAAAAAGATTCTTCATCATCAACTCCTTCATTTGTTTCAATGATTTAGAGTCCTAACATGAAATCAGCAAGCGTAACTGGTAATCTTGCTTGTTGTTGATATTCTCCAAGATTATTAATAATCTTTTTGGCGGTAAATTTCTTAATCTTATTTTATTTGACTGGCCTTTTCGGAGTTTTTGGCGAACTACGAATAGGTTGTTTCTCAGGTCGAGGAGTGTCAATCACCTTGGACTACATCTGAAAACAGAACCTTTTGATGTGAACCCTGCCTTCAGTTCTAGTACCGGCCCAAATGATGATCTCCACTTGACACCAGGAACGCCTTCTAACTGTTTCAGCATCTTCATAGTTTTCTTTGAGACCGCAGTCTCCCATTTATCATTCACAACTGTCTTTTCTTTTGTTTTATTTTTCTGCGGAGGCACGGAAGAGGACGTAACCACCCTTGTAGATTTTCTTTTTGATTGTACGAGAACACTATTGGCTAATGTAAATTCACCCTTTCTGTACTTCCTTTCCAGTCAACCTTTGAATAAATAGCAATCTTATATAGGGTGGCTAACTACCCGATGATACGAATTTAGTCGCCAATTCGACGACTCTTCGGTCTTTACACTCGCAACTCCTATCTTGAGTGCTTGTCAGAATAGTTTAGCTACACTTTCTCTTTTGAAAGAGTATTCTTTATTCATTTTCTCTTTAAGAGATAGATGCATTCGATCATCATCTCCTAATGATTGTCTTGGGCGCTCATCATTACCCGGGAAAATTTTGGGCTTGTCATTGCCTCCAAGAACTAACTTTGGTTGAGAATTGAAAGGTGGTTTGACCTTTTCTTCAAAATAAATGGAATGTTTCCCCTTATCTGCATTATAGGTTGCTCGCCTTCATCTATTTGAATCGTATGAAGTAGTATGAGATTCACTTCTCCTTGATTCTAAGAACTTTCCTTTTTTTTTTTTTTTTTGGATGACTTTCAAGTTTGGAAAGATTCAGTTTTTCAAATTTCGCCACCCAATCAAGTAGTTCTTGGAAGATGGTGATGAAAGTTATGCATAAATAGGGCATCATTTTATCATCAATGTTGCCCATTAGCAACCGAATTGCATGTTCCTCTTCTAGTTGTTGCTCACACTTCATACTCATGTTGCGCTAGCTACTTATATATTTTGTAGCTGACTCATCCTTCTTTCTCTTCTCCAAGGCAAGGTCAGCTATAGTAGACTTTCTGACTGCACTGGCAAACCTCTTGATGAACATTGCCTCCAATTCCGAATGTCTTAACTAAGTTGTTCGACAACTGGCACATTCAAAAAAGCAAGTTAAGCTAACAACCGTAAAACAAGCCATTGCCCCAATGTTATCATAAGTTGCTTTAAATTGTGCAAGTGTTGCGATTACCGCCATCAAATGAGTGGAATTTGAGAGTAACCTTTAGATATAACATCCGGTCATATTCTACGTGGTATGAGCAACTTCATCGCTTCCACGTTCGCAACTACGTTTAATTTAATCTTTTCACTTATAATAGTTTCAAGTGTACAGCTGTCACTGGCTCGGATGTGCTCGGTATATGCTAAGAGGTAAGTTGAGCAGTCAATTAATTGACTTCATTTCTACCTTCAGGAGCGCTTTGTGCTCCAGAGATGTGGCGCTTGCTCAACTGGTGGATTCATGGGCACAGTGTTGATTGTTTGATGATTGACAGGAAGAATTGGTGTCGGCGCTGCGGTAGCGTTCCTCTACATCATTTGCATCATGAGATTCATCTACGTCATCATCTGATTCATCTTTCAATTCAGCTGAGAGATCTCTTTATTCTTCACTTTCAACTGCCACTACATTTGCCTTTGCACTTGAGCAAGCATAGCAGTGTTAGCAAATAGCGTGTTATCTTCTTCTTCTTATTCCTCTCCTTGCTCATCACTTGAGGAGGAACTAAAAGATTCCGCTTTTGTTTGACCTTGTGTTGGTTCTTCAATATGGATAGGAGGTGCAGCTCCATAACGCTTAGATCGGTACTATCGTACACCAAATGGTTCTCCGACGTGTTGTACCATATACACCACTTCTACCCCCATGGTGTCTTCTTCATCATCTTCTTCTTGAAGCTTTATCTCTGACCGATGTCTCCATCTGATTTCAGGCTCAAAGTGTGGGACGAACATCTCCTCAATCGGAGGGCTACTATCAAAATTAACTTTTTCTTGAGAAGATCATTTAGGTCGGTGATGGGATTCCCTAAAGGATTCTCCAGGGTGTCAACCACCACGAGCCTCATTGATTATAACATTCATTTTTGGAACCCATTCTTGTTGAGTCTTATCATTGGCAGACCTCCGGATATTCGACCAAATGTCACGCCTTTCTGTCTTTCAGTGGCTGCTTCTTTTTGAGGCTTCGGCCTCTAGATTTGTTTTCCCTTCTATCGGGACTTTTCGGTAGCGGATTCCCGAACACGATGTTCAGGTGTCACGCCACGATGTTCATCGTGCAAGGCTTGTTTATAATGCTCTTGGGTTCTTACTACCACTGATAGTAACTTCTGCAGTTGAGCATTATTAGCCTCTCTGATAATTGGCCTTTGATATCTCTTCTTCATAAGATCTTATTCTTTTACAACTTTTAAGACTCTATGTACTCGAGCAGATAAGTTTCGGGTTGTTTCTTCTGAGTGGTTGTGGCTGACTGTTGTTGAGCCTAGAAAGACTGTTTAACGTCACTAGTAGAGCTATTCCTTTTTACTCATTTCAAATTTTTAAATTTACTACGGGTAGGAATACTCGCTTATAGTTGTAAACTGTAACAGATGGGTCGAGAGGATGAGCTCAAAGAATCATTCTTCTCCGCCTTCACTCGCCTTTCCCCATGAGGAAGCTTCAAGATCATGTCTACGCAAAAAAAGGTCGGCAGGAATGTAGCGTTCGGATGCACTATTGAAATTGTCTGCCCAGTTATAACTCTTTTCATGGCTGGAGCTTCAGTATGTCATAACCTTTCAAATACAGAGGCTCTCTTTCGAGGAACCACAATAGTACTAGCGATAGGAGCTTTGGTAGACTTGGCCTGTTGCACGGGTTGATGTGCAAATTGAGCATAATTTCCTCGTGACCTAGCAATAGTTCGAGTAGTGATCGCCGGAAAATCCAAGCTACCAAATTGTAAAGATCCCTCGGTGATGATGACAAAGAGTCGCTGCAGCAATTTAGTGCGGAACGGTGTGTTCTAAAGATCTATCAAAATGAAAGATAGAGGTTAGTAATCAGTAATTGATATATCATTCCACACTTTCATGATGCAAAGATATATCAAAACAAACATAATAAAATATTAAAACAAGTTATATATAAATAAAATCTTGAAAATTTCAGAATTATGTTCATTATAAAAATGATTTTAAATTTCAATCAATTTTATTTTATAAATAATTTTAAATTTTGATTTTATTATATTTTGCTGCTATTATAGTTTTGATTTGACTAGCCAAAGATGGAAAGAAAAACTTGTCCCAAATAAGCAGAATTGGTCTCCAGAAAAATCCTCTCTCGATGAAGAGAGTTTTGATGAGAAATTTTCGAGAATGAAATAATAAGACAACCCAGAGATTTCGTCCTCATTTTGTTGAGGATTTTAGATATGATTTCAGGTTTCCTATAGACACAAGCATATGATTGGTGGAATGATGACGTGCACGATCTAGATCTCATTCCATCATTGCGTTTCTGCTTTTAGTGGAGGAGTCAACCCAACCCCCAAAAGAGCCTTATTAGCCTGGGCGTCTTCCAAGTAATCCTTATAGACCTGGGGTGAAGTTGTCTAAGAAGACAAACTTAAGTCCACCTTAGCTGACGAGGGCTTTGTGCCTATCAAATATAATATATGATTCATAACTCAAAGCGTCGTTGGGAACATATAAAGTACATCACCATAATATAATAATATTATCGACAACCACCATCGACTCGTAACAAATATATGCGGGTCAAACTACAGGGAGGACACGTGCCTTCCTGCATGAGATTATTTAAGTTTGAGCATGGTGATTTATTTGACTTGACATTAGCTCCTTTGTTAGTTAAAATTTTCTTAATCTATCATCCCCAACAATGCCAGATGAGTGGAGAAAGAGTTTGTTGGTTCCTATATTTAAGAATAAAGGTGATGCACAAGAGTGTGCAAATTATAGAGGAATTAAGTTAATGTGCCATACATTAAAATTATGGGAGAGAGTAATTGAGCATGATGTGATACTGAAGTTTCTCACAATCAGTTTGGTTTCATGCCGTAGATCTACTATGGATGCTATACATTTATTAAGAGGTTTGATGGAGAAGGAGAAAGTAAGAATGATCTACATATGATATTTATTGATTTAAAAAAAGCTTATGATAAAATCTCAAGAGATGTTCTTTGAGAGTTCTGTAACGAAAGGAGTTAATATTGGTTATATTCAAGTCATTAAGGATATGTATACTGAGTTTTACTTGTGTCCAAACACAAGAGGATTGACAAAATATTTTTCTATTTCTTGGATTACATCAAGGATCAACATTAAGCCCTTATCTTTTACTTTAGTTATGGATGTTCTTACAAGGCATTTACAAGAAGATGTACCTTGGTGTATGCTTTTCGATGACATTCTTCTTGTTGATAAGAGAGAGAGTCCAATGAAACTTGAATTATGGAGGTCAACTTGAGAGTCTAAAGGTTTTTGTTTAAGTAGATCTAAACCTGAATATATGGAGTGTAATTTTAGTTGTAGAAGTTTTAATGATAGTGTTGTGACTTTAGTGATCAAGTCATTAATAAGAGTGAGATTGATATTTAGGCTCTATTGTTCAAAATGATGGTGAAATAGATGGAGATGTTATTAGTAGAATTTAAGTTGGATGGTTGAAGTGGAGGAATGCATCCGACCTATTATGTGATAGAAAGTTCCACTTAAACTTAAGGAAAAATTTTAAAAGATGGTGGTAAGACCGACGACTTATAAGTGCGAATGTCAATAAAAGAGAAGCATAAAAGTTAAGTGTTACGAGATGGATGCTCGTGGATGAGTGGCTTTACTCTGAGATAGAATGCAAAACAGTATGTTCGGAAAAAGTTGGAGTAGCTCCAGGGTAGATAAGATTAGGGAGAGCCTTAGATGGTTTGGTCACATAAAGCGCCTACCATCCAATTAACTGACAGATAAGATGCATTATTAATTATGTTAAGAAAGGTAGGTAGACCTAAAAGACTTGGTTAAGATGTAAAAAAATGATCTTAAGATACTCTTGAATTAAATGAGAATTTGACACATAATAAGACACAATGAGACGAAGGATTCATGACCACCCAAGTGGGATTAAGGCTTGTTGTTGTTGTTGTTGTTGTTGTTGTATCATCCCCAACAAACGATGGTGGATGGATGTATGAATTGTTTGTTTTAAGTATTTAAATAATAAATTTTATTTAGTTCAGATATTTACTTAGTTGAAATTTAGTTTTAAGATGAATTAGTTTAGTTTCAAGTATCGATGATAATATCTCCGTTGAGATTTTCAATCAACGACCATCATCTATATAAACCGCTTAATCATTTAGTTTATTGTTTATCATGACTAATTTAATAATAATGGATCTAAATTTATATTTCAGTATTTTGAATTTGAGAAATATCAATATAACATCGTAAATATTTTGATAATACACCCTTCACGATATTTTCAATCAACTTAGTTATCATCGAATCACAACTCTACTTATTTATTAATAGAGAATCAAGTCTATAACTTATGTGTAACTTAAATTATTTAAAAAATTGATATCATAACAGAACTTGTCAACTCCAATGTAAATATAAAGGATTGGGTCTTATGATCTAATGTAATTTAAGATCATTCAAAAGATGATTATTTAGTAGCATTGTCAACTCTTATTGCAAATATAAAGGATTGAGTCTCACGTAATCAAATTCTATGGAGCTGAATATCTATATCTTTCATTGACTTGAATTAAGCTTGCATGCATATAGTCATAAATGATTAAATTGATTTCATCATTCTTCTTCTTTTTTTAAAACCCGCGCAGCATCCTCAGACATAAAGCTTAAATGCTTAGTATAAGTGTCGGGGTCTGTACGGGAATTTAGCAATTTAGGTAATTTTATTTTAAATTATGAGATTAATTTCATATTTATTTAATCTCAACTTAGCCTATACAACCTTTTCAGACATTAAAATTTACACTTTAGATATCTATGTCTGAGCACATGCATGTATTTTTAGCATAAATAATTTCATCTAATCAATGAAATCATTGATTTTGAAAATCATAATTAGAAAGAGAATTTTCTAATTTTTAGATTGAAGAAAGCTCTTTCATTCGTGCAGAATTTAATTTAGTGTCGTCTTATGAATTATATGAGGTTTATTTAAAGTTGAAATTAACACCTTATGTCTGTTTCTAAGTTTGTGCTAGAAATTTGGTAGCGTAGAAGGCATTTTAAATTAGTCTAATAGCCTATTAGATCCCTTGGAATAGAATTAAATTGTTCTCTTTATTCAAAGTTGAATGTTCAATGACCTCATCTGTTCATTGGCAATTCTCAAACTCATCACAAACTATATTCAACTTCTCCATGATCTAATTCGAGCATTTCATAAGACGAATAATATACTTCAAATATTTTCCAAGAATTCATTGATTATGCTTATTAGCATCATTCGATCGCATTGAAAATCTCTTATGAATTTCTTGATTTAAAAACTATATTCTAATTCCAAGATCTTTTGTGCTCTAATTGGATATTTAGTCCAGATCATCTTCTAAATCAATTGAAATAAGATATTTAAGTGCTAAATTTATATTTACTATCAAAATATTCAATTCATTTTAAGTTTATAAATATGTTTGAGTTCAGTCTATCTTTCTTTGTTTGAAATATAATCTTCAAATTCATTTCAAATTCATTCTTATTTATAATTCAAAATTCGATTCGATATCAATTTATTTTACCGAAGCTAAAGCTATTTGTTTAAATTGAATTTTATTTGCAGTATGAATTTTGGATAAAATTTTGCTAATATTTCGACAAAGATCATCCCCGAAAAGGACCTACATCAAACTATTTTATCCATCATCCTCACGATGACCTAAGGTTTTGAAGACATCGATAATTTCAATCCTATTATGCCCTAATGAGCATAACCTGACCTTCAATCACCTGCATAAAAATAAATATATATACAACTTCTGCACATTCAAATTTCGTTTTAGATTATTTATTTTTGATGTGATTGATTTTTTTTTAAATAAATCTTGATTCTTCCCGTTTTTTTTTCTAAGTACAAAATTTAGTTAAAATTTCGACATAGGGGGTTGCATCTAATAATTTTCGCTTACTCCGTACGCCCTATTGAGTGTAATGCGATGTTTGTGACACCACAACAGATCTTTGACTACTACGCCTATCGCAAGATCTTGAAACCTGCAATAAGAAACACAAGCACAAGTATACAATTTTTGCACAAGCACAAGTATATAATTTTTTTTTACACATTCAAGCATTTCTGCACATCCACCAACATCAATAATTATTCGGTTAGAAAGAATTGAATAGGGGAGATTATTAGTTTGATTATTTGGATTGAATAGGTGGGGAAAGGGTAAGGTCGAGAGGAAGGAAAAGATGGGAAGATATCTAAAACCGAGGAAACCCGCCGATGACGAAATTCCTTCTCATGCAAAGGGAATGAAGGAGGCATGCCAGAGATCCCGCCTCGATGACCTGAGTTGCCCTCTACCGCCAAAAGTGGAAGGTAGGGGTTGTTACGCGGCGAGGAAGGTTACGCAAGAGATCAAGTTTTGAAATAAGGAGTGAGCTCGCTCGCAAGTTTTTGCACGGAAAGAGACGTAATAGTCTTTATGTGTGGTGACAATGTGCCCCTCCTTGTCCCAAACAAATCCTCCCCACCCCCCCGGCACCTCTAACACATCAAGGGTGAATGCATCTTGCTGGACGGTAAGGTTGGTGATGTAGACAACGGAGGGTATATTATCCTGGAAAAGTCCAACTATAGCGAGCTCATCCGATTGGAGCTTTCTCTGAGTAGTTACCACGAAGGCCGACGTTGGCTCGACATCGACCAAGAAAATAGAGAGGGAAAGTGCCAATGACGTCAGGAGGAGGCTGATGGAATCAATGGTAGTGGAAATTACACCGCAAACATTGGCACCATCATCCCCCTGCCCTGAGACTTTATTAGAAATAGGGGAAGTAGAGGGCGAAGCAGCAGCAGCAAGAAATCTTGGTCTCCGAGGTTGGAGGAGGACAATCTGCGAGGATTTGGGAGAGATCGATGGTGGGGAGGGGCGAAGACGAAAGACCGGAAATTTAGTAGAGAAGAGGTAAAGAGACGGACCACCGCATACGAGTGCGTTTACTTGCAACTTGAGGGGGATGAACGAGAGTTACGGACGAGAGAGGGAGAACGGGCATGGGGCTTACGAAATTTTAGATGAAAGAGGGGGTACGAAAGGATCTGTGTGCGCTCCTTTCGTTTTTTCTCAGTCAAAAAACCAGAAATTTCATTATGAACGGGATTAAGACACACTAATTGCCTAATTAGTTTATTTCCTTAAGAGTTTTGGCGGGATTTTCAAGATATTAAAGCTTTTTTGGGCTCAATTCAATTTCAGATTAATTCAGAAATAAAATTACTTTTAAATATTATGTTTATCATATTAAAAATAACTATCATAAGTTTTCTTATATTTCGTATAACCCGATCACATTGAGATTTGTGCAGAATCATGTCGAATCAAACCTACAAAATATGGGTATCGTTTCTAGGTAAATTTGATATTTCGGATTCAACGACGCAATCCATTTCGCGATCAAAGGCCGTTTGGTTCAAATCGATGTCGAATCGGATCAATTTCAGTTCAAATTTTCGCGTTGTTGCTTCCGACTGCTCGAGATTCGCGTAGACTCGTTCGAATTAAGCGCGGATAGTTTTATTTGAAAGGTTTTAACGCCGACGGCATGATCAATTTGGCGAACGGAGGTCGTTTGGGCATTGTCGCGGCTTCCCGACCACGATATGCACGTCGACGGATCTTCTTGATTGATCGACCGTCGAATTGTGCAATATTTATATTCTGATCAATTTTGGCGTTTTGAACGCGATGGCGAAGTTCGTTCATCGATCGGAGATCATTTCGACCAATTTCGGCGATGTTCGATTTCACGATTTGGCTATCAGATCCAAGTCCGTCAATTGACTTGAGAGCTCGACTCAACTTATGTAGTAGACATTGAAGTCAACATTGATTAGCTTGCTAGTAAGTAAAAAAATGCTCATAGCTAAGTAAAGCATCACAAAGATGAGAATATTAACATGATGTGCAACAAAATAAGGAGAATAAATCCAAGAATGATTATAATGCAAAAACAATCAAATTGACTTCTAATAAAAAATTAATTGAAAAAAATACATGATTTAAATCTAAAGAAATTAGAAAATTCATATATTAAACAAACGAATAAAATTAGTGTTGAAGGATTAGAAAGTAGAATAGAGAGATACATAAATAAAAAAATTCAAAATTATTTTTCAAGAATAAATTTATCACCTCAAGCAACACTCAATAAGAATAAATAAAAAAAATGAGGATTTTAAATTTTGTCATAAATAGCTATGTAAGCCTAATAATGATGATTTACCATACTACATGCTACACTTCAAAATTGATATTGAAAATCGCAGATCAAGGAATCTTTTTTTAAAGGATTTTTTGGCATTCCAATTTGAATGTTGGCAATTTGGCATTGATTTTGGATTCTTATGAAGAATTCTATTCATTTTTAAATAAGCAATATAATAGTGTTATTTGGAAAAGTACAAAGACATAATTATTTAACAAATATTAAAAATTGATTTATTTTTTTTTATTCAGGAACTATCTTTACATGGTTGAAAAGCTTGGTCATGCTCAACTTTTAATTGTGCCAAAATTATTTTCATTTCTTGGACAACGAATATTTTCTATCATTATGTAATTTTTACATATACAGAATAGCATCTTTTGATGTCATCATCACAATCATTCGATATTTTTTTTATCCAACAGCAAGAAAAATCACTATGAATTCTCAAATTGTGTAATCAAAACATACTTACAAGCTTCAATAATGAAGTAGAAACATATTTATTTTCAAAAAAAAAAATCCAAAAGAGTTAAACACATATAAAATATAACATTTAAAAAAAAACAAAAAAGATAAAAATTAATATAAATATGCACAAGTTCACGTTTTATACATGTAAAAGAAAGTGTTTAGTTAAGATATTAATATGCAATATGTATGCAAACATAAATTAAAAAACAATCTATGAATATATAGATAACATAAAAATGAAACCTGCCTGAACAATTTTACTCTGAGATAGAGTTAAGGAATTATGCCTAAATGAAATAACCATCAGATATTCACCAGTTAATACTTTTGTAAACTTGACAATTACCAACGCAAGGCATATCATGATTAAAAGAATAGACTTGTCAAAATATTCGTTTACATATTCCTACTTTAGTATACTATAAGTAGATTAAATGTCATCACTTTAATGATTTGCAAATGAAATAAATAATTCTCCTAGAATGAATATATTTCTGCACATCAACTCTGGTTAGGCATAATGCGAAGGACATAAGGTTCTGAATTAATCTGATTAACCATGGTTATAAAACAAATCATCTTATTATAATTTGGTAATGTTGTACTAAAAATATAGAAGAATACTAAAAATAATAATTAAACCAAAGTAGTTGTTAGACTGAGTGCATTAGGAATGTACTATATTTGAAATGTACGGGATTTAAATTTTCAGACATTTGGTTGGTAAAAAACAAATTTAAAAATAATTTTTAAGGACTTTGAAGTACAGCTATTAGAAACCATGCAGAATTTACAATTGTCATGATCGCTCCAGGCTACCACCGTCACCACAATCTCCTTCCTTGACTATGGGTCTTGATAGTATCTCATGCCAATCCCAACTCTAAATCATTCCAATCACTATAACTATCATCAAGATCCTATGCTCTCCCCATCATTTGCACCGCCCAAGGCCACTGTCTCTATCATCTACAGCATCCACGGGCATCATTCCCATCATTCACATTATACCCAGCCACTGTCTCCACCATGCCCTAGGAAAAATTTCTAAGTTTATTTTAGAAATAATCAAACACAAAAAAAATAAAAAATTACTCTTCCACAAGTTGATTCTACAGCAAACCAAACGACCTAAGAAATTCAAAATAGTTTACACTGCAGTTGAAAGACCAATGTATCCTAAATGCCAGTAAAAAATAGCCCCTACTTAAATTTCTATCATATTGTTTTTTCCTTTCACTCATCTAAGTGCAAAATATAATCAAACGAATCCTAAAATCATCTATGTATTATATTCCAGTCAAATTTTTCATTGTATATTTGGAATGAACATGTACTTCAAAAGTTATGAGATTAGACTTTATGTAATTTCTAGTATTATTATCAACTTATTTTATCTTAATTTAGTTGCAAGTGCCTAGAAGCTGAGTGACCTTTATTTTTCCGATTTTAAGAAAAAAAAAATCCCACGCAAAAGCAAGCGAGATAATTTGCTAGCATCCATAAAACGTAACAACACATCCCAGCAGGTAGAGCAAATACAAGATAAAATGCGTGGTACCTATCCTCATATGTAAAGACAACACAAATATAACTACTTAACTACATTAAAAGGCCAGTATTGAAGCTAAGAACCTGATTAAGGAACAACAAAAAGATGAATTTATAAGAACCACGTCAATAATTTCACAAAAAGATCCAAAAAACATCATAGAAAACCAACATATTCAAGTGCAAGAACCAGGATAGTTGAAATAGCAAAAATAAGTTTGAAACTTCCCATGCAATTCTTCGAAGTGAAAATCTATGATTACAGCAATCAAACTAGTTGCTTTTTGAATTCATAGGTGAAAATATATTCAGAACTTTGAAAAAAAGATATGACAATTCAAAAATAAGCATAGCACGAGTCAGAATACAGTAACTAAATCAGGAACACTGTTAACCTTAATAGGGGGCACACATTGAATGAATAAAATCCAATTTAAATCAAGCAGGTGAAACTTCTGAAATTCAAACAAATGTTACAACTTACATCAGTTGGAGGACTCAAAAGTTCTATTCCATTGCTTATTTGACCATAGGGCTCCATCAAATCAACCACAGATTGCATGTCTTCCCTTGTCAAAGTCAATCCAAGATGATCTGCTAGACGCATGCTCATGCTCTTGAAAAGTTTGGTTCCCCTTAACCAAACAGGAATAACATTACTAAATGTCTGCACCAAAAAAAAAATTATCAGAAGACATCAAACCAGTAAAATGAATCATAAGCAAAATAAACTACTAAATGAAAAATATATAAAACCCCCTTCATGGGATGGAGTGTAAATATTGTAGACAGAGTAACCGGAAAATGCTGGGAAAGGTGTTCATAGAACAAAAAACAAGAGCAGAAAAATAAATAAGGAGATGGTTTTTTGGCTGCCTGAAACCATATAAAACCTGCAAGAAAAGTCTCTATGCTAACAGATGTATCTTGTTTTCAATAAGAATAAGAAAAAAGAACTATTCAAATCAACAAATAGTTTAGAAAATGCCAGAAAACACCAGATGTAAATATACAACAACAAGCCTTTATCCCACAATGTGGGGTCGGCTATATAATCCTTTTTCTCCATTGTGTCCTATTAAAAGTCATATTCACTAGATGTAGATATAATTCATCCAACTTCTTCTGCATGAGTTCTAAGCCAATAGAAATAACACATTATTCAAAAAAGAATAAAAGAAGTTGCCAGTCAAAGAAATGAATATTCCAGCAAATCAAACCCAGGCAATTTTTTCTACTGCAAGATTGCTAAAACCAAACAATAATAACATAGTAGAAAGGTCTATTTACAATTGATTATTTTACTTGTTGAATTAAAGAACAATATATAAGAAAATGCAAGAATTCAAAAGCAAATACTTCTTATATGAGAAGTAGAAGGCAGCCAAGGGTTAAAAACTAAAGGGCCATTTGGCATCACTAACGTTTTAGATTTTATTTTTCTTTTTTTTATATTTTGATTTGAAATAAAACAAATTTGGTAACGTAGCCATTTTTAAAAATATTCAAAACATTCAAAAATTATTTTGAGTATTTTTAAAAAACAATGTACTTTATTTTTTTAAATAAAAGATAAAAACACAAAAATTACATGAAACAAATATGTTTTTTAAAAGAAAAAAAATAAAAATACAATCACAAAACAAAATTGATCCCAAACATTAATCATGGCACATTAGGTTTTAAAGAGCAGCAAGAAGATATTCCATCCCCAATATAAAAAGATACTACCATCAGCATAACGAAGGTTAACAAAAGATGAAATCTAAGCAACTCAAAATTGCACTTAGCCGCACATCAAACTTTTGTGACCTCAACAATAACAATGCCTTGTGCAAAAAATCATTACTCATAAAAAATAAAAATAAAAAGCTTCCTTCAATAGAAATACACAATATTCAAATAACGGAAAGAAAAACCATATTAGTAGTTGGGAACAAAATGACACGTATCAAGTGAAGGTAAAAAATACATACTGCAAACCAGCTGCAATAGCCCATTAGCTCGTCTGTGTCAAGAAATTTATTTCGGAATGCACTACCCTCCAATGCAACAGGAACAAGTTTTAATTCAATGGGCCTGAGCAAAGCTGTTTTTTCAGCAACCTAAAAAAAATCATTACCAAACTTGAAGAGTTTCGTAGAACCATGCAATATCATATGAAATAGAATTAAAAATGCAAAATGCAAGTTTATTTCTCTTTATCACTTTCTTCAACAATCAAGCAAGGAATAGTAACATTCTACCTTTTACTTGCAGAAAAAATAAATGTTGTCTGGGCAAACACTCATCTAAGTTATAACGATTATAACCCATGCATCCACGTATTAACAAAAATATGTACGTCCTAACCAATTAATCAAATTCTAATTAGTTGGGTACGTTTTTAGGTAGTACAAGGAATATGATGTTAATGCTGTGTACAGTCGAAAGAAAAATGTCAAAGGGAAAATGAATAGCTAAAATATCCAGAAAAAAAAATATTGCGGTATTATTAGGCATTGCCATCACAAAAATATTGCTTGCTCAGTTTTCATAAGCATAGTAGCATACTTTTGGTAACTACTAAAAAGAAGTAGAAAAATAGAGGAGCTAAGATGGAAAGAATTAATAAAACTAGACAAAGTAATCTTTAAAAAAAATAACTAGGATTAATGAAGGGAAATAAGAAAATATCAGAGCTAATGTGAAGCAAAGCTAGTCCGAGAAAAAACTTCATGGAATGATTGGCAAGATTAGATCAAATTCATTGTCCAGCAACCTAAACTTAAAAGATTCAAAAGGATAAAAGATACTTAATAGTAAATAAGCTACACCTGGTTATATAATGACGCAAAAAAAAAATTGGCATGCATGTGCATATGCTGCGAGTAAAAAGCGCGCACTGCAGACTGACACAAAAATTGATACCTTATTGCTAATTACTCGCCACAATACAAGAGATTATTAAGGCACAAGCAATACAAAGATACTTGCATCATTTTGTGGACATATATTGATCTATCATTAATCAGTCAGTTGGCAGTTCCATTTCACACGCAAAGAGGTATTGCACCATGTGGTACATAAAAAAAATTTTTGTAATGTATGCTCAATGTGACAGATATTATGAATGCAAGTGACATTAAAGATAAATATGTAAAAGTTTACAAACGTTGCCCATTACAAAATTACCAAACCTACCAACTGCACAAGACAACGAAGAGCAGATCCAAAGCATCACTGCTCAATAGCAAAAACAGAAAACCAAACAAAAAAATAAACCTCAATGAACTACACAACTAAGAATGAGCCTAACGGTGGTATCATAATAACAAAATAAATGGAAAACAATCAGTAATTTCTGCGTTATTTCTCTCTTTTTTTATGGTTTCGTCTAGACAAACAAGCACCACATCAAACAGAACAAAAGAAGCATTTATCAAACCTCCCAGGCAACCGGTACCTTTTTCCAATCAACAAAATTCATGAGATCAGGATCCATTGTTTCTTTTGCAGCAAGCTGTAATATTTTTTCCCTTTCCAATTGGGTTGGTCTTTGAAGATGCAATACCCTATCCATTCTTCCTGGTCTTCGCAATGCCTCATCAATTTGTTTAAGATTCCGAGTAGTGGCCATTAAAACAACACCATCCTGATTTTCAAAACTGTCAAGATGTTCACCATATGAAGAACCAAATATTAGCAGTTTAGTGGAGGAAATCCAGAGAACCCAGCTTTTAGAAATTGAAACTCAATTAAACAGTTCACATATCATTACAGAATAAAAAAATAGGGCAATGAAAAAAAATTCTAATTAGCTGGAACAAGATAATATTTTACCGTGTGTACCAAGATAATCAAATTTTAAGGTAATAAAAATCATCACCATGAAAGTTTGAATTATTTGTGAAAGCATAAAAGCTTTTTCTTTAAGAAACTTAACGGTTTAATTTTGTTGACATAAAATCAGTAGTCTAATCAACAAAAGAGAAGGAAATGATTTTACCCATCAAGTTCAACAAGAAGTTGATTAATGAAAGCCTCATGATCTTGCTTTTGGGTGTGAATAAACTTGCCCCGAACACCAGCAAAGAGATCAAAATCTTCGACAAAAATTATGACAGGTGCCTAAAAAAAAGCTCTTTAATGATTACTCCAAAGAAAGACGATAAAATGAGAAATATCAAATTTGGGTGATAGTAATGATTAAGGCCTGAAAAGGACAAAAAAAAAAGATGCATGAATTCATTCAACAGGTAAGCCCAATCTTTTGCAGATATATCAACTTTACTGCTAAATGATAGTAAGTTCTATCCCTTCCACCATCTCATATAACTATAGCATAGAATAACAACTACTTTAAAAGGAAAACGTGAATTGATATATTAAGAGTTGTAAATGAAGGTTAGGAGAGCAACCAAATCTCTAGCAGCCTGGAAAAGCTCCCTAACATTTGATGCGCTTTGACCAACCCACAGTCCAGCCTCTAGTTGACTAGCATTGACCTCAACAACAGGAACTCTAGCTTCTGCAGCTATGGCCAATGCAAGAGACGTTTTCCCTGTTCCTCTCTCTCCAACAATCAGAACGCCCTGCAAAATCATTTAGAATTTGCAGTAGCTTAATCAATTATGGATATGGAATTAAAAAAATAATAATAATTGAAAAATAGTATGCAAGATGATGCACTCACTGATGCTTGAGGGAATCAAGCCAGTTGCACGTGGAGTAACAATTTATATCACATGCACATGGATTCACAAAATCATTAACATAATAAATATATCTTCTCATAAGATTAAAGGGTCACTTATGTGCTTGTCGAAAACCAATCAACCAATCAAATAGAAATCAAACTCATCACATCCAAGTCTAATAGTCTAAATTTCTTTAAGCTAAAATGCCTACAGGTATCCCTGCATACATACTAAATCAATCAAAGAATACCTTTAGGGCTTAATTAAGAGTTTTTAGTTACTAATAAAACAATTTATAGAAAATCAAAATGACAAACTACAACTCACACCAGATATTGCAAATATATAATGTGAAATAAATTAGCAACAAATCAACGATAAGCATTAAGTAAATATAATAATTGGAGAAGAAACTTTAGCAAGCCATTTATTTGTAAGAAAATAACCAATCGAAGTTCAACCACTTATCAACTAGACTAGCAAATTAACCGTGTTGTCCCAAATCACTTCATTACATATTGAATGATAAATAAATTACAATTAGGTATTTAAAAAATAACTAATAGATGATTAAAACAACAAATCACCATTTAGTAGTTAAGTACACAAGTCATTATCAAATATAATTTGTGGCCAACTTTTCAAGTATTACTATAGAATGTTATATTTCAATCAAATGAAAAGTTAATGAATCATTGAATTAGCTACTAGCCAACTAATTAGAAGTCAATGATTAAGACATAATCATACGTAGAACTAAAGCGGCATTATAAGTGTGAACGTAATTAGTTGAAAAAGGAAAATGGTTGGTCGCTAATTAGTCATACTTATTGATTACTTATAATTTAATTTTCTAACTAAGTGTAATTCATCATTCATCACGCAACCCGAAAGAGTTGAAATTGGTCATTCATTGCAATTAATAATGATTAAAATCTAACTTCTAAGTAATAAACTGCAATAACTAGTTTACTAATGAAGATTAATCTATAATTAGATACAGAACATATATTAAGCATGAGTAATAGCAACACAAACATATTTTGCCAATAAATAGATGTAATTAGTTATAAAATAGAATAAATCAGTTAGAAAGAGAACTTGAAAAAGAAGATAAGAAATGAGACATAAATGTCCCTATTTGTTCAAGTGATTATTAAGAAAAAATTATATTACAAAATTTTAATAAGAAGAAGAGAATTGTAACACCTACATGCATGCATGCATGCATACATACATACATACATACATACATACATACATACATATATATATATATATAAAATATGCGTGTCTTCGTGAGCGCAGCCTAATGTGCTACTTAGTAAACTAGTTTTTCATACCATTTTTGCCAAAACACCAAAAAAATTGTTGCGAGCTTGAGACCGTGCGGAGAAAGGGTGGGGATGTGAGGTAAGGTACAATAATTACTAATACATATTTAACCTAAACACTAGCACTAGCATTTCATTCCTTATTCCCATTTTTGTGAACAATAGATAGAAATCTAATTGTTGGGAGCTGAATCCATGAAGAAAAATTAGAAATAGAAGGTGAAAAAGAAGAAGAGAAGAGAAGCTATGGTTTGGTAAGGCTAGTACACATTTTCGTTATGTCTTCAATATTGTGAGTTTGATTTTCGAGTTGTATGTCTAAAAGGCTCGAATGAAAAAAGTCATTTTGAGGCAAATATATTATTTTAAGAAAACTTGTTAATATATTTATATTGCTATTTATAAAATTAAGGTAAATCAAAAAAAATTGTTACTTCTAAGCTGTTTACAAAAGAAAACGATCTCAAGGTGTTAAAAGAAAGGAACCTCGTCACAAGACTGACCAAATAATCAACGTGAAATATCCAATTTTTGATATAAAGAGCAAACTATTTATTGGTCTAATGCTACAAAAATTCTTACAAGTATATTTAACTAATACATACATACATACATATATATATATTTGTTTATGTGTATATAGTGAGGAGCAAAAAATAGAGAAGAAAAAAATACAAGGAAGAAAGAGAATGAGAAGGAGAACAAGAGAATCACGAGAAGAGAATGGGGCTAGAAGAAGAGAGGGAGAAGAAAAGGTTGAAGAGGAGAAGGAAACAAAGACACGGAGAAGAAGAAGAGGAAAAGAGAGAAGAGGGAGATTTGGGAAACAAGAAAATATGGAATAAAAAGAAGAGGGAAAGGGAAGAAGAAAAAATAGAAGAGAAGGACAAGGTGTAATACCCTAAAAAATGGTAATTAAAATTTCGCATTTTATGCATTTTAAACATACCCAAATTTTTACACAACTCTAAAATCGTTAAGTCCATTTCCACAAAATTCTACACTTCATTGTGAACAAAATAATGTGTGTATATATACATATATATAATATATTCCTATTTATTAATCCAAACAGTTAAAAGAAATAAATTTATTTATTTATATTTAATTACTTATTAAATTCCAGATTAATTAAATTTAATTATTGTTTCAAATATAGAACTTATATCCTTTGGAAATTCAAATTGAATATGATTGAAGTCTACAATGCAAACATGCATAAAACTTACATCCATTAGTATGTCATAATTTTAGAGAAGTTCGTATGGAGAACAAGTAATTGAGCTTACATCCATTGGAATGTCAATTTAGATGATGTGATGTTTGCATGGTAAACATAGATTGGACTTATATCTATTAGAATGAGATTAGATTGTACTTACATCCCTTTAGAATGCTTGATTTAGTGAAGTTCACATGGAAAAACTTACATCCATTGGAATGTCATATGTAGATTGGACTCACATCCCTTTGGAATGCTATGATTTGAGTGTTGTAATGTTTGCATTGCAAACAAAAATTGAACTTACATCTATTAGAAAATCATTTATCATAATTAAGATATGTTTAACAAACAGACTAGATTTAGAGATGAATATTTGATTCAATCTAATTTTTTTGTTTGAGATGAGCTTTAATTTTATTAGAATTAATTGTGAGATATTTAGACATTTAATATGATGTATTTAATCAAACAATTAATTGTTCAATTACACTTGCATCTATTGAAAAACTATTATTGCTAGTGTTTAAACTTTGATGTTATTATCTGAATGAGACAGATTTCAGATATTTAACAGAACTATTTTGATTTTTATATTAATCATTAGATTATATTCTGGTTCTTAACACATTGTGTTAGATCAACCGAATAATTGATAATTGTTCATGATTACAATTGAGCAAGTAATTTCGTCAAAAGAATCGACGGTCTAGGCTTGGATCTTTAAACTTTTAATATGAAATTAATGAAATATATTATTTTGATATGCGAGAAGTGCAAATTAATTTGCATTTAGTAATTGCAATATTTGATTTATTTAATGTTTATATTTAATATGAATGCTTTTTATCATATTATAAAGTCCAAATTTCCTCATTTGAATGATTTTTATTAAAGATATTTAAGTTTAATAGTTTTCGTGGAATTGCCACAATCAAAAAAATTAGTGTGATTTGTACTTTTCTCCCTTACTCTGAATCCAAGATCGACGGACGGAGGTAATTTCAAAGATCAATGAACGTGAGTCTTTAAATTTTAAGACATGATTTAGTTAATTTCAAATGTTCCATTCAAGTTAATTATTTTTTATTTTAAGTTAATTATTTTAATTTAAAGTTAATTATTTTTAATTTTTAGCAAAACAACGACTTAACAGTGTTGTGTTTTGCGAAATAGCACGATCGCACCTTCTCCCATGCTCCAAATCTAAGATCGACGAAGAGAAAATTGTTATCTCACATCAAATCCAAGATCGATGATGAAAGCCTTTAATTTATCCTCGACCAAACCCCTGATCGACAGCACGTATCTTCAAAATTTTAAGGCCAATAATAAAAATATTTCTACAATTTTATAAAATTGCAATCATAATACCTATAAATAAGTCCCAAATTCTTCAAAATTGCCTTAGATAATTCTCTAATCGAAATAATTTATGTGATTTCTCGCGCATTAAGCTCAATCAAATCTTTATTTGTTCAACTTCTTAAGAGATTAGAAAGGCTCGGCTAAGGCTCCTCCGCACGGCAAGCACGTCAGTAGGATTCTCAGGCATATGAGAGCGCTCAGCTTAGCCTTGCCTCGCAACATAAGAGGATCAACCAAGACTTCTCATGCGGCAAAGAGATCAATGATCAGGGCTCCACGTGAGACAAGGAAGTTCGGCTGGGGCTCCACATGCGATAGGAGCCCGGTGTGAGCTATTGGACGATAAGGGTTTCTCCTTCTCCACTTCTCTCAGCTCCTTTTTTGTGCACGCATCTCAAAAAATATGTTTAGGCCTATCCCTCCTCCCTTTCTTGTAGGAGATCGAACTTTAACTATTCACGCCTATCCCCTTTCGGTTTTCCGTAGATGTAGAGTCGATGGTTAGTTGCAGTTGGGTTTTGTATTCCCTCTCTATTTTTTTTTTTTGGTTCAAATTTCAACCATCGACACTCTTATTTAAAATTAAGGTAACCCTCATCTTTCCTCTAAACACACCCCCACCCAACAAGATTCACTTTGTAAATCCCATAAATCCACCATCCAATAATATTTGCAAAATTTAAGATTTAAGGGAAAAAATAAAAGAATTGGGATTTTAAATCCTATGGGATCTGAAGTTATAGCTTATGTTGTTTAGCAAGATTTACATTAAATCCTACTCAAATCCTACGAACAGCCCCTAAATCTCCCAAAAGAGGACCACTTAAGCTCACAAGTGCTTTTGGACCTCATAGGTACCTCTCCAACTACCTCTTTCAATTGTGTCACCGCACATAACTAAATCAAGAATGTTAATATTCTCAAACATCATCCACGGCCTATTAGTATGATTATGGCCACATAATCACCATGACCATTATATGTTTGACCCTACAAACATATTACCTATGAATTAGTCTTATTGAAAGTGTTGAAGATGAACTATTATTAGACGAAAAATATGAATCTATAGTTGAACCTAAACATAAATTTTGACTTGAACTTGAAGCTAAGATTGATATTGAATTTTAGTATGAAATTGATCATGAACAAGAATAAATACCTTAGCTTGAACATAAATATGAAATTAGACCTTTAAACAATCATAAACTAGAATCTAAAGATAAATTTGACAAGATGTCACCCATCATTCCAACCACTTATTCTAGTTCTTGATTCTTTAATTCTTCATTTATTTCATTATTTAATGCATTCTAAATAACATATTCAACTACAACAACAACAACAACAACAAACCTTTATCCCACTATGTGGGGTCGGCTGTATGAATCATACTTTCCATTGCGTCCTATTATGTGTCAAATTCTCATTTAATTCAAGTATAATAAGATCATTTTTTATACATCTTAAACAAGTCTTTTTAGGTCTACCTCTACCTTTCTTAACATAAGGCAAATCTAATGCATCTGCTCGTCTAACAGTGTAATCGGACGGCCGACGCTTTATGTGGCCAACCCATCTAAGGCGACTTTCTCTAATCTTATCTGCCACTGGCCAACTTTTCCCCAAACATACTCATTTCGCATTTTATCTCTAAGAGTAAAGCCACTCATCCACCTGAGCATCCTCATCTCTACAACACTTAGTCTTATACTTCACTTTTATTAGCCAACATTCTGCACCATAAATCATTGTAGGTCTTACCACCTACTTATAAAATTTTCTCTTAAGTTTAAGAGATACTTTTCTATCACACAATAGGCCAAATGCATTCATCCACTTCAACCATCCAACTTGAATTCTACTAATAACATATCCATCTATTTCACCATCATTTTGAACAATATATCCTAGATATCTAAATCGCTCACACTTTTTAATGACTTGGTCACCCGATATCACAACACTACCATTAAAACTTCTACAATTAAAATTACACTCCGTATATTCAGTTTTAGATCTACTTAAATGAAAATCTTTAGACTCTAAGGTTGACCACCATAATTCAAGTTTCTCTTGGACTCCCTCTCTAGTCTTATCAACAAGAAGAATGTCATCAGCAAAAAGCATACACCAAGGTACATCTTCTTGTAAATGCCTAGTAAGAACATCCATAACTAAAGCAAAAGGATAAGGGCTTAAACCTGATCCTTGATGTAATCCAACTGAAATAGGAAAATATTTTGTCAATCCTCCTCGTGTTTGGACACAAGTAACAGCTCTAGTATACATATCCTTAATGACTTGAATATAACTAATATTAACTCCATTCTTTTTTAGAACTCTCCAAAGAACATCTCCTGAAACTTATCATAAGCTTTCTCTAAATCAATAAATATCATATATAGATCCTCCTTACTTTCTCTATACTTCTCCATCAAACCTCTTAACAAATGTATAATATAGATAGTAGATCTACTTGGCATAAAACCAAATTGATTGTGAGAAACTTTTATATCATATCATAACTTATGCTCAATTACTCTCTCCCATAATTTTAATGTATGACACATTAACTTAATTCCTCTATAATTTGCACACTCTTGTGCATCACCTTTATTTTAAAAATAGGAACCAACTCTTTCTCACTCATCTCGATCTTTTAGTTTTAAAATAACATTAAAGATTTGTAAGAATTTAAATTCCTTGATGTCCTAAACATTTTCACACTTCTATTAGAATATCATCATATCCTAATATTTTTTCACATTTCATTTTCTTTAAAACTTCCCTAACTTTGAATTTACTAATTCGACAATAAAAATAAAATTCCTTATTTTTATTTAGGGTATTAAGGTTGTGAAAATCTATCGTATTTTCAGATCCTTCATTGAAAAGTTTATCAAAATACCTCATCCACCTACTTTCAATATCCTTTTCTAAGAAAAGTATTGTATGATTTTCATTTTTAATACACCTCACTTGAACTAGATCTTTACTTCTCTTATTTTTTTGGTTGGCTAACTTATATATACATCTTTCACTTTCTTCGGTATCTAATATATTGTATAAATCACTAAAAGTTATTTTTTTTTTTGCATCATATATTATTTTCTTAGAATCTCTATGAGTCACTTTATATCTTTTTCAATTCTCCGAATTTTTACATCTAAACTAAATTTTATAACAATATTTTTTATTTCTTATCTTTCCTTGCCCATTCTGACTCCACCACCAACAAGTTTTATTAAAAGAAGCTTTTTCTTTTGAAACTCTAAGCATATTTTTAACAACTTGTTTAATTTCACTTGCTACTTTTTCTCACATAACATTATCTTCCTTAAGAACATCCCAAATTTTAAGCTTTTGTAGCTTGCTTTTAAAAATATTTTTATTAGTGTTCTTTAAGTGTCATCTAATCCTAGGATAATAATTTGATTTATTTTTCATCTTCCAATCTTTCATCTTAAAATCTAAAATTAACAGTCGATGTTGGGTACTTAAACTTTCACTCGGAATGACCTTACAATCTTTATAATCTAAATGATTTATTTTTCTTATTAAGAAAAAATCAATTTGTATTTAACTAAACCCGTTTTTATAACTAATAATATGCTCATCTATTTTCTTAAATAAAGCATTAGCAATTATAAAATCATAAAGCAAAGAAAATCTAATATACCATACCTTCTTCATTAGTCACTCAAAATCCATAGCCACCATGAATACCTTTAAAATCTTCTACCACTCCACCAACATGTTCAGTTAAATCTTCTTCGATAAATATTTTTTCTTCAAGAGGTATCTTTTGTATTAATCTCTCTAATTCATTCCAAAAAATTTCTTTTGAGCCTACATCTAAACCTACTTGAGGAGCATAAACACTTATAACATAGATAATCTTAGTATCAACAATAATCTTCAAAGCTATAATTCTATCTACAAATATATTAATATTTATAATATTATCCTTCAAACTTTTATATATAATCACACATGTGTTATTTCTACTTCGACTTCTACCTGAATACCAAAGTTTAAAATCTAAACTATCAATCTCCTTTACCTTCTCCCCAATCCATTTAGTTTCTTGAATACCTAAAAAAAATCTATCTTTCTATGAACCATAATATCTAATTAATTACATTAATTTACCTATAATAGTACATATATTCGAAGTTCCAAACTTAATTCTAGTTTCATGGACTAACTTCTTTGCTCACACCCGTCCATAATGTGGGAACCCTTGCTTATTTAACACTGCAACCAGGCGCCGATGCAGCGGCCCTTGCACACTTTTTACTGTATTCAAGTCATACAACGTGTAGCTTCCAGGGAAAGCTCTAGCATTAATTCAATGTTTTAAAGGATTCATGTCATGATTATTTCGACAAGTTTTACACTGGCGGTCGACTGCTTATCGCAACCCTCCACTTTTCACATCCGAACTTGGGACCGGCAAAGGTAGTGTTAAATAATATATTCAATTAGATGGCAAAAAATTTTATAATCTATAACTAAAAAATAGTCACAATATTATTTAAGGAAATGATTTACTAAATAAATTTAGACAACCGCTTAGTGAAGCTTTAATGGATGGCCTAGAAAAAGTATCATAACGTTCCCAACATATGAGGTTTTCTTGTGATTAAATATCAACCACCTACTGAATTTATGCGTCCATCTCACATACAAGTTTCAGGGTTAATTTATCACCCATGTATGCATCATTCCTTACTACATCATAAATTTATCATATGTAAAACTACTTTGATTCTTGGATATGCATCGTCATATATGATGATGATCTGAAAGATACAATGATAATGCTTGGGGTATGATGAATGATGTTATATTGTTAAGGTATAGTTTACATAACTTATTGATTTGCCTCTACTTCAAACTCTTCATTAGAAAACTGACACTGGATGCACCTGTAAGATTGTTGTAGCATATATCGTTTTATTTTACATGCCAAGTATCATTTAAAATAGTTATGTTTTTGATGTTGAACATTTGTTAAGCTACTAAGGTAACTTCAAGCCTCCAGCAACGTCTTACATGAATCACATCCATTGATGATATTGCATAGAATTGTCATGATAATCATTCCATTTGTCAATTTTATGAAATTGGATAGCTTTCTTAATAATTTATAATGTGCGTCAATTCATGAACTGACTTGAGCTTTTCCTAAAAGTATGCCTCCCTCTCTCCCTCCTGTTTGTTCCGAAGATTGAATGCGGATACCAGTACCACACCCCACCCACATTAAAATGTCCCACCACCATTCATCTTTCCTTTCCAAAGTTGCTTCCATTACCCTTTCTAAAACCCATAAATACGGAACCCCAAGTAAGATTTACATTTTCTGTGGCACCTAATTGTTTTATTGTTTACATGCCAAATCATATTTGAATAGTGTCAGTCTCTGGTTAATTGTAATTAGTGATTAAGTATTAGTAATTATGGCTTAGTCGCCAATCAAATGAGTTAAAATCAGTCATTATTTATTAATTGTAATTAAGTATGACAATTCATACTTGCAATTGATTAGTTGTAACATGTTCATTAATAAAGCTTAAAATATAATTTAAAAAAATGTGCTAAAATCAAAATAAAATTAATAGCAGATTAATCATATTTTGTCAATACGATATAATATATAAAAGCTAGAACAATTAAATTTAGTGAAATTTACATACCACATAATGATTATAAGTTTACATATCTAACACCAAAATTTTAATATTTACTTGGGTATTGAGGCTACACATAAAAAATGCCACTAACATTAATTATTTTACAGCCAAATACATATTTTCATGCATGTCAAAGTTTAAAATTGCACAATCGGGTATTAAGGCGTTTTTTTATTCATGAGGCAAGGCATAAACCTCAAGGCATTTTGAGGCGTAACCTCAAAATCAACAAATTGGGTAAAATAGAAAGCATTGTACACAAATAAAGTACAAAGTAAGAAGTATGCTAACTAATTCTCATATTTAAAGGTAATAGAATAACATCCTAATATTATAAGAAGTAATAAAGTGTGCAAAATATTATGTAACATATGAATATCGTAACATCAAACCATGAAGTAAGAAGTTTTATACTATCATCAAAGTAACATAAGATATCAAAGTAAAAAAAATTAATGACATAAAAATTCAAAATAAATTTAACATAATGAGTTTTTCTCCCCATCTCATCCAATATCAAGGTAAGAATATCACAAGCAAAGATAGTGATGGCAATGTCCAACATTGTGCATGAAGAGCAAAGAGGGCATGAGAGGGGAGGTGCTTAAGTAATGTTCATGTTAAGATCGACTGCATGTGTTAGGACATTTATTTCAGCAATTAAAATTTATATTTGATTTTTTTAAACCTAGATCTAAAAGCGCATGTCTCACAAAAAACTAAGGAGGCAAGCCTTGAGGTGAACCTCACATCAAGTGAGGCATTAAGTCTCACATAACATAGATGAGGCGTAAGCCTCACTATGATTTTCTTAAGAAAACACTGAGGCGGGTTTTAAGGCAGGTATTTTATTGCACAATTTTAAACAATGATTTATATATATATTGATTTGATTGTGGTACTTAGTATTATATAAGTTTATATCAAATTTTAGGTATTAGATGCATAAATATATAAGAATTGTGTGATGTATAGAAATCTCCCTTTTAATTAGCAGCTAATCAAACAACTATACAACCACACATGTTGAATATCAATAAAGCTTTTTTTTTATTTAGTGGATAGCCAACAATGCTAGTGTATGCTTAGTAATACTGAAACAACACCTCAACATAATTAGTGTCCAACAAAGTAAGCATCCAAGAGCAAATCTACGTTTCAAAAATTACCTTCCAATAAGCTTCAAACAAAAACAAACTTTAATTCAACTAAACTTATTGCAGAAAGTAATGATTTAGACATATAACCAGTATCCAACATAAAACTAATTTAACTAATAAAAATATTGAAGTATTTTACAACTTATGTTTTTCAGTTCTTTTGAAATTTAAACTGAATTACATCAACCTTTTTAACAAAGTGCACATTATAAGCATCAATTCTAATTAGAACAATATTATTCCACTTTTCAAAGTTATTGGATAAAAACAAATTTGATCCAGAAAACATAGAACTCATTAAGGGACTGTTTGGTTGCCTGAATTTTGGGTGTAAAATAAAGTAAATGCAAGGATTTTAACTTTTTTGGTGTTGGCATGATGCAAAGTAAAATTTCTAAGGTAATGTAATGAATTTAGAATACATTACAAAGGTTATTTTTTGTGTATTTAGAATTCACCCGATTTGGGCGAATTCTAAATACACCGGCCAGTGTAAAGTATTATGGCCGCCGCCACCGCCGCTCACCGTCCGCCAGTCGCCGCCGCCACCCGTCGGTCACGCCACCTGCGGTCTCCGCCGCCGACCGGCCGTCATTGTCGTCGCCGTTTGTTTATCGCCGCCCATGGTCACCGATCGTCGTCGCCGCCCGCCACTCACAACCTCGAGAATACTTTACATTACATTTATTTTACCAAACAAAAAAATCAAACTAATGTATTATAGAGTTTTCAACCAAAAAACTCTAAAGTAATCCAAATACATTGCATTCCTTTTACACTACATTCCTTTTACACTGTATTCTTTTTCAGGCAACCAAACAGCCCCTAAATAGTGCTACTAAACAAAATACTACATGGGCATTACATTGAACACTTCTCGGGCTATTTGTTATCCAGTGATAACAAGCATGTTCCTTACCGTGAATGAACCACTAGACCTTTGTTTAGGCTTTTTCACTCAAACATCAAGAAACGTAAATCATATTCCTTCATGTTGAACTAAAATGAACATAAAATTGACATGCTTGACGTGAATATAAAGGGCGCTAGTTGGCATGCACTGTTTGGTTGGTTGGTCTAACATTATCAAGTGAAAAAATTCCACGATATAATATCCACCATAATTTTGAAATTACTAAAATATCCTTCATGTTTTACATTATATGATATTTCTCAATAAATTTACAAAATAGTCATCATTCCATTATTTATTATTTAAATAATACCTTTACAAATTTATCTTAAGCATTTCTGAATTATTCAAACAAGGTCATTTTAGGCGGAAAAGAGCCATAGGCTATTTCCTAAAATTTAAAAGCTATTCCCTCTTACATCTTTTGTTTTTGCTAATTTTTCGGTTCCACATCTATGCGCTACAATGTTCATATTTCAAAACTTTTTCTAAATCTAAGTTCTGATGCAATTTTACCAAAGATTATTTCTTTTATTTTAATGATTTTTTTATTTAATTTTTTTCATTAGTCACCGTCATTTTCATTTTTTGCACATTGCCAAAAAAAAAAAATACAACTACCAATGCTTCCCAACTATCAGGCATGGTAACAACTTATTTTATTTTCAAAAATCTTTAACATTATTTATTGTTTTACTTCTAGAAAATCAAATTCATTAAAAATTATTGCAATCTTCTAGATCTCAATAATCGATTTAGATATTTGACTATGACTTTTTTTAGTTAAAAATGTTAATCATTATAATCTACCATTAAATCTAATTTAAAAGAAAAAACTTCTAATAGTAAGATTTTTTATGTTTATTATTTATCATTTTATTTTTCTTTTTTTTTTTATATGAGATATTTCGAGAAAATCTTCATCATAAATCAAATATCCTTTGTCCTTTCTTCTATTCCCATATTATATTAGCATTTCATTCAAAGCAGCTTTACAAATACCTTTTACTTAATCAATACCATCTCTCCAACAAACACATCTTTTTACATTAACATGTGCTGATACATGTAATCTACTGGCCTATCCTTTTCTTACTTTAATCAGCCATTTAACACAAGTTCCTTGTTTAGAACAAAAAATTAACTACCATGGCTTTAATTAAGACCTTGTTATACCAAATCATCATCATCACAATCACATCAATTATCTATATACAACTTTGAGATGGTGCAATATATTAATAAATAAATAAATATAATAAAGTCACACAGTAAATGATGGCATAAAAAACACTACTCCATCAATGGGTACATTTATGAAGAATTGAAAAAGCAAAAGTGAAATGCATGATAAAGCACAAAAAATAATTGGACAAGTATAATTTACAGTACGAGTTTACCCTTGGTGCTCGAGCTCCTCTTTCCCTGAAGGCTGTGGGATTTTGTAGGCACGTCACAATATCATTGACTTCATCTCTCATAGACTCAATGCTGGAAAAATCGTCAAGCCTAATTGGTGGATTCTTTATTCTCTACAAGAGATGCAAACAAGACATTGAAAGCAAGTAATGTTAAAAAAATGAAAAAGAAATAAACAATGAAAAATATGATAATTATCATATCTTTCTTGATTACTTGGTTTCAGTTGTACCTTCATCTGATCAAATGCAGACCTTATAGGATCAATGCCCTCTTTTCTCTTACGAATCCATCTACTCCTCTTATACCTAAAATAAAATTTCTGCAAGGTACATGAAAATTATACAAAATAGAAAGTAAACAAATAATGCACTTAAAAATTACACCTAAAAAAATCTAGAATTAGGTAAAAAGACAACAACTACATCAACATCAGCACCATAATTAGTCTCATACCAGCTATTCAATCAAATTTATAAGCTGTCTATCTCCATTTACTCCTCATCCTTATATCAAGTCTAGTTTATGCACAACTTTTTGCACTACTTCCTAACATATAACATCCTATAGTGTTACCTTTAGCCATAATTATTTTATTAACAATAATTTCATTTACATGCCTCATTGGTTAATGTTAGCCCTCCATTTTACATGCCAAACTATTTTCACATTCTTACCTTCAGTTGAAGCCTACTCACACCATCTTCTGAATATCACTCTTTCATCCAGCTTTCTCACACATCTAAATTAACATCCTCACCTTTGACACGCAAATTAGCCTCTCATAACTTTTTTGTTTCCAATATAAGTGTATAACTGCAATTTTGTAAAATTTACCATTAAATCTCAACATCATCTTATGGGGGACTACTATCACTCCATTTATACCACCAAACTTTAACTATCAAAACCATCTTCTCATCTATATCATTCTTTAATATAAAAAATACTTTAATATATTATGATTATGAATCACTTAACTTTATAGCATTATTCAATAACAATAAATTTTACATCCATTAAATTGTATATCTTCAAATTTTTTTTGGTTATCCAAAGACATGTATCTTCAAAAAAAAAAATCCATTATTGCTCTGCTGTTAAATTTATTTTAGAAATATTTATGGCTTACGTTTAGACAGCTGACAACCTTATCAATAAGTGCCCTTGACATGGTGTGCCTTCTTTAGTAATTTTTTCATGAGAGATTCTTTTCTCTTAAAGTCTATAAACACCTTCATTATGAAAGGAGGAGGGGTCTTTTGTTGAATTTTAGATTTAAGGTATCCTAAGTTTAGCTAGGGTGGATTCCCTGGGAGAGAGAGAAGCGAGGAGAGTTTTTTTTTTTTTTCAAGCTTCACTTTGACTGTTTGAAGTCCAAGTCTCCGTTCAGGTGGTGCCAACATTTGGGTGGAATCTGGGAGAAAATACAGCAACCTACACTCTTCTGGATCTTGGGCAGTCTCCACAACCGCCTTTTGATAAGGTTCCTGTAAGGAGATTTTCAGTCCTCAATTCCAGGTGCAGGTAGCGTGGGTTTGGAGACCCAATTCACCCTGTTCACCATCTGAAGAATCCCGCATTCCAATTCTGCACCCTTCTAGGTATCAATGGGAGAGATTTCAGCCTACCACAGTTCTCAGTTACAGCTTAGTAGTCTTCTAGTTTAAGATTATAGAAGGAAAGCAGATGTTAAGCCTGGTTTTTGGTTCAAGCAACACTTATGCATTGATTCCTATGCCAAACAGTAACTGGAAAGAAAAACAATCAGGAAAAAAAAAAGTTTCAAAGAAAGAGATCAAGCGGTCAAAAAAGAAATTCAGCCAAACTGAAGAATCTTTACATCAAGATATTGTCTCCAATCATGTGGTAACTATTTCTGGAATTTATTTTGCTATTTTTACTTATTGTATGTCATAAACGTGACTGCCTAGTTTTAGATCTTATTGTAGGTCGAGCGCTTTGTGTACTCAAACCAAGCCACTCTATTACATCAGCCAAATTCTTCTAGTACAGAGTTCAAGACATATCAAGTGTTGTTTGAAGGCCAATTCAATCAGGGAAAGTCAAGATATGGTGGAAACCAAGACATCGTTTAGGCGTTCATGGTGGGAGTTATGTCATTCTTTGATAACTCCTGTAGAGTTATGGCGATCCTGCAATTTTTAGATAACTGATTATTTGTTTGATGGTTTGCATGTGATACAGATTTTGTGGGTTGTTCATGTTGTTAACGAGTGATATTTAGTTTCTTTTGTTTCAGTTGTGTGTGGGTGAAAAGCTTGTGCCTCTAGGTTTAGTTTAATAATATCAAATTTTTGTATTTCTTGTTCTTTGATATTGGCATCAGCCCAATTTCAATTTGATGAGATTAAATTCATGAAAAGCAATAGATAGTTCAAATTTAAATCAAATGTAGAAAACAACTAAAACAGAAAAAAAAAGCTTGGACATGTAACGAACTAATGAAGGTAAGAAATACATATAAAAAAGACGACCAAATTCAACCCTTACTAAGTCTATTTATCATTTTACTTCAATAAAACCTTCAAATCTTTACTGCATTAATTGGTGAAAACCAAGAATGACCACACCCAAATCACAAACCACTTAATAGACCAAATAAAACGATTAAGTAACTACCATATCAAACTAAAAATATTTGTAATTAATTCTCTTCTTTATTAAACTAAAGAAACCAAGCATACTTAAATGCCAAACCACTTAGTATCTTGACTTATTAAAGTCATGAAGGATGAAGCTTAGTAGTGCAGGTTAGGTGATCAGAACGGCAACTCTCTCTCTCTCTCTCTCTCTCCCCCCTCTCTCACGTATAAACAACTCTTGTTTATTTTGTTGGTAAAAACATAAAAACAGCATCCAAGCAACTAATCTCTTCTTTAATGAATTTATTGTTGAAAAATAAAAATTAGCACAACTAAACAAGAATTTATTGGAAATACCATGCACTTCTTTACTAAACTTAATGATGAAAATTTGAATTTAGCATACTTGATCCCTAAACACTTAAAAAGGGATTGATTGAATTGTGGTCAACCGCTCCACATAAATGCGGAAGTCCACAATGAGAGATTAGGACATTAGAAAGGTTTTAAGAATTTTGTATCAAGATTTCTTAATGATCTATCAATCAAATTAAAGGTATCTCCTCATATTTTTCTCTCTATAGATGACCTTCCCCTATCAGATTTATCACGTTCTAGCTATGGGCAACAAGTTTCCTCTGTTTTAACAATGCTTTCCTCCAGGAGAGCAAGTTATTGTTTCTACATCTACTATATAGATTTAACCTTCATTTTGCTAGTCAGTAATTTATTTGATGATTTTCCACTTTATTTTGTTGTTCAAAGGAACTTGAGTTTTTTTTTTTTTTTTCCTAAAACACAAAAGAATCCCGTTAAATAAATAGAGGTGCTACTAAGGTGTCAAGTAATGTCAATACATGTGGCAACAAAAAATTGAAATTAGTGTTTGTACGAAAGTGTTGAATGTTATAATTGTAGTGTTGCTGCAGCACCAGAAAATTAATATGCCATTTTTGTTCTAGTAAAAAGAGGTTGTTGATACAATTTCTTTGATGTGGACCAAGGAATTTGAAAAGGCGAGACAAAGAAAGATTTTTTGGACAAATTTCTAAATAGATTTACTGAAGAATTCAAGTATTGAAATATAAAACTATAATAAGGATAAAATATAAAGAAGATTTACATGCAAACCACTAAATTAATTATCTATTTATATGTCAACCATTCAAATCTTTATATTGCTTTTATAATAATCTAATGCTAAATCATATCAAAATCTATACATGAAAAGTGTATTTTACTTTACAATAAGTAATGTTCATGATATTTTATGTCATTAAGTGATTAGGACTGTTATATAAGTAAATAAAAAGATTTAGATGTTAAATATTTAACTACTTGAGAATTCAGTGGCATGAATATAAATCTTCTAAAATTTAATCAATTCCTCCACAAAAAGAGTAAAACTTATCTACAATAACAAATTAGATAAATCCACACTAAAGATCATTCCAATAGGAATTACTGAAATAAAAATTCTAAAACAAACTTATAAGACCAACTATTATACTTCAAACTCACCCTTGCTACTAATCTATATTTTAATATGCAATACGACTTCTGGAACATTGATCTCCCTTGTACGGATGATCCAATCACGCATATAGACTCTTAGTGACAATCTCTTTGATCTCAACAGTGTGATCTAAGAACAGTATTGGTGGTCTTATCAAAAAAAAGGAAGGTCTAGAATCAATTATCCTCATCGCCTTACCCCTTTCATAATTTGATGCCAAAATTATGAGAGCAGTTTCTTCTTATGGACTTCTTTTAAACAATTGTTCAGATTGACCATTTGCTTAATAATCTGATCACTAGATCAAAAAAACCCCCATTTAGTTATGACTTCTAATGGAGCAAAGCTAACTTTCTAAACTCCCAACTATAACCACATTGCATTCGTTGGCAACGGATATTTCAAGAAATTTCAAGAAGATTTTAAAAACTTCTTTTGAGACTTTCTAGATTATGAAGCTCAGATAGAATTTCATTTTTAGGATCCTCAACATACCTTCAATGTACTTGGTTAGACTTCGTTTTATAGTGATGTCTCCTCTTTTAAATTTGTTAAAATTATTAAGCTATTAACTTGTTATCCTTTTCTTGCTTAAATTAGCTAGAAGGTGGACCTTTGAGCTCCTTCAATAATGGAAGAATCTCCATTGGTGGCATCTCTTGTCCCGTTGCTCTTTGGCAGTCAAAATTTTTCATCATTTTGGATGCCTTTGGTGTACACCGCAATGTAACTATATTTTGCCTTAACCACTTCTTGATCAATTTCAGTTTGGCGTCAATTTTTATGACAAAATTTTGATACAATACAGATTTAGTAGAGGTGTGTTGGAGATGGGTTGTAACTTCATCAATAGCAAACCTATTAATATTATCATGTAAGCCACCGATAAGATTAGAATGATTAGAAAGATTTTTGGGACTTTTTCTGGAGAGTTTCAAATGATATGTTAATTAAAACAAGGATATATCAACTAATTTTTTCTCCATATTAATGATCCTCCCCTCTTAGATTCATCTAATTTTTATTGTGGACAATAAGTTTCCTCTCAGTACTGATATAATTCTCCTCCAGAACAACAAAAGTTATTTTCTCCTTCCACAGATTGTAAACAGCAAGTTTGCTTCAAAAATTTGACCTTGCCTTCGCTAGGCAATAACCTACTTGTTGATTGCACTCTTTGTATTGTTGTTCAATGTTACCTGAGATTATCTTTTTCTTAAAACAACATAGGAATCCCTTGGAACCAAACAGCAGATACAAGGGAAGCAAGCAAACAACAGAACAATTTAACCTCAGTGTTCAGTACAGTATCAACTAATATAGCTATGGTTTTACTACAATGCTAAGAAGGTGAAGCTATGGTTTCTAGCTACAAGGACAATAGTCAGATACTTCTACGTGTTGAGGTATTTAGAGTGGAGAACACGAGAAAATAAAGAATTTTGAAATAGATATGCTACAAAATTCAAGCATTAAATAGGTGATCACAATCAATATAAGATTTAAACCACCCTCAAATAAACTCTAAACAAAAAGATAATTTCAAAAACTATATTAATTTGAATTAAAATTTCAAAAATAAAGTTATCCAAATAAGTTTAAAAAACTTTAACTCATCCTTATCATATTATAATCTTAATTTAATCCAACAGTTCATCTTTCGAGCCTCAATCTTTCACATAAGGAATCTAATTGATGATTTGATTGCACATATAGACTCCATGTGAAATCATCTTTGATCATAATAGTGTGATCTAAGAATCAAGAATGTCGATAATCCCCATGTAGAAATTAGATAGTTTAAAATCAATGGTATCAATCTCCTAATCCATTCATGCAAAAATTGTGAAGGTGGCTACATCTTACAAACTTTTTTGAAGTAAACAGTCAAATTGATCATCTTCATTGTACCAAAAATTTGGGGTTGCATGAATCATCCTCCATTATTTCTAATGAGTGTCACCATGAGGTATATATGCTAAATGAAAAAAATCTTTTATAGGAAGATGTGCCTTGGTGTATGCTTTCTACTGATGACATTCTACTTGTTGATAAGACTAGAGAGGGATTCCAAGAGAAACTTGAATTATGAAGGTTAACCTTAAAGTCTAAAGGTTTTCGTTTAAGTAGATCTAAAACTGAATATATGATGTGTAATTTTAGTTGTAGAAGTTCTAGTGGTAGTGTTGTGGCATTGGGTGAACAAGTCATTAAAAAGAGTGAGCGATTCAGATATTTAGGCTCTATTGTTCAAAATGATGGTAAAATTGATGAAAATGTTATTAGTAGAATTAAAGTTGGATGGTTGAAGTGGAGGAATGCATCTGGCTTATTGTGTGATAGAAAAGTACCGCTTAAACTTAAGAGAATTTTATAATATGGTGGTAAGATCTATAATGATTTATGGTGCAGAATGTTGGCCAATAAAAGAGAAGCATAAGACTAAGTTAAGTGTTGCAGAGATGAGGATGCTCAGGTGGATGAGTGGCTTTACTCTTAGAAATAAAATGTGAAATGAGTATGTTCGGGAAAAAGTTGGAGTAGCTCCAGTGGCAGATAAGATTAAAGAGAGTCGCCTTAGATGATTTGGCCACATAAAGCGTCGGCCATCTAATGACCCGATTAGGAGAGTAGATGCATTAGATTTGCCTTATGTTAAGAAAGGAAGAGATAGACCTAAAAAAATTTGGTTAAGATGTATAAAAAATGACCTTAGTATACTTGAATTAAATGAGAATTTGACACATAATAGGACAAAATGGAGACAAATGATTCATGTAGCCGAACCCACTTAGTGGGATAAAGGCTTGTTGTTGTTGTCTCAATCATGCATGCTCCAACCCTTAACTGCATTACTTAAAGCCTTGTCTTTTGTTGCTCCAGTAAACTATCTAATACAATAATTTAGTAATATATTTTTACCTCTATAACATCAATCTTGTATTGCAACACAATCACATGTATATAGGCAAAGCTTAAAAATTGGGCAATCAAGTACTAAACCATTTTACATCTATGAGATGAGGGGTAAGCCTCAAATTCAACAAATTGGGCAAACTAAGAAGTGTTATACACACATCAAGATATATCTTAACTTATTGACATACTAACATGTAATACATAAACATAGTAATGCAATATAAATTAATAAATTGTGTAAAGTATCAAGATATATCTTGACATCAAATTATAAAGAAATGTTATACAAACATCAAAATAACATAAAATATCAAAATAAAAAACTAATGACATAATAATTCAAAATAAATTTCACATAATAAGTTTTTCTCTCCCACTCAAATTATCCAACATTAAAATTAAAACATCACAAGCAATAATGTTAATGGCAGTGGCCATAACTATGTGCGAAGAGTAGAGAGAGAATAAAAGAAGATACGTTTGGGTAATATCTATCTCAAGATCAATCATGTGTATATTAAGCCATGAGTATTATTTGAGTAATTAAAAGTTAGATATAATTTTCTTGAAAAATAATAGAACTACAAGCGTACGCCACACAAAAAACTAAGGTGAGGCGCGCCTTGAGGCATGTCTTACATCATGTGAGGCATAAGCCTCACATACACAAATGAGGCATATGTTTCATTGTAATTTTTTTAAAAAGCATTGAGGAGGGTTTTAAGATAGGTTTTTATTGCACAATTTTAAACAAAGAGTAGATCACAAAGCAAAGGGACTTTGATCAAGCTTGACAAATCCATTCATTATAGGTTTTCAACCAATATGTGCAAGCCCACTCCACCTTCCAAATAAATTAAGAAGATTTTGACAAGCAACATATGATACAAATGAAAGCCACTCTCCTTCTATAAAAGCTTGGCCCACTAATGAAAGGAGGAAACATGAAGATTGTTAACAATTAAAGCCACTCCTAAATTCCTCTGCCTTGACTATTGCCATTTATTTTGTTTTCTTTAACTCTATTTATATGTCTCCAATGTAAATATTAAAGTATGGAATGAATAATTGAAATTGGTTTGCATGGTCATTAATTGCTTAGTAGCTTTGTAAAATTTTGTGAGTTCTAAATTAATCTTCATGTTTGTTTTAGTAACTTTCGCCTCCCAGTATCAACACCCATCATATATTAGCCGCCCTTTTTCATAAACCTAAGATAGGCACTAGGATATTCCATCTAAAGTCTAGCCTCATAACCAACAACCTCCACTTCTCCAAATCCATAAACCATAATGCACCTCCTCAAGGTTACTCATCCCCGTAGATCCCTTCCACAAACTCTTAGACTAATCCCCAAACAACCCACTAAACCCAAGTTTTATCCTCTTCAAAACCTCAACATAACTTCACAAGCCATCTCTTCACATATTTCCACAGCCTTTATCCACCAAGATCCTCACACACCATCACATCATCTTAACATTATTACTTTGGCCATAGTAAGCTTGATTGCTAGCAAGGCTTAAACTTGAGAAATTTAATATTGAGATATTTTCTTTTCGTAAGATGAGGCGAAAGCCCTAATGTGATTTGAGGTGTAAACCTCAAATTTAATCCATTAAATTAATTAATTAATTATATAAAAATAAAACATTGAGAGTAATCCTCCTTAAAATTCAGTAATCAGCAACACCATTAAAAATTTAAGTTCAATTTCATCCTAATAAATCATTTGAGAGTAATTCAAAAGTATCAACATAACATCATAAAAGTCATAAACTAGCACTATGTAATGAAAGCAATGCCTAAGATAAATAAGTAAACTTGTACAAAAAGCCTAAAATAAGTAACAAAACATATCATAATATAAACTAGTTATGACCTAGAACCCCAAATTCCTCCCACCCCCATCACTTAAAGTGTCATCATTAGAATGATTATCACAGTTGGCTGATTTCACTCTCCCCTCATCCTCCCTTAGGTCAACATCCTCAAGTCTCTTCATCTTAAACATCTTAATTCACACATTATTTATCTTTTTTATGATCTAGGTTTAGCTTATAATGTTGAGGACTGTTAAATAAAAGGCCCAAATTTTTATAAACCCTACAAAAATGCAAGTATCATTCATACGATTCAAGGCATGCCTCATCACTCACCTCAAAAATTAAGGCATGCACCTCTTTTTCCAATGGGAGACTACACATCAAGGCATTTTACATACGCCTCACACTAAGACGCACAAGCCTCAATCGACCTCCTATATAGTCCAGCATTCACGCACGTCTGTGTGTGTGTGTATGTATGTGTATTGAAAATACATAAATTAGGCATGCTTAAGTTTTGCTTTAGCCTATGTTATCAATTAACTTGAACTACACATGAGCACATTAAGCTAGCCCAATATGGGCTTGAACAAAAAAGGTTCAAACTAGCATCAAGCCTATGTAGATTAGAGTTGGACGCCCATTTAAGTAGAAGTATTTAATGTGGCGTGTTTAATCAATTTAATCCTTTTAAGATGCAAGCAGTGAAACAGAGAATCTTGCCTTCAAACTCATGCCTCTCACAATCACCACCCCCAACAATCATGATTTTATCCTCCTCAAGCTCTCTAAACACCATCATTAAATACCCCTAGATCTTCCGCATTAGCAAATTATAACTCACGTTATTCAAAATTATTAAGTTGATTTTCAATAACCTTATCTTGGTTTTGACTTTAATATAGCTTTTAATGTATGATTTTGTAGTTTTTAGTTCATAATCCTATGCATGATATTGTCTTGTTGGCCTAAGAAGACACATAATTTTCCCCCAGCTAAACTTCTCATGAGATTGAGTGATCCAATATAATCACACTAAACTCAAGATTTCTAACAAACTCAACCACCATACCAAAAATTGTCTCAATATTTAAGAATCATATTTCACTTAGCATTATCATAAGTAGCTTGGATGTACACCTAGGTACAAGACAAGGCGCCTCAAACACCTCTTAGTCAAGCACCATTATTAAGAAACCACCTAGATAAAGAAGGGCCTTAGTGTAAGACCCCAAGCATCTAGGCAAATCTATGTGAAGCAAACAACCAAATTATTAGAGGATGGCTATAACACTAATGATGAGAAGAGCATATGGGTGATATATGAAATGAATTGAAGAGAAGATTAGATTAATCTGATGCTATGAAAACTATTAATTTAGAGTATCAGTTGCTTACTTAAACTTCAAACATAGTGGGCAAATATAGACAACTTATTTAACCTAATTTTTATCATTTTGGTATATACGAGAAAAAGACTTATTGTTTCAGGATTTTGAATGAAAAGTATATCTTTTTTAGTATATTTTATATTTTGTTGCCATAATTACCATATAATATTTTATAAAAGTATTACTAATAATTAAAATAAGTACAATTTGTTAACACCTCACTTCTCTCATGTGTCAGGGCTAGCACTTCTTGAACCTATTTGAGATTAAATGTTGCAAGGTGAAAGCTGCCTCTTAAAGTTTTAAGGGGCAACCTCTAGAATCCCATCTACTTGTGGAATTTCTAGGCTACATGAAAGGCCGCTTAAGAGAAAATCTGTTCCTTGTAGAAAGGATATTATGATTTCATTTAAATATAATGAAACAGAACTCTAAAACATCGAGGAGCCTTTTAATGTGATGTTTAAATGTGCTCATGTTGGAACACTGCTAGAATGTAATCATACAGCGAATTAAATATGTTAGTCGATGAGAGTTCAAGCAATTAAAAATAGCTTGGATCTTAAACTTTACATTGGAAGGTTGAACATGCTTCAAGAGATAAGAGTAGAAAAAAAATATTAAACAAAAAAAACACATACCAATCTGTGCAATTTCCTTATGTTTGGATCTCTTCTTAAGGGTCCATATCCAAGGAGGCTTGGTAACTTTCTCTTAAAAAACTTAATGACATGAAATAAAATAAATCCAAATAAGCTGCTTCTAATTATAAACCAGAGGTACCAATTGAAATTATCCCTCTTCCTAGCTCTGTAATTCAATTCTGCCTCAGACTGCCATTTCAAGAACCAAGTAGATTCAACAGCCTGATATACTTCCTCAGGCCACACCATACCTAAGATCACTCTCACCTAAAAAATAAAGTAAATTAGAATGATCACATTAATATAATTACTTAACACAAGAAGGCTCATGTGATAATGGATCGCCACATTCATGATGAGCAACTAAATCATAAGAAACAGAGTAATTCAAGGTGTGCATGAATTTCTTACGGGCCTGGGAATGACGAACTCCATAACGGGGAAAACTACTGTAATCATCAAATCATCAATAATATTTTTTATTCCAGAGAAAACTGGCTTTCTCACGTATGATATAACAGCAGAGTTCCAAAATGCAATCAAGCACTGAGATGACAACCTTGCAATCAATAAAAACTGCTCACGTATATCTAGATCTGAAAATGGGATCCACATCAACTGAACGGCAGTTGGAATACCAGATGCAATCATCCTAGTGTAGAGACCATCAAACCCTCCAAAGTCTTCAAAAAGCAGGTCAAACTCCTACATCACGAAAAGAAACTCCAAAAATAATTAGTTACCACAAAAGACTAGGTGCAGTTCACTTAACTCCTCTTGTCACAATGGAAAGAGTTTTCAGCTACAAGTATCTAATTTTGAAACAAACTACATTAAAACGAGCTTTAAAAAAAAGAGGCCAACCTTGATATCAACAAAATACTCCTTGTCATCTCCCTTAAGTGCAACATACATAACAGCCCAGTCATGTCTAATGCGAGCACTTTCTATTAGTTTCTTTGAGACTGCATATGGAACAGCCACAGGATCCATTTCCCATCTTTTCCTTTCATCATTGTACCATGTTTTAGCTACCAACCTCTCCCGATCTAAGAGAATACGCTCCTGTAATGTCCATGCAGCAAATTACTCAAAATTGCAATCACAACCTATAAACTAAATTATAAAATAAGGAGAGATGTTTTTAATAGAATTAATAGTTGTATTTACGTAACATACAACAATAAAAAAGTTTAACAAAATGAAGGTATGAAAACAATATTGAAATTGACTTGCAAGAAGTTGCAGACTGATAAGGCAAACTTAGAAAGGTTTTGTTCATGCATAAAACATTAAATAAATTGGGATCATTGAGTAGAAGTTCATTTAAAGATAGAATTTTCTTTCTTGATGATCCAAATTTAGCATTGGAAGTCTATTTTCAAAAATTACACAGGTTATAGCAACAAATTAAATTGCAATAAGCGGGATCTATATTTTCATCACAAGTCATACTGCATGGATTTTCTATGACTAAAGGTTTCTATCCAAATTTGGAAAAACTAAAATGATAAGATGTACCTGTCTTTGAGCCATGTATTGTTTTCCTTGGTCCATGTTCTCAAGCAACTGCCTTTAAAGTTAGCTTTGGCCTCTTCACGCCATTTCTTCCATCCCTGATACAAATGAACACGAGCAGATTTTGGAACAACAATATCCTTAGTCCCAAACATCCACTTCAATTCAACTTCAGGAAAACCCTTGAGAATTTCTGCTTCTGGTGTGTTTAAAAGAAAACGCTTTTCATCACCAGATTTTGAACTCTTGCCTTATTTGAGCTTCTAGATTTCTTTGCATCTGTTGTGATTCTTTAAGGGCTCGTTCTATCTTTTGAGCAAAACCTTTAGCTATTATCTACTAAAATTTCAGCATCTTCAGCTTCCAAAACCATTGGGAGTAGCATTTGTTCCCAATATTTCTTTTGAGCTGTTTCCAATTCTTTCTGAATGTCCTTCCCAGAAACCTGAATAGAAGGGCTCCTCTGTTGACTGAAGTAACATACTAGTCAACATAAAAAATAAGAATAGAGTAAAAAATAAAACAATCAAATTTTACTTTAAAAAACATACAACTAGATCAAATCTATCATTGATCACTAATAACAACAACAACAAGCCTTTATCCCACTACGTGAGGTCGGCTACATGAATCTTTTTTCTCCAATGTGTCATATTAAGTGTTATATTCTCATTTAATTCTAATAAAATAAGGTCATTGTTTAAACTTCCTAAACAAATCTTTCTACCTTTCTTAACATAGATCGAATCAAATACATCTACTATATAAAATCAATCGGTTCAAATAAATCTCATTTAATTTCTTTTAATTTTTAATCAAATGACTAAAAATTTTTAACTAATAATTAAGCATAATATTTTAATTAAATATTTTAAAATAAACTTAAAACATCTTAATATATATTTAGCCAAATTAATTTCTAATATAAATATCAAACTATCATGTCATGACACCACTTAGGTGGGTCCAAAGCTTTTATTTGAAAAGCTCTTTACTTCTATATAAAGAGTATAGCACTAACTTCTTTTATGAAGTGGGACAAAAGGTTTTAGAAACATGTTGACATTTGACTTGGACTATAGGAATAAAGAATTAAACTAAAAAAATTAGATTTTAAAATATTAAATGGGCTTTTAAATTTAAAAATAAAAATAACATTTTAATTTTTAACTTTATACTCTTATTATAAATTTTTTATAATATAAATAAATAATTTAGGAATATAAAATTTATAATAGTATATTATAAATATTTTATATATTATATATTTTATTATTATTTATATTTTATAAAATTTAAAATAATTTGTTTTACATTAAAAACTTTATATTTTTTAATAAAAATTATATTAGTATTTATAAATCTATATAAAACTTATTCTTAATTTTAAATATATTTAATATACATATATATAGATATATAATACAAGTATAATTATATCTTAATAAATTTTAATTTGATTTTTAAATTTATAATTATTAAAAATATTACTTATATTTTTTTTTATTTTATGTTCATCGTATATTTATATTATTTCATCATTTAGATTATTTTTAATAATTTAAGAATCTATTACGTCATCTTGTTCAACCACGGTAGAACCATCGAACCTTGAACCTCTCCTTCTTCCTGTTCTATGTTTGGTCCGATTTTCACAACTTTGCTACTAACTAGGTCATCGAACGACTGACGTTTTAAGTGACCAAACACTCTTTAATCTTATCTACTGAGCTACTCCAACCTTTCACTTATATATTCATTTCTCATTTTGTCTTTAAGTGTAAAGTCACTCATCCACCTGAGCATCCTCATCTCTACAACACTTAACTTAATTTTATGTTTCTATTTTACTGGCAAATATTTAGTACCATAAAGCAATACAAATCTCACCACCATCTTATAAATTTTTTTCCTTTAAGTCTAAGCAATACTTTTTTATCACACATTAAGCCTGATGCATTCCTCCATTTCAACCATCCAACTTGAATTCTACTAGTAATATCCACACCAATGTCACCATCACTTTGAATAATGACCGAGACATCTAAAGCGTTACTCTTTTAATGACTTGATCACTCATTGTCATAACCCACTAGATTTTCTACAATTAAAATAACATTCAATGTATTCAATTTTAGATCTACTCAAATGAAAGACTTTAGACTTTAAGGTTGATCTCAATAATTCAAGTTTCTCTTGAACTCCTATCAAGTCTTATCAACAAAAAGAATATCATCTGCAAAAGCATACACCAAAGTACATCCTCCTATAAATATCTAGTAAGAACATCCATAACAAAAGCAAAAAGATATTACCTTAAAACTAAACCTTAATGTAATCCAACTTAAATAGGAAAATACTTGATCAATCCTCCTCGTGTTTGAACACAAGAAACAACTCCAATATCCACATTCTTGGTGACTTGAATTTAATCAATATTAACTCCCTTCTTTTTAGAACTCTCTCAATCACTTCTTTTAGAACTTTATCATATGATTTCTCTAAATCACCAAATATCATACGTAGATCCGCCTTACTCTCTCTATACTTCTCCATTAAATCTCTCAATAAATGTATAGCATCCATAGTAAATCTACTCGAATCCAAACTGATTTTGAGAAACTTTTGTATCACGTCATAGCCTATGTTAAATTACTCTCTCCCATAATCTTGCATAACACATTAACTTAATTCCTCTATAATTTGCACACTCTTGTGCATCACCTTTATATTTAAAAATATGAACTAATAAATTCTTTCTTCACTCATCTAGTATATTGTTAACCTTTAAAATAATATTAAAAAGAATAATAAGCCAAGAAATTTCTTAGACTCATAAACATTTTCACATCCTGGAATATCATCAAGTTATATTGCTTGTCCACACTTCATTTTCTTTAAAGTCTCTCTGACTTCAATTTTACTAATACGATGATAAAAATAAAAATCTTTATTATCATTTAGGATACTAAGGTCGTTAAATTCAATCGTATTCTTACAACTTTTATTGAAAAATTTATCAAAATAACTCATCCGCCCATGTTGCATTTTTCTTCTAAGAAAACCATTTCATGGTCTTCATCCCTAATGCACTTCAGTTGAACTAAATCTTTACTTCTCCTATCTTTTTGCTTGGCTAATTTATAAATTCTTTCACCCTATTTAATATCCAATCTACTATATAAATAATTAAATGCTAAATTTTTTGAATCGCATGTTACTTTCTTAAAATCCTACGACTCATATATTTCTTAATTCTCAAAGCCTTTACATCTAAATTAATTTTTATAATAAGAATTCTTATTTTTTCTCTCTTGCACATATTGACTCAATCACTAAGTATTTTACTGATAGAAGTTTTTTCTTTTGATTCTCCAAACACATTTTTTTACAACTTGCTTAATACCACTTGCTATTTTTTTCACATAATATTAACTTTCTCATGAACATCCCAAATCCTAAGATCATGTAGTTAGAAATATTGTTATTAGTGTTCTTAAATTCCTTCATCTAATTATAGGACATTGTTTTGATCTAATTTTCATCTTCTAATCTTTCATTTTAAAATTCAAAACCAATAGTTGAAGTTGAGTACTTAAAGTTTCATTCAAAATAACAATACAATCTTTATAATTTAAAATTTTTATTTCTTTTATAAAAGAACGATCAATCTGTTTCACTATAATTATTCTTATAAGTAATAATATATTCATTTCTTTCTTAAATAAAGTATTATCAATTTAAAATCATGAATTAAAGTAAAATCAATATGGTCTTATCTTCTTATTAATTATAAATGATTTTAAAATCTTCTACTTCTACCAACACGCCCATCTCTTAATTAATATTTTTCTTCAAGAGGTATCCTTCACATTAATTCTTATAGATCATTCCAAAATTCTTCTTTTAAACATTCATCTAAATCTATTTGAGAAGCATAAACATTTATAACATTAATAATCTTCGCATCAACAATAATCTTTAAAACGATAATTCTATCTACAATTATATTAATTTTCATAACATTATCCTTCAAATTCTTATCTATAATCACACCTATATCACTTTTAGTACGATTCCTACCTAAATATCAAAGTTTAAAACCTAAATTATCAATCTCCTTAGCCTTCTCCCTATACATAAGATATTTATCTTTCTATGAACCATAATATCTAATAATTTCATTAATTTACCTATAAGAGTACCTACATTTCAAGTTTTTTATTCTAATTATAATTTCATGGACTAACTTATTTCCCCTTATACGTCCATAATGTAGGAACTCTTGCTTATTTAACATAGGTAGATGACATATTATGTAGAGTGGATGAGATACCATATACATCTAAGTTCTCTTCTAGATAATATGTATACCATGGATGAGATACCCTTGCACATTATTATGTAGCAACCCCCGCATTGGTAGGTCTAGATCATAAAGAAAGTGCAAGTTTCTTAAAGAAAAGTATGGACATGATCCATATTATGTAGAGTGGAGTGGAACAGCAATTCACTGGATGATCCCAATTGCAACCATTTTGTTAGAGAACTGCAGTTAAATGCATGATTCTGTAGATTCCATACAGTATTGTTATTTCATTAGGGGCCAATCCATCCCCAGTTTTTAATCATTTTCGCTTCAAGCAGTTATATTAGGTTCATTTAATTAGTACACATAATGGCTATGTCATTGTACAAACAGAAAACAAACATTCAAAAGAAAGCCATTATGATAGTCCATCTTATCATGGAAGGGTGCTATCCATATCTTGTTACATTATTTTCTCATGATTACTAAATTATACAGTCAAAGCCATTCAAACATTAGAATTGCCTGCTTTAGTATAAGTAGTGCCATAAAGAGAAGATGATGCATCACATAACCATCAGGAGATGCCCAACTTATAAAGAATTCAGATTTTAATTAACAAAATGAACCGAAACTAATTTATGAAATTATACCTTACACGTGCAATCTCCATCGTCCGGCGGCTAAACCTCTGTACCAGAAGCTCACTCTCCTTCTCAATGAAAGAAAGCTCTCTAACAGCTACGCTATACGTCAGAGTCTCCCTCCTCATCAAACTATCCTCAACCTCCCCGACCTTCATCAACAGATCATTATATTCCTTCTCCAATTCCTCAATGTTCCTCTCCAACTCCTCCATCCTCCCCTTCATATCCTGGTTTTTTTCAAAGCTATCTGATAACCTGTCCCTCTCCTTCATTACCGCCCTTGCCAAATCAAGCACCTCCTCCAACCGCTTAGTCAGTTCCCGATTCACCCCTCTCAGCTCCTTCAGTTCAGCATTCAAATTTGCAATCACCTCATCCTGGATCTTCTTTCGACTTGCCTTAACCTCATTAAGAGCCTCCTTGACACCATTCATATCACCCTTCCCAGACTTTACATCTTCTATCCTTCTCAAAAGAACTGAAACCACGGATAATAATCTCCGGGTGTAGCCGGAGAACTCGTGGTCCGTCAAGGCTTCACGCTTCTCGGTCTCCTCGGACACGGCTGTGGCGGCAATGGCAGGAGAAGGCAGGCAGCAGGGAAGGGAAGGATAGATACGGCAGCGACAAAGATGGCAAGAACAATGGTTTTACAGGTGCCGTCGAGGAAAGAGAAACCAATGTTGGTGGGGCGTTCCGCAGGTTGGAGACTGCGAACAGAAGAGGAATAGATGGAAAGACGAGGTACGTTGACTGGTCTAGAAGGCGTGCCAGCCGCGGCGTGAATGAGAAGGCGGCGCCGACGTCTGGGAGGACGGAGGAAGGAATGGGACGATGGCTGTAAAATGGGCAAAAGTTGACGGGACGAAAGCGAGATGGGAGTAAGAATTGAATCCATGGATCACAACGTTATGGGAATTACTGTTGCTTCTACATTCGAAATTCAGAGGAGATCGAGGGGTGGTTGAGCGGAGGGGAAGTTGAAAGTGGATGCATACCTCCGGGAGAAGCTCCGTTCGCAGGGATAAGGGATCGCGGGGTTTAGATAGGGTTTTTATCAAGAAAATTTTCATGGAGGCCCCTGTAAAAATATTTATTGTCAAATATTCAAGCAGAAGAGTTAAAATAATTAGTGAAATGTGCGTATACAATTCTTATACATTTATATTTTTAAATTAATTTATCATAAGTTGTTTAAATCGATTATTAAATTTATTAATTATTTCATGCCCATTTATCAAAAAATAAACATTTTTAAATTATAACCATTAGCTGATTTTATTTAAACAAATTTATTCAAATATTTAGTCTTGAAAATAATTCTCTTAATCATATATTTTAAGGATTTTACATTCTCAATCACTCTATTCTTCTATATTTACAACTTATTCACTTTCAATTTTAATTTTTCAAATTAATTTTAAAATATTGAAATTCATAACAAAAGCTCAATTCATATTTTTAGTTTTTTGTAAAATTTTCAAAGAATTGATCGTGGCACATATAAATACATGAGTCCAGTAGTTCAAAAAAATAAAGAATATGATTAAATTATAAATACACATGTATTAGATGATTGATTTATAAACTTTTCATATTTTAAATACATTTAAAAATATGCTATTTTCTTTAATGCTAAAATCTCTCTAAGGAATAGAATTTAAAAAAAATCTTTTTCATTTTTTCTCTAAATCTAACAAACAAGTAAGAATTTGCTTCCAAGTTTGATAAAAAGATTTAATTAAAAGGAAATAACCTCATTAATATTTATAGGAATTTACATGAAATTTAAATTACACCAATTTTTTAATTAAAATTTGTCCTTTTTCACTTATTTGTTCCCACTTAATGAATTTTACAGCTGTATTATGTTTATAATTTCATCATCCTTAATGGTACATTTGATTTTATATGTTTCATAATATTCAAAATTGATCAAATATATTTATTACTTATTTTGATGAAATTATATATATATTAAAAAATAAGTGGTAAGGGCAACTAAACTAACGCACCCAATGCACCTCAAACGTGCATCACCGTGATGGGAGCAAAACCCTCCACCGATGGAACCCACAGTCGTGCTATACTTTAGATTTCATTTTGATCCGAAATATTCTAGCTTCATAGAAATAGAATTTGAAGCATCACTCAAGCAAGTGTTCTAATAAAAGTTTAAGCAAGAAACAAACTCATAGAAATAGAATTTCTTCTAAGAAAATTTAGGCTATTGTGGGAGTAGAGAACTTTGATGTTCTTAAGAAAATCAACATTAAGAATTCAGTGTATTTGTCTTGGCTTTTGAATCTATCAAAGTCTCTACTAAAGGTGAGAAAAAGCCTTACTTAGAATATAAACCAAAGGCACATAATTAAACTTTGATGCCCAATGATGGAGTTGCAATTTCTTTCTTGGCTAGACCATTTGGTGATCGAGGTTTGCTCTTCAAATGCTCTATTAATACCAACCGATCATACTAATTCAAAACTCTTTGATCAAGTCATCGCACTTATAATTGTTGCATATGATGAGAGAAGTCGATTAAAATTTCGGGTTGTAAACTTAAAGCATTTGCTCGTCATCCTTCCACAAAATCATATGAAGTCACCAATAACTTGCATTAAGAAATTCAAAGTTTATGAACCCAAGTTGCCTTGGCTCGAGAGTTATTGAGTTATTGAAATCTCATCAATTCATTGTTGAAACAAATTTTTATTTATCAATTGATTCAACATAAACCCATTCATCATAAATTCACATTTAATCCCAATTTCTTATTCTTTTATTTGTTTTATTGTATTTGGTGAAGATGATTGGGAGGAATTGGCTTCTTCAAGTGATCCTTGAAGGTTTTTTAATTTCTTCTTAAAAAAATAAATAATGTGTTATTCAAATAAAACTTTTAATAAAATATTTGTTTCTTCTTTGATATATGATGAATTATTTATAGAACATCAATTTTGAATCTTAGTTAAATATAATAGAGGTTTTGAATAAATCTTACTTCATGACTATATTTAATTTTTGTAAGATCATCATCTACTCAAGTCTATGTTTGTTTTTTTACGTTATTTTTTAGAAGTCTGTGTTTGTTAAATTGACTTTGATATGAACTAAATCACAATAAGTTCAATTATAAAGTATTCATTGTTTGAACTTCTTATAATGATAAGCGATTTACAAAAAAAAAAAATTGCAAAAACTTATTTTTATATCTTATAATGACATTTGATATGATAAAATAACTTATTGATTGATTGTCTCTCTAACGTTTCAAAATTGAATCAGAAGAAGAAAATATTCAAAATTTCAACCAATGTAAGACTAAACCTAGTAATGTAATAAAAATTAAGATTATTTGAATGTTGATATTCCAAGTTCTTGATTATGATTATTTATGGAGTAAAACAATCATTATACTTACAAGTTAATAACTTAATATATTCATACAATTTATATAGAATTCCCATCCATCTCCCCTATAATGCAACTATCAGAGGCCTAAATTGCAAAAGCAAGTGCGCGCGCGCTCGCGCGCATGTGTGTGTGTGTGTGTGTGTTTGTGTGTGTGAGAGAGAGAGAGAGAGAGATGTTTTAAGTTAGTGGCAAATATAGAGAGAGAGAGAGAGAGAGAGAGAAAGAGATGTTTTGTTGGTGGAGAATTTCATGCAATGGGTGGAGGGCCATCCATTGGGATGAGGAATTATGAGTTATAAGATTAGGCTAACTTCAAATTCTCAATCAAGCTTCTTTGATAGCTAATTTCAAATTCATTTCATAAGACAACATACAATTCTTTGGAATCTTAATTTCTTTAGACATATATTCTCCATAAGAATGGATATATATTATTATCATCTAATCATATAAGAATGATTGGCTTTGAAAATAAGAAAAAAAAATTAAAATTTGAAATACTAATTTGTGAAGTTAATCAAGAGATGGCCAATTAAGACCATACCAAGTCATTTCACTAAGGAAAAACATAATGCCGCTTTTTTTTTGTGTATGAACATTGATTAAAATCAAGAACAAGGGTTTGAATGTGAAGTTCTATAAATAATTAAGAGTGTTTGTTAAGATAGGTCACTAAATTTTTTTTCTTTCTCAAATTTTTTTTAAATATTGGATTTCTTATTGATAAAAAGTTAATAGACATGCATACATACTTAGGTTTTAGGATAAAATTCTTTTGAAATCTTTGATAACCCAAAGTCACACTGTTTTAGATGGAGAAGGATAAGAGCAAGTTCGTGCTATTAAGAAGCCCATGAAAAAAATTGAATTAAAAAAGAAGACTACGTAAAGAATTATTTTAAGAGAATTTACTTATCCAACGTCAAGTGAATATTGTTGTTGATAATGCTACATCCATAACCTTCAACTTGCTTAACTCATTCAATATATCTATTCACGCCGGAATTTACTCCAACTCCTTCAATTCCATTATTGTTGAGTTCATCTCACCTCTCTACATTGTGATCGATGAAGAAGCCACAAAGAGGAGAGTTGATCAAGAAATCAAGCTAAAATCACCATTAGTGGCCCAAGGAGCGAGAGAAAACTTGTTTAGCTCATTCGAATATATTTGTTCATGCTTCAAATGCACTTTTTCTAACTCCTTCAATTCCATTATTGTTGAGTTGATCTTACCTCTCTACATTGTGATGAAAAGCCACTAAGAGGAGAGTTGATCAAGAAAACCAAGCTAAAATTACCATTAATAGCCCAAGGAGCGAGAAAACTTGTTTAGCTCATTCAATATATTTGTTCAAGCTTCAAGCGAAGTTATTCCAACTCCTTCAATTCCATTATTGTTGAGTTCATCTCACCTCTCTACATTGTGATCGATGAAAAAGCCACTAAGAGGAGAGTTGATCAAGAAAGCCAAGCTAAAATCACCATTAGTAGCCCATGGAGCAAGAGAAAACAAGTTATCAAACACCTTTGTGCAAATTCATGCCTTCCTTCATTGCCAACTTTATAATGGTGGAAGACTTAATAACTACTCCAATTGACTTCTACCTCGATCATGCTTTGCCAAAATTTGAATTGACTAATTAAACACCACATCTAACTCATGAAATAGATGCTTATAAGCGTCGCAAAATTCAAAGAAAATTTTTTAGAATCAAATATGAGATATAAAATATTGAAGACATGAGACCATCATTAGGAAGAACAATCCAATATTGCAAATAGCTTGAAGTTCTAAAAGAAAAAAAAATAAATCGAATGTAAATGAATAACACAAAATCTACCGATTCTTGGTGATCGATCGGACACTATTTAGACTAGTGGCAATGTTATCGACCTTAGGGTTTTCATTATAGTCAAAATCATTTTGTAATTTCTCTATCAATTCAAAATTTCAAGGTTGAAATATATTTCTAAATATTGTGCTGCACTGATTTTAGTTATATAGACATAAGCTTGTAAGGCCAATCCAGTAAGGCTCAAGCAGAAGAATTCAGAACTCCTTATGTTTACCTAATCTTGATGAGGTAAGACTAAGAGCGAAACGATTATTTTTTAAAATTATTTCTCCTATAAGACTAATTTTGGTTTTAAAATTATAACTAAAAAAAACAGATCTAAGGGGCCCTTCTAGAAATACAAATTAAGAAAAATGAATTGTAAAAATAAAAATAATATGGCTAGTAGGTGAGCTTAATATTGCAAATGGTTTACCTTCAGCTATAATTTTAACACGCATAGTATAAATAAATAAATAAGTTCCTATACTACTTTAAGAGGGATGCAAGTGAGTCAAGCATGCTTAAACTTTACTCATTTATTAACTCATGAGCTCAACTCATTGAGCCACGACCTTGAGCTCAGGTTTAGATTATAGCTTGCTACATAACGAGCTCGAAGTTTCACCTAACTCAACTTGGCTACTCATTGAGCTATTGATGAGCTTATATACACATCACTTTATATAAATATACAAAAAAAATAAGTGTGAAAATATATATTCAACTCTAATATTCCAGTGAGCCTAATGAGCTGAGCTTGAGCTTAACATTTTCCTAGCGAGCTGAGGTCAGCTTAAGTTATGAGCTCGAGTCAAACTAAGTGCTCAAGTTGAGCTTAAATTTAATATGACTCGATTGAGTCTACTCATTTACACCCTTATGCTTCAGTATTGACCATAGAAGAAAAGCTTTCTTAGGTTTACCTGTCGTATGAATTCTTGAAATAGGGACAAACAACACAAACAAAAATAAAATAAAAAAAGTCTTTGAATAAAGCAAAAGATATCAAATCTAATTACAAAGATCCGTGGCTTCATTAGGAATCTACGACCACTGATATGAGACATTTAACTCAAGTTTAAGGTATCAAAACATAAATTCATATTATTTTTTGAAAATTTACATACATACCACACAATTCTTATGTATTTACATATCTAACTCTTAAAATTAAATATTTACTAATCTAATACTTTCCTATATTTAAAAAAGTACATTTCATTTTTAGAAAATGAATCATTATAATATTTTGATGTCATATTAAAATTAAAATATTATATATATATATATATATATATATATATATATATATATATATATATATATCTCCTATTATTTTTTGAACAATTTACATGCATAACACATAATTCTTATACATTTATATATATAACATCTTTCCTATATGTATGAAAAGCTGAATTTTAATTTAAAAAATGAAATGATAATGTTATTTTTAAGGTAATATTAATATATATATATATATATATATATATATATATATATATATATATATATATATATATATATATATTTATATATATATTAAAATGCGCCTTTTGATTGAATAATTTAAAACAATTATTCAAACATAATTCTGAATCTCCCACAACGATCCAGAATGAATAATAAAGGTGTAAATAAGATAAAACAGCTACTGAATCCTTCTCATATTACATCACAAGCAATAATGCAAGTACTCAAACAATCGTCCGACCCTAAATCTAAATAGGCCAACTCAAATGCTTTCATGGCATGGCTGCAGAAACAGCCGAAGGGTTCTTGGTAATTGCATGAAGAATATCATTGTAGCTCACAATGCCGACGAGAATGTTCTCTTCCGGCTCTACTTCGGTCACCCACACGTGCGTCGCTCGATGAGACAGCATCTGAGCCATGACGGCGGCGAGAGCTCGTTTTCCGGCAGGTCAAAGGGGCGCTGCGGCCGCGATACATGCTCCGCGTCGACCTCAGCCCGCCCAACGGCGGTTGCTGGCTCAAGAATCCGATGCTCCGGCTGCTGAATTTCCTGGGCCGGGCCGACTCGACGATGCCGTTCTCCAGCCGGGAGGTGAGGATGAAGTCCGGAAGCATGCCCTGGTCGTCGTCCTCCTCCTCGGAGCCCATCACGAACTGGCCGGCCGAAAGATTCGCCATGGCCCAGGCGGCGGCAACGTAGTCGCATTTCCAGAGCTTGTACGCCGAAATCTCGCCGATGATCTTCCAAGCGCCGTCCCCCGAGGTCTCCACCACGGCGGCCGCGCACGGGTTTTGGGGGAAGTTGTGGAGGATTGCGAGCGCGGGGGCGGAGGCCTCAATGGAGTGGTAGTCGTGATTCAAGGCGCCGAGGGAAGCTATGGAGGAGAGGGGGATTGGGGCCAGGGCGCCGAGGCAGCCGATGACGAAGCGGATGACATCTTCCCTGGAGAGGCAGCAGTACCTCATCTCTTTAGAAGTGCTGCTGCTGCTGCTGCTTCCAGAGAAGGAAGATGGTAAGATTGTGGGAAAGGAGTCGGAGTTTTTGAGCCACTTGCCATTGTAGAGAACGGAGAATCGCTTGCTGATGCCTTTCCATGCGACGCTCTTGCGCACGAGGAGGCGCTGAACCCCCTTCATCATCTCCAGTGCATCAATCAGCCTTCGAAGGTGAACAAGTTCGCCGACGTGATGAACGGAGAAAAAATGGATATTATGAGGTAATAATAGATACATTACAGTCTTCACTGCATAAAACCCACCCCTTTTATCAAATTACTTGTATCATAAAATGAATTCATCTATGCCCATCGAGTTTAGTGTTTATTTACTTTTTTTTTAAGTCAGGTATTTGTCAAATAATAGTTATTAATCCTTTTCAATTAGGGGCATTTATATACATACAACACGATTCTTATATATTTACATTCCAAACACCTAAAATTTCATATTTATATAAACAATGCCCAAATATTTCATAATAAATAAAGTGAAATACATATTTTCGTACCTATAAAAAATATGCTATATTTATAAAAAACAATTACATAAATAACATTCAGAAATTATATATTTACAAAAAATTATCACTCAAATATTAAAATTTATATCAAACCCTAACATATATTTTTCACTTTTATAAAATTCTTAACAGTTTAATCATAACATGGCTATGTACAAATACCTGATATTCTTAGTTAAAAAAATAAATTGAATGCTAATTCTATAAATATATAAATTTTGAATGCTATGTATGTAATTATTCCTATTTTATTAAAAAAAAATTATATACTATGTAAATTTTTCTTTCATTTTCTGTATCTTACCATTTCTCAATTTGATTATTTTTTAGTACCATATGGTTATTGCAAAACATACAGTAATAATCACATGTAGTGGTGGTCGAAGGAAAAGAATAAAAAAAAGTCTCATTGGTATAGCTACAGCTCTTTGAAATAGTGATGAAATTATTGTACAAAAAAATTGCGATGGATTACAAGACCAAGTTGAAAAATACAACTTTTTCAACACAGATGACGTAGCGATATATTTTTGCATAGCACAGCTGTAGCACTGATCCCCCAAATATAGCCTAAGAGCCTCTTTGAAATTAATTTTATTTTGTGTTTTTAATTTTTAAGTTATGTTATTTTTAAAAATATTTATTTAATATACTTTAAGTATTTTTTTATTTTTATTTTTACTTAGAATGTTTAAAAAAATCATCACTAAATATATTTTATTTTGAGTTTTAATATCAATAAAATAAAATAAATATATAAAATATATATAAAAAATAAAAGTGATCCCAAATGACTCTTAAAATTTTAAAACAAAACCAACCCTAGAGTTATCCTTCAAGGATTTGAATTTAGAGCTCATTATGGTGGAGATCTAAAGCATGGATTCACATGGGCTATTTGGTGTAGTTTGAGAGGACTTGGAGGCCGAAAAATGGATGAGAACCAGACACGTATCAGATGACTTAGCTTGGCTTATTTGATTAGACTATAAGAAGATTGGGTTAGTGACAAACCTTCAAAAGTGTACATAGGAACTTGAAAGGCCTGATAATCTTAGGGAATTTGCTTAAATCAAATCTGGAGTAGATAGAGAAGAACCAAAAGATTTAGAGGAATGATCAAAATTAGGTTAATTGAGGACCCTAATTTGGCTGTCAATTATGAAAGAGGTTTATGTCTTTTTGTGGGCTATGGAGATTTAAAGAAAAGTCATGGGAGATGAGGGAGCTGGGGAGATGCAACGAAAGATAGTAATATAGTTGTAAAAGAAAAAAAAGAGATTAGCAATTATTCATAGGGATAACTAAGGGTGAGTGCGTTTTGGGCAGCAATGCGTTTTCGCATCGCACCACTGTGTTGTTTGGTAATCATGTTCTGGCTATATTTTGAGGAATCGCTGAGAATCTGTGTATTTTTAACTTAATCTGACTACTTATAGTGATGGCCAAAAGACTGCAATTTAACTTTCATAAAATAAAATAAAATTTGTATACTCATCTTTTCATATAATAACTCCAAACGCCTAAGTCTTCTATTGAAAAGAACCCGAGGGAAAGGAGCTGATCATCAAGCACTCAACCTAACAAGAGAATAACATGTCCAAATTCTTTTTCAACATAAAGCTCTTTTCCATTCATTCTAACAAATATTAAAGTTATAAAATTAAAAAAAAAAATAATAATAAAGAAGAGAAAATTTAATATTTACATCAAGCAAAATAAGAAGAGTGAAATCACAACAATTATTCCTAGCCAAATAAGTGGCAGGGAACTTCTAAATCCAAATGTAAGGCTAATTAAAACATGAGAAATGCAATTAAAAGACTCACTAAAACGAAAAAATTTCAGTTTAAAAACAAAATTTTAGGTTTTAAATTTTAATTATCATTACAATTCAATTTGTTTCCATATCAAGACTCTTTAATCATGCATGATTAATGATGCTCGCTTGACAATTAACTAAAACCTTCAATTTTGATCTTGTGATAAGGCTATCATAGGCCTTGATTTCATCTTGGCTTGTTAATATTGATTTTGTGGTGGGGCAATCATGATGATGTGCTTAACATTCTGCATCAACTCCATTGAGCCCATTAGAACTCTGCTCTATAGAGTTAAAGTTCTCGTAACCTTCAAAAGACCTAATGCTAGTTTTGTTAAGAATTCTTTTGTGACCAATGTGTGATACATCACCAACATGAAGGCCAAGAATAAGGTTATAAATCAAAGCAATATATCAAAATTTGGGCTATTTATCATGCACAACTCTCCAAGCAAGCCCATGGATGACCCCTAATCCTCTCCAAAATCATTGGAGAATAACTAAGAAGCTCGATTTAAGGTCCCTTGATGAGTAAGTAGGATACACCAATCAATGAGGTGAAGATCTTCAAAGATTACTTTGTTTCAAGAGCACTTTCCCTGTCTTATTTGGCTTAGTTGAATTTTAATACTTTCGAAAATTTTAAATTTTGTAATATTTTTATAATTTGCTATCACTTTATATTAAAATCAATCATCAATCAATGTAATAGTATTTTATAGGCTCTTAAAGCCACCAAACTTGTTTAGGCTTAAAAGACTTATAAATAGAACATTATACTTTGATTTTATTGAATAAAATCATCTTCTGCTTATGTAAATTTCAATGCGAAATCCCTTAGTACTATGATTAGTTCTTAGTCATCATTTCCAACTCATACCCCCCCTCTATTATGCTCCCAAAAGTCCACTCTCCTTTGTATAAGGCTCAGTAACAACCATTAAATCCCTAACATCCCAAACTTTTAATATAAGTTTCTCACCCTTTTCCTCCGAGAAAAATTTATCATTTCAAAACTTAAAAATTTTGGCCTCAAGTCTATCGAAAACATATTTTTTTCACTATACATATAACACTACTATCACAATCCCAAGGGGACATTAATCAAGTTGGTGCCTTCACCATCATGATTCTATAAATCTCAAATCAATGTCTCTTCAACATGTCGCTTATTCTTCAATCTAATTAAGAACATATGGTCATCAGCTTGATTTATAGGCATATCTTCTATCATGATATAGTGCACTTCAATGATGTTGGTTGGCAAAGTACTTGAAATTAGCAAAGCAGCTCTTCTACCAAATAATTAGTTACATTATTTAGAAGTCGACTAACTCCTTTATATGAAATAATATACTCAGTATTTAAAATAAGACTAATTAACATGTTAGATAACAAATCAAGATGGCCTGCATTAAGTTCAACTTTCCTATCAAATTTGAATAGGTTATAAGCCCTAACTTATCATTTCTTATATTTTAGAGATGGATATCTCTCCGAATGAATAAGAACTAAAAATAATCACCTTTATCATATTATTTAAAAAAATAATTGTGATTTAATTTTTCACTATATTTTGCATTATCGCTCTCACCTATATGTTCCCTCACATTAGTACGAAGGGTTTGCAAATTTTTATTGATTGTAAAGGCAACAACAACAAAAAAAACGTAATTGAAAATGTTAGCCACAAAAATGATTCCTTTTGAATTTTGACTATAAACTATCTCACATGATGATTTATTAGTAGTGGTGGAGACAACACTACTATAGGTAAATTCAAAATGAATAGATTTGAGAGTTGAAATGTAAGTACAAAGTCTATGATATGACATATTCCTTTTAGTGGTGGCAATTAATTAAGCAATTAGATGCAAAGTCACTAAAAGACAATTAAAGTGGGAAGACCAGCAAAGATATGTGAGGCTAAATTTGCTCAAGGATAACCCCCCTCATATGAAGTAAAAGAAGGAAGAAAGGTCAATAAATTCTTTCCTACAAATGTCAAATAGAATTTTGTCTATTATAATCAAGTATAATCATGATGGAATCAGAGGCACAAAAACTCCCCCTATTAAGGGAGAATTTGATCACCACCAACTATAACCTAACATTCTTCGTAAGTATGGATTTTAATTAAATCTCAAAGAATGTCTTATATGGAGATATAATAAACATCTTATCTATTGGCTTTGAACATCTACAAGTGATGGTGAGAAAATTTTGGTTCACACAACTCACATAAAAGTGCTCAAGGTGAGATCAACCTTAAGATTAGCCCATACTACAGCATAAGTGAATATAATATTCATGGCATTCCCAGAATTAATAACAATTTTACGCCTCCTATCGTTACATATGAAATGTATGGATAATATATTCTTCCTACAATCCACTACTTCACTCCTAAAAACTGAAAAACAGTCATGACTCTATTAATCTTATCGTTGTCTTATTGTTACCAAAATGACCTAGTATTCCACTAGAATGCAATCAACTATGATAAACTTGTTAAGAGCAAGTTTTAGATATACATAATTACATTCATCTACAAAAATAGCCATCAACACTCAGAATGCACTTTGTAATGTTATCTAGATATTCTAGATAAATGGCATGAATATTTGAACATACATAATACACTTTAAATTTATCAAAATCAAGGATTTGAAATTCTAAGGAATATAACACTAATGCCACTTAAAATAAGACATATGTAAATTTATTATTTTTTCTAAGTTTATGTTTTAGAACAAATGAAAATTTTTGTAGGAATTCTGCCTACTTAGCATGCTTATGATTTAATTTATATTATGCATTTATAAATTTCAGGGCATGACAATCAGTGTGTAAAATAAACTTTTAATGTAGTAGGTAATACCCCCAATATTTTAAATGCAAGATAATGACATTAAATCTCTATCATAAATAGGTTACTTCTATTTGCATCATTTAATTTCTCACTATAAAAGGCTATTGAGTGATTTTCTTGGCTCAAGATGCCATGTATATCAATCTTGATCTTCATAACTTAAGATACTTCAAATGGTTTTGAAAAATCAAAAAGTCTAAGTATTGGCACAAATGTCATAAGAGTTTCAATTGCTCTAAGGTTCTTTGCGCACTAAGAGTCCAACAAAATTTGTCCTTTAAGATGTTAGTGATAAGAGCAATATGGAACTTAAATTCAAGATGAATCTCCTATTTAATGTGGCTATGCTATAGAAGCCTTAGTAAAACTAGTAAGGGACAGCCAGTAAGATCGTCTTAATCTTGGAGAGATCACATTAAAGACCAAGTGCAGATATAAGAAATCCTAAAAAATTACGTTTATGTGAAAAAAAAACACCTTTAGATTGGTAGAAAGAATTTTCTCTTTGATGCCTATCAAATACTAATTTAAAATGCTTCAAATGCCTAGTTTCATCAGGACTAAAAATAAAGATGCCATCAAATTAGACCATCAAAATGTCACCTATATGGTTTCAAAACAGTTTTAATTAGGTTCAAAAAAAGTACTAAGGGAATTGGATGATCCTTACATATTGATTATTGATCTAGATCTTATGCATGATAGCATTTTTATGGTAGTAAATATATTTTTAAAAATAACACATTTATTACTTAAATCAAAAACACATGATGCATTGCATGTATTAAGGCTTTTCTTTTGGAAGACATTGAAATTACATGGCCTACTCTCCACTACAACTTTCGATAGAGTTATTTCCCATTTTTTGAGGACATTGGAAAAGATGTCTGGCATAAAATTAAAAATTTCTTCTATTATTCACCCTCTGACTAATGACAAAACTGAGTTGTTAATAAGATCTTTAAATTTTAATTAAGGTGCTTAGCATAAGAGAGTTTAGGTAACTGAGATCTTCACCTCTCATTTTAGACTTTGTCTACAATAATACTATCTCTATCATTATTAAGAAATCACCAATTAAGATAATCTATAAAAAAAAAGACTAATTCAACTGACTACCCATCCCAATTGTACATTTTCTTATGCCACTTCAACATTCATTAAAGATTTAACCCTACCATTATGAGTCTATGACATAAGGGAGCATATTGCTAAAAGCAATGCAAAAATGATAATTACATTTTAATTAGGTCTACCATTTTGTTGGGTATTTGAGAACAGTCTATCTTGAGGATAGTATTGAGTTCACACAGCTCACTTAAACCCTTCACAAGGAAATGAATCTACTCCTGTTTTTGTTATTTTAACTTCCAATAAAATGTAAGCTATTTCTTTTATAAAAAGAAAATTACATGTCATCTGTAAACCACATGTGGCTCTACAACAAAATGCAACATTTAGTTTGGTCTATGAGAGAGCATATTATTCTACGAGTCTAGAAACAGAGAAACTTAATTATTCAATATGTATGGCAACCAAATCCCCAACGCTAGGTGCATCAAAGGAGTATGTCCAAGCAAAGTTAGATGCTAAAACAAAATATTTGTTACATACAAATTTATTTAATTATGAAAATAATTTTTGCAAAGTATAAAATGGTGGTAACCAAATCATATAATGTTAGGAAAAATAAAGAATTTCAAGCTCCAAAATATTCCAAGTTCCGTTGGCTCCAAATAGTTGGAGTAAAGATAATGACGATACATGTGATTACAACCAAGTTTAAAAATTTTGCTAAATGGATTATTTAACAAAAAAGGCACAATAAAATCATTTGTGTCTATAGCAGACATATACTAAGGATAATCTACTATTGACTGCCATCCATTCCATTTCTGTCATAATAAATGTTCTCTTCTCTATCAATTGATTAATAACATGCCATGTCTTCCAATGTTTCATTAAACTCATCCTCTTCAACTTCAAGATCTACTATAGAAATTGAGGTTCTTGTGCATAATTACCTTATTTGCAAGGCGCAAAATTGTTTCTAAAGCTCTTGACAATTTTTTCATGTTATGTGATGCCAAGTTAGCACCCTGAAGATTTATTCAATCTCAGCATTTAAAGTATTATAACCATCTCTAAAATTAGGAATGGTGTTAGGCTTATTACCACAAAGCACTCTCCTAGGCAAGCCTTTATAACGTCACTCAATTATGAGAGAGTGCTGTAACCTCAACTTGCCTCAACCGAGCACCCCTCATCTTCAATAACATTGATCAGCATCACCAACATATATTTATAAAAACCCAATAACATTAATAACAACAATATATGCATGCTAAACAAAAATTTCATCAAAAACATGCAATGACTTGCATACAATTTGTCAACTTGGCCAATTCCTATTTTGGAAGTGTCAAGAAACTTTCATTGCATTACATCAACCAACAAAAAAGGTACTTAAACTGGCAGGATCTTGAAGTTGGACTGATCAACCAATTAGATATCCCAAAAGAGCCCATGTATTCCCTTTAGAAACAGGGCACATTCTACTGCAAATAAGCACTTAAATAACACCAAAAGCATCCCTGTTCACCATCCTAAACCCTAATATTTGAAGATGGTTACCATGATGCTGATAGACAAAAAATGTCAAAACCATTCCCACAAATAGGTCAGTCCTCACAAACAAATAATGAAGAAGAATATAGAGAAATGAATAAAACAACTCAGTCAAAAAATGAATTTTGACCAAACAACAATGATTAGAAGAATTCTTCTCTGATTCCACCAGATTAACATCTCATCTAATTAAAACAATAAGCCACCGAAAAGAAGAAAAAACAAATGAAAGGCAACCCATACAAAAGGTAGAGAGGAAAATTATTTCATTCACAACTTTGGAAGAACAAACAAAATCACCAATGAACACAAATTCTAGCCAAAAGAAAAGGAAATATGAAATCCCCACTGACTTAAAAATCAGCTCCTGCCAGTCAATCAATAGCCTAAAAGCACACGAAACAAAATTTTCCAACAATGAAACAAGCACAAAATAGAACCAGCTTTCATAGGCATCTTCCAATGTAGAGACCCAAATTTAAAAATAATAAAAAATTCTTACTAATTTGCATATTTAATATATAAATATTTATATTTATTTACATATTATCTTAATTTTTAAATTAAATAAAAAATATCACAAATACTGACTTATCTAAAAAAGAATAAATATTTTTCCTGCATATCATCTAGACTTATCATGTTATATAAATAAGGAAAATTTACAAATCAACCGCCTAATATAGATAAGATATAAAAGTCTAGATGCTGAATAAGTAATTAGATAAGAATTATCTGATATGCATGAAAATGAAAAAAATTTTAAAAAAAAACAAGGAACGCTAATTAATACAATCCTAGTTGCATTTAAACACGAGTACCGACCAAGCAAAAAAATTTAGCCCAGGCCTTAAATGACCAGCACATACCCACCACTAAACTCGTCCTGGACGCTTTAGCACTCAAAAATAAGACAGAAAAGCAAAAAAGAATCCATAATCCAGGAAAGACAAAAACGTAACTGGTTTACATACCTAGCAGCAGGATCGATTTCTTTGAGGAGCAACGGATTATGCCTAACCACGTCCCTGACCGGTGTCCTCAGTGCCTTCTCCCGATCCTCCTCTCTGGCCAGAAACGCCACCACGTCCAACGAATTCAAAATCCCAACGAACCTCGCCGCACAATCCCTCTCCCTGACAACCTCCTCCCCTCTCCTTCTCCACACTGTGACCGCTCTCTCCGAGCCCTCTCCAATCTCCCCCATCGCAGCCTCCACCGTCTCCCCTTCCCAGAACTCCCCAATATCAGGCTTTCCCACCGTGAGATCCCCAACCACATGATGCAAAAACACTGCGGCCATCCTACAAAATCCTAAAATTCAATTGATCGCAAGCCCCTAGATTAGGGAATCTCCTAGGGTTATAAGAGTGAATGGAGAAGGGTGAGGTGTAGGAGTAGGAAGCTACAGACAGGCTTCGAGCGTGCAATTATGACATCAGGGAAGCGGAGCAGAGGAAAGGAGCTAGCAGTGGCTAGACCGGCTGCCATGTAAGAGGATCGTAGGGGAAATGCCCATCAAAGGTTCCGGAAATCGCCGGAGAGAGAAAGAGGAGGCCAGATCAGGGGGTTGGGACGGAAGATCCTTCAGTCTACCCACTTGTTTAGTTTTATAGAGGGCCAGGTGGTTGGATCGCTTGGAGCCGGGGAAGCGATGCGGTGAGCTGCCGGTTAGGTTACCAGACGTGATTGGGAAATTTGATTTTTTAGGCCAAATAATAGTATTATTTATGCAATGCATCTAAGTTTATTACTTAGATATTTAGACTTTCAATTAATGATAATATATCTAAGGCCTTACATATGCATGTGTGCAAATTTATGAGTAAATTCAATTAAAAGATTATAAAAAAAAGCTCATATGATTTGTCGTCTTTGAAAATCGTTGGTAGAGTAAAGTTATGCCTTTATTGTAATCCAAACACATGTATTTAAAGAGTGAAAGAAAACTCAAAAATTCACGTGGAAAACCTCGAAAGAGGAAAAATCAGTCAATAAAAAAAACACTATGTATTTGTTTGAGTACAAAATCTTCCCATAATGATTACGAATGTATATGAGAAAGAAACCTATGTAGTCACGTTTAGGTGGTAACAATTGCTAGTGATAGCAGATGATGGCGAACAACGAACAACGGCGATGAAGGTCGTCATGATGGAATCGGAGGAGGTTGGCGGCTGGCGGGATCGGCGGCCGTCGAATTGGCGGCCTTCAGTGGTGGACGATTGTGCTTGGAGGATCTTCAACCTTTAGGGCTCTCTCCTCTCTCCGCTTGGGCTCCTCATATGAGGAATGAGATTTATAGATTGGAGGAGTGCGTCTCTGTAAATACATGCGCACCACTCCACCCACTGACTCCAATGATCCCTTTGATCATTTGATGTATTTTAAATATTTAAATGCTCAAATGAAGTCAGAATTTTTAGATCTTGGGCTTGTTAGATCCGGCTCGTCGAGACGCTCGATTTGATTATAAACACTCCATGTTTTAAGAGCTTTTTAGGGATTTAACTGATATCCCAAAGTTTCCAATAATATTTTAAGTTCTTGATCTCGACCAGTTTCAACTTCGGATCAGTTTGCTTTTAGCATCAAGATTTCTTGCTAGTAGTATTTTAAGTGTCATATCGTTCTTGCTTATTTTTGGATATCATTATTTCAACCATCCAAAAATATATATATATGTCAAATACTTGAAGATAACAAATTCTGATAATTTGGCGTCCATTAATCACATATTTTAGAGACAGATCTTCGTAGAACATATTATGACTATAGAAGCGGTGTAAGCATGAATGAGTGTAAAACATGCAGCACGAGATTTCGAGGTTCTGGGCTATCCCTCAGCTTACGTGCAGCTTGCGGGCGCTTGCGGCGCCTGTGTGGCGGACGAATTAGTCGGCCGTTGGCGGTGGGCCTCACGGGTCCTGAACGAACATGCGGGTTTTGGTTGGCGCGAGTCGGCGAATTCTGAGTGGTCTGAGAAGCGGCGAGGTTGCATGTAGGGCGGCGGCGTTGGCATCTGTAGCCATTGTCCCACGCCAAAACGATGATTTTGAGCGGTTTCAGGCGGTTTTGAGGTTTTGGACAATTTTGATGATTTTTTTATTGCCCTAAAGGGTCTAAAATCTCCCTAGGCGAAGGCACACTTCTTCAATGCCCTATGCTCTCTTCTTCTTGTGCGAGAGTCGTTGGTGATCAGAGACTTACGTCGTTGTTCGTTTCCCTCAGAGCGTCGGCCGCCTCGTCGACCGTCCGGTTTTGCGATCAAGGCTGCGGTACTTACGTCGTTGTTTTGATTTTCCTCGAAAGAGGCATCAAACTTCGTCGGACCGTCCGGGTTTGGGCGATCACGGTACGCCATCGTTATTCCGGTTTTCCCTCGAAAGAGGTGTCAACGGACCTCGTCGGACCGTCCGTTTGAAGCGATCAAGGCCGGTTCCAACTTTTCGGTAGGAAATTAGATTTCTTGACTTTAATGGATGATTCGTGATTGATAACCAAGATGGCGAGGAGCATTAGCGAACCATCGTTCAAATGACTCAGAAAGTTTGGCAGGTAATTTATAAGCATCATCGGAGGGGAATATCTTCTCTCTCCTCTTTTTTTTTTTTATCTTTTTTCTCATATATATGTGTATCTTTTTTTTCGATCATGGCGAAAATTTTATTCTATCCGTGGCGAGAGAGTAAAAAGGAAACATTGTGAGTGAGTTACTTTTACAAAATTCTCAAATTTTGTCATTTCTCCTTCTTTATTTATTATGTATTTTCATAGGGTGATGGCAGAAAACCCATAGTATGGCATCTGACAATATACCATCCTTGTCACATCGATAGTTTAATGGTGTTCGCGAAAGTTTTTCTTCCACAATGAGTTGGTGGCCATTGTTGCCAAAAGTCGATCGAGCGTTCACCTCCGGTACTTTTCGTTTCGAGATGATTCTTAGGCGATTGCGATTCCTTTAGCTCCTGAGTTGATTGAGATATTCAAAATATGTGGTGTAGCTTTATCACAGTTTTTATTTCGAGCTTTAATAGTCATCATCGGTTTGACTGTCTTCTTCAGAGAGTGTGGTGTTACTTTGAACATCAAATACTTGTGTCAAATGTGCAGATTTACATGTGATACTCAGGGACGTGTTTCTTATCGGAATAAAGAATTGGATAGAATTTTGACGGGATCAATCTAGAAATTGGTCTAATGGATTCTTTTTTTGTGAAAAATGAGTGGGGCCTTCACGAGATGGGGAAGATTGAATGACCTTCCGGATCCATTCTGTGAGAGAATGAGATCCGACAACTCTTAATATCCCGATGTAGGAAGCTTGCACATGAGTTACGTCGCATTGACAAATATATAGTTGAAGATAGAATGTTCAAGGTTGGCCTTTCATCCGGTAGGAGATCTCATTCTTTTCCACTAAAGAGGTCAAGTAAAGGTGATGAAAGGTCTCCTCATATTCATAGGGTTCTTTCAAGAAGCCCGCAATCGGGGTGGTGATAATATTTCTTCCCAAGAAAAAGACATGCATCGATTACGTCAGATATCTGAAGAAGATGTTCGCCCCCAGTTGACCTCTGAGAGTTTAGATGTTTCAACTCATGATGGGGGAGTTCATTTCTCGAAGTCGCACATTCCTGAAGAGGTGTTAAATCACATATGTACTGGGCGTCAACGAGCAAATGAATTGGTACGTTGTCTTCCCTTCTTTCTTCTTTTCTTCTTTTCCTCCTTCTTTTCTTTTGTGTAATATTTGTGATGGTTTTTCTTTATAGGTAACTCAAACATTAGGGCTGATGGCTCATTTGGGTGTCTCTTTAGATCAGTGGAATATTGAATTTGTGAAGGTAAAATATCTGCAAGGCGAGTATGAGCGAAATATGAGTGCTAAGGCCAAAGAAGTGGCGACTTTGGAGGATCAAAGTGCGAAGCGAGCTAGAACATGTCGACTTCTCTTTCTCTCCAGTGTCGGAGGTGGAGCGCACTCGTGATGAGTTGATTGAGGTGAGGGCAGAGACTCGCCAGAAAGAGAAAAGACTCAAGGCACTTCACGGAGGAGCTCTCGAGCGAGAAGAAAGCATTACAGATCGTCTTTCGAGAAGGAGCATATAATGTCGAGCGAAGCAAATGAAATCTCCTTGAAGGCGGTGGAAGACTTTAAGCTCTCAGTATATGTCGAAGACCATGTTCGGAAGCTTCGTAATCATATTCTTGATGTTGAAGTGAAGGACTTGGAGCACCAATGTTTAAGGAGGGCTTCATCAGAGGGTTCCTAAAGGAATCCGCTTAGTGCATAAGACCGGCTAGTGTTGAGGATCTATCTCCCAGTGTCAAGACTCTTCATCAAATTCGAGGAGATGAAGGAGTTGAGAGTGAGTCCAAGGAGCATCTCTAGTGGTGAGGAGGATGTTGATATCACCAACTAATATGATGTAGCATCACTTGTGGATGCCCATTCTATGTATTATTATTAGTGTGTATCGATCTTGATTCTTTCTTATATCATCATGTTATCTTTATAAATATATATATATATATATATATTTGATACTCTATTTTATTTTACTATCAGGGGTGGTGAATATTTTTGACGGCCTAACTATACGGATGATGTTGAATTGAATCCACTGAGGATTTTTGACCTATCCAAGGTTGTTTGTCAAAGTGTTACTTGATGACGTTAACTTGTATGGAAGAGGTCACGGGATGTCCAACAAGGATCTTTTGGCCCATCCTAGGTATCAGCCAAAGTGTTACTTGACTTCTTACCGTATAGAAGGGATCAAGTCCCTTTTGGGATTGATTGCTCGATTGAGACAACATGAGTTGTATATTTCTCAGTGGGAGGATTAAATGAAGAAGAAATAAGCTTGTAAGAAAAAAACTATAAATCCATTACTCTGATAAGTTTGGTGATACAATTATAAGACAATTTTAACACGGATATGAGTTTCAAGAGGAAATGACGACAACAACAACAAGTCTTTATCCCACTAAGTGGGGTCGGCTGCATAAAGAGGAAATGACAAAGCGAGATAAAATAAAAGTTACAACATTATGCAATTAGGAATTCGATAATATTTTGGAGATTCTCGGTGTTCCAAGTTAATAAAGTTTTCCTCTGATCCTTGAGCTTGAATGTTCACGGCTTTACCAGCTATAACCACATATGGGACCATCCCAAAGAGGTGAGAGTTTATTACGTTGAGGGCCTTTTGCGCTTGAGACTTAGGACCAAGTCAGAATATGGAGAGATTTTACTCTTCTGTTGAAGTGACGAGCTACCCTTTGGTGATAGGAAGCAGTCCGAAGTAGGGCCATGTTATGAGTTTTGGGGAGTAGGTCATGGGAGATGAGGGAGCTGAGGGAGATGCAACGAAAGATAGTAATATAGTTGTAAAAGAAAAAAAAGAGTTTAGCAATTATTCATAGGGATAACTAAGGGTGAGTGCTTGAAGCGCGATGCTTTTCGCATCGCATCCTTTGTGTTGTTTGGTAATCATGTTCTTTGCATTTTGAGGAATCAGCGATGAGAATCTTGTATTTTTAACTTAATCTAGTACTTGTATTGACAAAAGACTGCAGTTTAACTTTCATAAAATAAAATAAAAATTTGTATACCCACGCATCTTTTCATTTAACATCTCCAAATGCACCCTAAGTCTTCTATTGAAAAGAACCCAAGGGAAAGGAGGCTGATCATCAAGCACTCAACCTAGCGAGAATAACATGTCCAAATTCTTTTCAACATAAAGCTCTTTCCATTCATTCTAACAAATATTAAAGTTATAAAATTAAAAAATAATAATAATAAAGAAGAGAAAATTTAAAATTTACATCAAGCAAAATAAGAAGAGTGAAATCACAACAATTATTCCTAGCCAAATAAGTGGTAGGAACTTCTAAATCAAATGTAAGCTAATTAAAATAAGAGAAATGCAATTAAAAGACTCACTCAAACGAAAAATTTTGTTTAAAAACAAAATTTTAGGTTTTAAATTTTAATTATCATTACAATTCAATTTGTTTCCATATCAAGACTCTTTAATCATGCATGATTAATGATGCTTTGACAATTAACTAAAACCTTCAATTTTGATCTTGTGATAAAATTTATAGTAGGCCTTGATTTCATCTTGGCTTGTTAATATTGATTTTGTGGTGGGGCAATCATGATGATGTGCTTAATGCATCAACTCCATTGAGCCGTTTGAACTCGCTCTATAGAGTTAAAGTTCTAGTAACCTTCAAAAGACCTAATGCTAGTTTTGTTAAGAATTCTTTTGTGACCAATGTGTGATACATCACCAACATGAAGGCCAAGAATAAGGTTATAAATCAAAGCAATATATCAAAATTAGGGCTATTTATCATGCACAACTCTCCAAGCAAGCCCATGGATGACCCCTAATCCTCTCCAAAATCATTGGAATAACTAGAAGATTTAAGGTCCCTTGATGAGTAAGTAGGATACACCAATCAATGAGGTGAAGATCTTCAAGATTACTTAATTTCAAGACCACTTTATATTTGGCTTAGTTGAATTTTAATATTTTATAAAATTTTAAATTTTGTAATATTTTTATAATTTGCTATCACTTTATATTAAAATCAATCATCAATCAATGTAATAGTATTTTATAGGCTCTTAAAATACCAAACTTGTTTAGGCTTAAAAGACTTATAAATAGAACATTAATTTAAACTTTGATTTTATTGAATAAAATCATCTTACGCTCATGTAAATTTCAATGTGAAATCCTTAGTACTATGATTAGTTCTTAGTCATCATTTCCAACTCATATCTATTATGCTCCCAAGACAAGTCCACTCTTTTGTATAAGTCTCATAACAACCATTAAATCTAACATCCCAAACTTTTTTAATATAAGTTTCTCACCCTTTTCCTCCAAGAAAAATTTCTCATTTCAAAACTTAAAAATTTTGGCCTCAAGTCTATCGAAAACATATTTTTTTCACTATACATATAACACTACTATCACCATCCCAAGGGGACATTAATCAAGTTGGTGCCTTCAACATCACGATTCTATAAATCTCATATCAATGTCTCTTCAAACATGCTTATTCTTCAATCTAATTAAGAACATATGGCCATCAACTTGATTTATAGGCATATCTTCTATCATGATATAGTAACTTCAATGATGTTGGTTGGCAAAGTACTTGAAATTGCAAAGCAACTCTTCTACCAAATAATTAGTTACATTATTTAGAAGTGACTAACTCCTTTATATGAAATAATATACTCGGTATTTAAAATAAGACTAATTAACTAGTTAGATAGCAAAACAAGATGGCATGCATTAAGTTCAACTTTCCTATCAAATTTGAATAGGTTATAAACCATAACTTATCATTTCTTATATTTTAGAGATGGATATCTCTCTAATGAATAAGAACTAAAATAATCACCTTTATCATATTATTTCAAAAAAATAATTGTGATTTAATTTTTTCAATATATTTTTGCATTATCGCTCTCATATATTTCCCTCACATTGTTGAAGGGTTTGCAAATTTATTGATTGTAAAGGCAACAAAAAAAAAAAAAGCGTAATTGAAAATGTTAGCCACAAAAATGATTCTTTTTGAATTTGACTATAAACTATCTCACATGATGATTTATTAGTAGTGGTGGAGACAACACTACTATAGGTAAATTCAAAATGAATAGATTTGAGAGTTGAAATGTAATTACAAAGTCTATGATATGACATATTCTTTTAGTGGCGGCAATTAATTAAGCAATTAGATGCAAAGTCACTAAAGACAATTAAAGTGGGAAGACCAAAAAGATATGTGAGGCTAAATTTGCTCAAGGATTCCCCTCATATGAAGTAATGAAGGAAGAAAGGTCAATAAATTCTTTCCTACAAATGTCAAATAGAATTTTTCTCTTATAATCAAGTATAATCATGATGGAATCGAGGCACAAAACTTCCCCTATTAATGGAGAATTTGATCACCACCAACTATAACCTAACATTCTTCGTAAGTATGGATTTTAATTAAATCTCAAAGAATGTCTTATATAGAGATATAATAAACATCTTATCTATTGACTTTGAACATCTACAAGTGATGGTGAAAATTTTGGTTCACACAACTCACATGAAAGTGCTCAAGGTGAGATCAACCTTAAGATTAGCCCTTCTCTGCATAAGTGAATATAATATTCATGGCATTCCCAAAATTAATAACAATTTGCCTATCGTTACATATGAAATGTATGGATAAGATATTCTTCCTACAATCCTACTTCACTCTAAACGAAAAACATGTCATGACTCTATTAATCTTATCGTTGTCTTATTGTTACCAAAATGACCAGGTATTCCACTAGAATGCAATCAACTATGATAAACTTGTTAAGAGCAAGTTTAGATATACATAATTACATTCATCTACAAAAATAGCCATCAACACTCAGAATGCACTTTGTAATGTTATCTAGATGTTCTAGATAAATGGCATGAATATTTGAACATACATAATACACTTTAAATTTATCAAAATCAAGGATTCGAAATTCTAAGGAATATAACACTAATGCCACTTAAAATAAGACATATGTAAGTTTATTATTTTTCTAAGTTTATGTTTTAGAACAAATGAAAATTTTTTGTAGGAATTCATACTTAGCATGCTTATGATTTAATTTATATTATGCACTTATAAATTTCAAGGCATGGATCGGTGTGTAAAATAAACTTTTAATGTAGTAGGTAATACCCCAATATTTTAAATGCAAGATAATGACATAAATCTCTATCATAAATAGGTTATACTTTTGCATCATTTAATTTCTCACTATAAAAATTGAGGGAGTTTCTTGGCTCAAGATGCCATGTATATCAATCTTGATCTTCATAACTTAAGATACTTCAAATGGTTTTGAAAAATCAAAAGTCTAAGTATTGGCATAAATGTCATAAGAGTTTCAATTGCTCGAGGTTCTTTCACTAAGAGTCCAAAATTTGTCCTTTAAGATGTTAGTGATAAGAGCAATATGGAACTTAAATTCTAGATGAATCTCCCATATAATGTGGCTATGCTATAGAAACTCTTTGCCTTAGTAAAACTAGTAAGGATGAGATTGTCTTAATCTTGGAGAGATCACATTAAAGACCAAGTGCAGATATAAGAAATCTAAAAAATTACGTTTATGTGAAAAAAGAAACACCTTTAGATTGGTAGAAAGAATTTTCTCTTTTATGCCTATCTAATACTAATTTAAAATGCTTCAAATGCCTAGTTTCATCAGGACTAAAAATAAAGATGCCATCAAATTAGACCATAAAAAATTTCACCTATATGGTTTCAAAACAGTTTTAATTAGGCTCAAAAAAGTACTAAGGGAATTGGATGATCCTTGCATATTGATTATTGATCTAGATCTTATGCATGATAACATTTTTATGGTAGTAAATATATTTTTAAAATAACACATTTATTACTTAAATCAAAACACATGATGCATTGCATGTATTAAGGCTTTTCTTTTGGAAGACATTGAAATTACATGGCCTACTCTCCACTACAATTTTGATAGAGTTATTTCCCATTTTTTGAGGACATAGGAAAAGATGTCGGCATAAAATTAAAATTTCTTCTATTATTCACCCTCGACTAATGACAAAGCGGTTGTTAATAAGATCTTTAAATTTTAATTAAGGTGCTTAGCATAAGAGAGTTTAGGTGGCGAGATCTTCACCTCTCATTTTAGAGTTTGTCTACAATAATACTATCTCTATCATTATTAAGAAATCACCAATCGAGATAATCTATAAAAAAAAAAGACTAATTCAACTACCCATCCCAATTGTACATTTTCTTATGCCACTTCAACATTCATTAAAGATTTAACCCTACCATTATGAGTCTATGACATAAGGGGAACATATTGCTAAAAACAATGCAAAAATGATAATTTCATTTTAATTAGGTCTACCATTTTGTTGGGTATTTGAGAACAGTCTATCTTGAGGGTAGTATTGAGTTCACACAGCTCACTTAAACCCTTCACAAGGAAATGAATCTACTCCTGTTTTTGTTATTTTAACTTCCAATAAAATGTAAGCTATTTCTTTTATAAAAAGAAAATTACATGTCATCTGTAAACCACATGTGGCTCTACAACAAAATGCAACATTTAGTTTGGTCTATGAGAGAGCATATTATTCTACAAGTCTATAAACAGAGAAACTTAATTATTCAATATGTATGGCAAATCCCCAACGCTAGGTGCATCAAAGGAGTATGTCCAATCAAAGTTAGATGCTAAAACAAAATATTTGTTACATACAAATTTATTTAATTATGAAAATAATTTTTGCAACGTATAAAATGATGGTAACCAAATCATATAATGTTAGGAAAAATAAAGATTTTCAAGCTCCAAAATATTCCAAGTTCCGCTGGCTCCAAATAGTTGGAGTAAAGATAATGACGATACATGTGATTACAACCAAGTTTAAAAATTTTGCTAAATGGATTATTTAACAAAAAAGGAACAATAAAATCATTTGTGTCTATAGCAGACATATACTAAGGATAATCTACTATTGATATTTAGACTTTCAATTAAATGATAATATATCTAAGGCCTTACATATGCATGTGTGCAAATTTATGAGTAAATTCAATTAAAAGATTATAAAAAAAAAGCTCATATGATTTGTTGCGTGCTAGAAAATCAGTTGCGGTAGAGTAAAAGTTTACGCCTCAGCCTTATTGTGAAATCCAGCACACACACATGTATTTAAAGAGTGAACAAGAAAACTCCAGAAATTTTCACGTGGAAAACCTCGAGAAGAGGGAAAAAAATCATGGGGCCTAGCCCAGTAAAAAGCTTCAACTATGTATTTGTTTCAGAGTACAAAATCTTCCCCATAACGGGATTACAGAATTGTATATGAGAAACAATGGTATGTAGTCCGCGTTCAGTGGTAACAATTCTTAGTGATAGCTTGAGATGATGGCGAACAACGAGAACAACGTGAGATGAAGGTCGTCATGATGGATCTTGGCGAGAGGTTGGCGGCCGGCGAGGATCGGTGGCGGCGGCGATGGTGGTTGATTATTTGTCAGTGGTGCTTACGATTGTGCTTGAGGATCTTCAAGCTTTAGGGCTCTCTCCTCTCTTCGCTCCTCGTATGAGGAATGAAATTTGTTATAG